>OY856412.1:863947539-864547539 GCA_963693085.1 Alisma plantago-aquatica
AGCCTCAGACTGTAGTCTTTGGCGAATGCCTGCATACCCCTTTGGACCCATTGTGTGGTCATGCACATTCAGTGCACACCTTGATTTTTGTGCCTCACTGAGGGCCTAGTTAGTATGCACATTAATGATTTGGTTAGTAACACTAAATGTTAATCTTGAATAGGTGAATACAACATATATTAATTAATGAGATTGAGACTGACGCCTAATACCTTAAATTCATCAGTTTGTCTTGAAGCAACAAACGCGTCCCATTCTTCTTTATCCAGGAAGTTCCACTGTTCAGTGGCTGTCTTCTTCCTCTTATCAGCTTCTTTTATGTATTCTCAGGTGAGATTTGTCCTATAGTTCCTTAGGACTCTCCCACAGCATTGCATCACGCATTTACGATGCAGCTTTTCATCCAATTCAAATATACTCTGCAAAATAGAATTGCTATTAACTAGTATCCAAAAAATTAGTAATCTACAAAATAGAATTGCAAATTAATAATAACTCATGCATAAATCCTTCCATATTATATCTTTATTCTCCTTAGAAACTTTATGCCAAGAATCTATCTTACAACCACAATGGCTACGAGTAACATACCCAAGATATGAAACAAACGAATTGCGATTCACACCAGATGCATTTCCTGCATTATCAAAATCCACAACAAGTTTGGGTCCATTGCCCTTTTGCGCTATTAACTTCTTCATCATAGTGATGCCCCTTCTCTTGTCAACTTTTTCGTGCTACTGATTAAGTGCCTCAAGTGCTTCAGATGGTACATGTGCATCATCAACCTAAAATTTGATAAAATAAACACATTTACAAGATATAACTATAAATGGACATATAGATATAAATATATGATGTATTTTTAAAACTTACATTGTGAGGCGGCACATTGATGTACTCACCCTCACGGTAATCATCAGCACGGTCATCATAAGAATGCTCAGTCATCTGAAAATTCACATTCACATTGTAAAGTTCACATTGTAAAGTAATTCAAATTGTAAAGCTCACATTGTAAAGTTCACATTCACATTGTAAAGTAATTCACATTATAAATTAAGCTCAAATTTTAAGTGATGGTTTGATACTCAGTTTTGAACAACATATTAAATTTTCAGAATTTTTGGAAGATGTTTTGTATCACAACAGAACCTTGATCGGTCGAGTTCTGAGAGAGACAAACTCGACCAAACAGATTTTTCTGGAAAAATAAAAAAGACTAAAAAATGTTTATAATTAATTATTCAGATTTCTGGGTTTGGAGAATCTAAAGTGGAAATTTCAGATTTTTGGGTTTTCTCTTTCCAAGGTTGGTAAATTATGTATAGATTATAAATCTTTACTAGGTTTATTTGCTTTAATAGATTATAAATTTTGTATAGATTAACCGTCTTTGTCGAGAAGTTCACATTCACATTGTAAAGTTCACATATTCAGAAAAATAAAACATATAAAAAATATAAACATACCTCTAATATTGCGATTTTTTATCAATTAATAATCCTTCATTGTGATCTCCGCGCACATACAAGTCATCATTAGCTTCAATATTTGCTGGTGTTGGCAACCCAACTGAGAATGGACTGGAGTCATCATACTTATCATAGTATTGTTTTTCATCTATAGGATCTTCAATGAACTGTCTTTTACTATGAAGAACAATTGACCATTTATCATTTGCAGGATCATCGATATAAAATACTTGTTTCGCCTGTGATGCCAATATGAATGGCTCACCCTTCTCGCCAATCTTTTCAAAGTTCACTAAAGTGAAACCCAATTCATCCACTATAACTCCTTTGGTGTTATCAACCCAATTACATTTGAAGAGCGGAATTCTGAAATCTATGTAGTCAAACTCCCATATGTCTTCAATGACACCATAATATGACATTTTAGCTTCACGTGGACTCTTATCCTTTGCACTTGCAAAAAACATAGTCGATGCTTGAAGGGTGACCCCATTGTTTTGGACGACACTCTTATCATCTTGGCGCTTTGTGTAATATGTGAATCCATTAATGTCATACCCTTCATAAGACATAACAGTCAATTTTGGTTTAAAGGCGAGGCATTTGATAGTTTTAGTAATATCATCTGGTGTTTGAGATAGTTGATGTAAGACTTTATCTTCAAACCACTTAATAAATGTCTTGTTATGCTCTCTAGCAAGCCACATTGTATTGGCTTGAGGATATTGTCTCTTGATGAAATTTGTATGTTCCTCAATATAAACGTTCACTTCGTCCATGTTGTGTAAAATATACAAGTGACCTTGTTCCAACTGCTCACGGCTGATTACTTTCACACGTGATCCTAAAATTCTTTTGCCAAATTGCTCGTCAATATTCTTGTCATTATCAGGAATGTCATTACCACTAAGAAAGTCATTGCAAAAATTCATAACCTCTCTCGCCACATAACCCTCAATAATACTCCCTTCAGACCGATAACGGTTTCGATCATCACTTTTAAAAACTCTCATGTATCATTCAAAGGGATACATCCAATGCAAGAAAACTGGTCCCAACATTTTCACTTCCCTAGTCAAGTGGACAACAAGATGTACCATGATATCAAAGAATGACGGAGGAAAATACATCTCAAGCTGACATAGGGTAACAATCACTTCTCTTTGCAATTTATCGAGAGTATCAGGGTCAATAACTTTGCCGCACGGACTGTTAAAAAAGAAACAAAGTCTGGTGATTGCAAATCTTACATGCTTAGGCAATATAGATCTAATTTCCACAAGCAATATTTGTTGCATTAGAGTGTGACAATCATGAGATTTAAGACCTATCAAATTCAGATCTTTCATTGATACCAATCTACGGATGTTGGATGAGTAACCCTGTGGCACCTTAACATTCACCAAACATTCACAAAAAGCTTTCTTCTCCTTTCTAGACAATGTGTAACAAGCGGGAGGTAAGTATGTTCTCCGATTTTCCATTTCACGAAATTATGTTAATTCTGACCTTATTCCCATTTCACGTAGGTCCAGTCTGGATTTTATCCCATCTTTAGTCTTACCTGGTATATTCAACAAAGTACTAATGACACTATCACAGACAATTTTCTCAACGTGCATGACATCGATACAATGCCTGACTGTCAAATAACTCCAATAAGGAAGATTCCAAAATATTGACTTCTTCTTGAATAAAGATTTGTCACTCCGTGTGGCCATAGTACATTGTGATCTCTTACCAAATTCATTGACAATGTCTTTTACTCTTTCATAAACAACTTCCCCTGGTATATGTTTAGGTGTACTCCGTTCCTCATTCAATCCATTGAATGCTTTGCGCTTCCTACGATACGGATGGAATTTTGTAAGAAACCTTCGATGACCGAGATATACAGTCTTACCGCCATGTTTTAGTCTTGTTGAATTAGTGTTCTCTTCACATATAGGACACGCTTTAGCTCCTTTGACACTATATCCAGACAAATTCCCATATGCTGGAAAGTCATTAATAGTACAAAACAACATAGCATGCAAACGAAATGTCTCTCTTTGTGAAGCATCATAGGTCATCACACCTTCACCCTAGAGTTTCTTTAAGTCATCAATCAGAGGTTCAAGATATACATCGATGTCATTTCCAGGTTGTTTAGGGCCCGATATCAACAACGACAACATTACATACTTATTTTTTATACACAACCAGGGAGGAAGATTGTATATAACAAGCATGACTGGCCAAGTGCTATGTTGGCTGCTCAATGTCCCGTACAGATTCATCCCGTCTGTATAAACCCCAAGTCTTAGATTCTTGACTTCTTCACCAAATTCAGGGTACAATAGATCAATCTTCTTCCATTGTGGGGAATCAGACGCATGTCATAGGATCCCATCATTATTTTTTCTTAACATCTGCATGCCACCTCGAATTCTTCGCATCTATCGGATTGGAAAACAAGCGTTGAAACTGTGATATTATAGGTAGATACCACATCACCTTGGCAGGAGAACCAGTTTTGGACTCCCCCAAAGTCATCAATTTATACCGTGACGCACCACATTTTGGACAATCTTTCAAATCTGCATAGTCCTTTTGAAATAATACACAATCATTCGGGCATGCGTGTATCTTCTTGGCATCCATTCCCATTGGACACAATAATTTCTTTACCTGGTATGTTGAGATTGGAAGCTCGTTTCCTTCAGGAAGCATTTCTTTCAACAAAGACAACAATGACGTGAAGCTTTTGTCGCTCCATCTATTGTTAGCTTTCAGCTTATACAATCTCAACACAGCGCTAAGCTTCGTAAACTTAGTACAACCTGTGTATAATGGTATCTCAGCATCATGCACAATGTTTCTAAAAATGGGAGGTGGATCGGTGTGCTCTACCCCACAACTATCCAGCATCGCATCAACGATGTCTACTGGAACTGGTTCATTCACATCTACATCATCGTAGGCAATTTCTTCTTCCACACAAGCACTGCTATCGACATCCACTGGTTTCGGGTTTGAAATCTCTCCATGCTAGTGCCATTCTGTATAGCCTTGTATAATCCTGTTGCACATGACATGACTTTTGCTTCTGTCACCAGTGCTGACTTTCAAGTTGTTACCTCAATGCCTACATGGACAGTAGAACCAATCTCCAGGTTGTTTCCTATGTTCCTCGACAAATCTAATAAGCTGGTCAAGACCAGAAATAAACTCTGGGGTGCAACGATTGCGAATGGACATCCATGATCTATCCATTCTATGATCAAAGAGAAAACAAGTATATATTACAACAAGATTAGGGTCTAGGGTTAACAGATTAGAGTTTTTGCATGGTTAAAACTTTAGGCCAACAAATACATGTGATGTCATTCTTATATATAATAATGTGTACCACCTATCCCATTCTTGAACACCTAATCTCACTAGTAAGTGTATAATGTGTATTGGGTTTTCGAGAAAAATTTCGGCAGCATTTCCCCGATGTTCTCCAAGTACATATGTACTTAGAGAACAAACGGGGAAATGCTACCGAAATTTTCTTAAAAACCCAATACACATTATACACTTACATCCTAAGTGAGATTAGGTGTTCAAGAACAGTCCCAAACCGGGGACTATCCAAGATTTACTCCTAATGAGTAAATCTTGGACGGGGTTCTAGGCTAATGAGTACATATCCACTACATGTATTTGCTCACTTACATTGCATCACTCACAATTAGAGCATTATTAAATAATAAATCAAGAATTCAATAGTTTCAAACATGCAATAATGCCCAATCATGTTTAAATCAAACAAAATATCCTAAGTCAGATTAGGTGTTCAATAACAGTCCCAAACCGGGGACTATCTAAAATTTATACTCCTAATGAGTAAATCTTGGGCGGGTTTCTAGGCCAAAAAATACATGTATGTTGTCATTCCAATACCTACAATCCTAGTTTCATCACAATTGATGTTAGGGTTTCATCACAATTTTAGGTATCATATAGAGTATGTAGATGTTAGGGTTTCATTATGCAATAGGGATTCATGTAGATGTTAGGGTTTCATCATGCAATAGACTCAGCCAGATGTTAGGGTTTCATCATGCAATAGGGATTTCATCGTATAATTGATTTAATCACAAATTCATAATTGATTTCATTTGAATATATACCCTCTTGTTCTTCCTTCTCCCTCCTTACCAACAACAACCACGGTCGTGTGGGCTGGCACGGCCGTGGCTGTGTTGGCCAACCACACGATCGTGTTGGGTAGCACAGCCGTGTGGTCGACCAACACAGCCACGGCCGTGCCAGCCCACACGGCCGTGCCAGCCCTCACGGCCGTGGTTGCTGTTGGTAAGGAGAGGGAGAAGGAAGAAGAAGAACAGGAGAACCAGTGATGAAAAAAGGAGGGCCTACTGTTGGTAGCAGCGTGGAGACGGAGGCGGCGACCGTGGCAAGCACCTGCAATGAGCGGCGGTGGCGGTGCAGGGAGAGTGGGCCACCAGAGCAGGAGGAGAAGGCTGCCAGAGCTAGAGGAGAAGGCCGCTGGAGTTGGAGGAGAAGGCCGCCGGAGCAACGAGCTGGGGGCAGAGGGCAAGCGGCGCCGGGGTGGGCAGAGGACCAGCAACCGAGCGGAGCAGCGCACGGCCGGAGGGAGAAACCGCCGGACCAAACCCTAGTAGCATGAGAATGAATGAAACAGAGAAAGGGGAAGAGTTGGGCTCGCTCGCACGATTAAAGTTAACATTCGGTGTCAGTTTCTAACAAAAACCGACACTAAAACCTTTAAGTGTCGGTTTGCAACAAACAACCGACACTAAAGGGAGGTGAAAATTTTTGCGGTTATCCGCGTGAAAACACAACGGCGTCAGTTATTGTCACAAAACCGACGACCAAAATTGACCAAATTTCTGTCTCGCAGAAAACCTTTAGTTGTCGGTTCCTCCCTTAAAAACCGACGATGTATGTCAATTTTTGGAGGCAATTTTTTTCGTTGGAAATTTTGGTTTTGGCGGTTACTTTTAGGTGTCGGTTTCTTATTAAGGAACCGACACTGAATAAAAGCAGTACCCGTGTCTGGTCACCCTTCGTAAATTGATGTCGGCTTATTTTAAAAACCGACGCTGTATGGTTTAGGTGTCAGTTTTTTTATTACAACCGACACCAACAAAAGTGACGTTATAAGCCATTTCTATAGTAGTGTCACTTGGAAATGCCTTGTAAATCCGATCTCACTACCCTAACACACTGAATATATCTTGATATATCATCGCAGTCTGAAGCATTATATAAGTAGAATTCCACCTTGTTGGACAATCAAGACACAACTTCTTAGAAACACTCATCTTCAGTAGTTTAACAGTTTCCTCAAACCTCTCCATCCTTTTTGCAGTAGCAACCCAATATGCCACACTATCTCGTATCTTCTCAATTTCGTCCTTAATGACAACCAATCCATCTTTAACAATGAGATTTAGGATATGAGAAACACACCTCATGTGGAGAAATCTACCCAATAATATTTTAGAGTTTGGGTGCAACTCATCCTTCACAATCTAATCATTGCGTCATTTGTCAAACAATTGTCAAAGCAATAGCTGAGACTTTCATGTCTATGTTACAACCAATCAAACAAGTCATCAAAACTTCACATAAGGCCTCACTTGTATGAGGACAAGGCACATACACAAACATCAAAATTTGACTTTATAAGCACCAAGATGAGTCAATATAATGTGCAACGATTACCATGTAACCTTTCATTTGTTGGCTTGCAGTCCACATATCAGTGGTTACACTAATCTGATAATCACAACTATGCAAATAAGTCATTGCCTTTTTCTTCTTACATTTATAGATTTTCTTTATATCACTTTTTATAGTATTTTGTGTTGGACATTGAAAGAGGGGTTGAATAACATGAAGGAGATTCCTAAATCTAGTATGATCTACCATGCTTAATGGGTAATCATGCATTACAACCATATCTGATGCAACTCTTCTTCCATCTTCTTGGATAAATGGTACTCGTAAGGCTGCCCTAGGAGTTCTCCTCACCCCCTCCTCATTCAGCACCGAACATCTTCTATTTTTGTGATCATGGAGAGTAGTTGTCCCATTCTTGGGTTTCGCTGCTAACAACTTCTTGCAATATATGCATTCTTCCTTCTGGATATCATCAACCACCTTTAACTCATAGTGAGTCCATATTTTACTCCTACGACCACCTCTCCGTGATGATGTCAAAGTTGTATTATCACCAGGTAAAGACTCATTATGTGTTGGGTTTGAAGTAGTGTTAGGTGACCTGTAAACTTTAGAGAGAGTATCCATATCTAGAAATAGGAGTAAGATATTGGTCACAACTTTTAGATGTGAATGATATTATTATTTGAGGCATTATTCTAATCCAAGATATTACGAGACAAATACATATAGATATGTAGAAACTAGCTCCAAATACAAATATCATGATGCATATGATACCCACAAGATCCATATGTATCTAAGGTAAAAGTATTTCATTCCTTTTATTTACCAGTATGAATATTATGTTTACAAATGATTAGTGGGTTTGAAATCATGTAATCTCAGATACTAGAGCAATAACTAACACCAGGTATAATAATCAATTGAGAGGCTGATCAGTACAATAAATATAGTTGCATTTGGTATACCTTTTCCTTGAGCCCCTTCACATTTCCCTGGCCATCATCAATGTTGTTGTATGCATACCATGCTCTACAATTCCTGCAATTACAATGTTCTATGTCACAACATCTCGTTCAGGCATCACATCGAACACTTTACACACACTTGCCATAAAACTACAAAACTTGCAGTAGATGCTGATCAAGGCATTCCCAGTATACTAGAGCAATAACTAACCATAGATAAAACATCAAACAATGAATTGAGAGGAAGATCGGTACAATAAATATAGTTGCATTTGGTATACCTTTTCTTTGAGCCCCTTCACATTTCCCTGACCATCATCAATGTTGATGTATGCATCCCATGCTCTGTGATTCCTACAATTATAGTGTTCCATGTCACAACATCTCATTCAAGAATCACTGAAAACTTTACACACACTCGCCATAAAACTAAAAAAGTTGTAGTAGATGTTGATCAAGGCATTCCCAGTATACTAGAGCAATAACTAATCACAGGTAAAACATCAAACAATGAATTGAGAGGTAGATCAATAAAATAAATATAGTTGCATTTGGTATACCTTTTCTTTGAGCCCCTTCACATTTCCCTGTCCATCATCAATGTTGATGTATGCATCCCATGCTCCACAATTCTTGCAATTATAGTGTTCCATGTCACAACATCTCGTCCAGGCATCACATTGAACACTTTACACACACTCGCCATAACACTTTGCACATTCCCAGTATACAGCTACAAAGGAAATGACTACCCGAGCATGAGGTCCCTAAGAGCTACACATGACTTCAGAACAGAAGGGAAGACCTCATAATCAGGGTTCACTCGAGGCCCTCATGCGAGTGAAGAGAGACAAAGAAATGCTAAAGAGGCTAGGGGAGGTTGAGAATCAGATGATGGTCTTTAATGAGAGCGATGATGGAGAAGATAGGATGAAGAACGTGAGCTGAGCCTCACAGAGGTTTGAGTAGACAAACATGATCAAAGGATCGAAGGAAGAGGAGAGTGTTAGGGTGAATTTGAGGACCTGGGCGTGGAGTTGGACGACGTGTGACTTAGAGGTATGCCAAAGGGAAGATGAAATCTAGACTAGGGAAAGTGGAGAAGAGGAGAAGTGAGCGGTCAAATGAAAGTAGGGAAATTGAAGGAGAGGAGAAGTAGGAGAGGAAGGCTGTTGTGATTTTGAACCTACTCAGATTAATCTTAAATCTGAAATCACAATGATGAGATGGAAATATACCTTACCAGATGCCTCCCTTCCTTCTTTTTTCTTGTTCTGGGTTGAGATGCTCCAACTTTGGGGTCACTTTCCTTGTAGAAGCACCAACAAGGAAGTGTCACACTGCCTTAGTGTCTCAGTGTCTAGCGGCTGGCACCGAAGAGGGGGTTCCAGTGGTTAAGTCAAAGGAGACCAGTGGTGAGGAGACGATGGAAGGCGGTCGATGCTAGATCTATCAATCAAAGAAGACGATGGAATTGCAGGGCGGAGGCTAGGGCTTCTAATCTTTGTCGCCTCACCTCTACTAGGAACTTCTCGAGTTGAGAATCGTCGGGTTCCTAAAACCGCAACCATGACTAATGGTTGTTTTCTCTGCCTGACCCAAACTACCACTCAGCCGATGGACACCCATGTGTCTTAGATTGGACCAGATTGTACCAATTCTGTTGGTGGGAAATGGTTTTTATTTCCATGCCTAGAAATGATCATAGATTTTCATGTGCAGGATTGCATGAGAGCATCATCCCTTTTTTTATCAGTCTATTTTATGGACAGTTATAATCAATTCTGTGAAGAAGTTTAAGAGAAAAATTCCATAGTAGACCCGCTCATGAGGACTCTCAATAATCCCAGTACACACATAGAAGATCCTAAGGTAGTTGAAAATTTGGACTATCTAAATCAGCATGAGGACGACTACAAGTGATGAGGAGGACGAGACCATTGAAACTATGAAATATGCTTCCCTGGAACAAATGTAGGAGGAAAAAGAAGCACTCAAGCTGAAACCAGAACTGAAAAAACTACCTAAAGGGTTGAAGTATGAATTCCTAGACAATGAAGAAAGGAATCTGGTGATCATAAATTCTACCTTAACAGGTGACCAAGAAGAGAAATTGTTGAATGAACTCAAGCTCTAAAGGAAAGCCATATGGTACTATGTAGAAGTCATCAAGGGATTAAGCCCGACTATTTGCATGCATAGAAAAAAATCTAGAAGAACTACTAAACCTCTAGCCTAACCATAAAAAAGCTAAATCAGATGTTGAGGGAGGTGGTCAAGAAGGAGGTGATAAAATAGTGTGATGCAAGAATTATATACCTAATTGGCGACAACAATTGGGTAAGTCTGATACACGTAGTACCTAGAAAGGGAGGTATTACAATAGTGAAGGGTGGAAAGGGAGATAAAGTAGTTGCACGAACTCTGACCAGGTGATGGATGTGCATAGACTATAGAAAGCTCAATGTCACCACCAAGAAGGATCAATTTCCACTACTATTCATAGACCAAGTCCTGGAACAGTTAGTTCATCACTCATATTTATGCTTTTTAGATGGATATTCATGATTCTATAAAATTCTTATCCACCCTGACGATCAAGATAAAACTACATTTGCCTACATCTATGGTACTTATGCCTTTTGACAAATGTCATTTGGCCTATGCAAAGCACCTGAGATATTCCTAAGGTGCATGGTTTCAGTCTCTATTGATTTCTTGGAAGATATCATGGAAGTTTAAATGGATGACTTCTCCTTCTATGGGATTGATTTCGTCAATTGTTTAAGGAACTTATCCCAGGTTCTAAAAAGATGTGATGAGAAATAATTATTACTGAATTTGGGAAAAGTGTCACTTCATGGTGCAGGAAGGTATTGTTCTCAAACACAAGATTTTTGAAAGAGGGATCGAGGTAGATTTGCGCAAGTAGAAGGCGTGTCTAAACTCCCACCCCCTAAATCTATAATTGGGATGAGAAGTGTCCTAGGACATGCATGTTCCTAAGGAGATTCATCAAAGAATTATCTAAGATTGCAAAGCCTTTATCCTATCTGCTCATTAAAGACATCGTGTTTGAATTCACATATGAATGTGATGAAGCCTTTACCACTTTGAAAAATGTCTCAACAACAACTTTAGTCTTGCAAGCTCCAGATTGGGAATTACCTTTCAAGATAATGTGTGATGCAAGTTATTATTCTATTGGAGCCATAATAGGACAAAGAAAGGATAGCAAACACCATGAGATCTGTTATGCTAACAAGACTCTGGATGATGCCTACACTAACTACACCACCACAGAAAAAGAGATGCTAGAAATAGTATTCACTTTTGACCAATTCAGGTCTTATCTGATAGGATCGAAAGTCAAGGTGTACACAAACCATGGTGCCATCAAGTAGTTAATGCAGAAAAAGGACACAAAGCCCAGACTCCTAAGGTGGGCTCTGTAGTTGCAAAGGATTTAATCATAAAATCATAGACAAGAAAGGGATAAAGAATGTCATTGTCATCCATTTGTTAAGAATCATAGTTATGGAAAAGACTCATTACCTATCAATGACAATTATGTCAATGAATCCTTGATGATGGCAAAGTCTATTGAACCTACTTTACCATGGTTTGCCGACAGCTGCAACTATTTAGTATGTCAACAACTACATCCCGACATCACCTATCATCAAAAGAAGAATCTATATTATCATTTGAAAAATTACTATTGGGATGATCCTCTCCTCATTAGGAGATTTGTTGAAAACCTCTACTACATGTGTATTATAGAAGAAGAAGTACCCAAGATACTCAATGAATGTCACTCTTCATCATATGACGTCCATATTGGTGGAGAAAGAACAATAGTAAAGGTCCTACACTCTAGATTCTACTAGCCTACACTATTCAAAGATGTCCATGCCTCTGTAAAAGCATGAAGAAAATGCTAGAGAACATGAAATATTTTAAAAATAAATAAAATTCCAATATCTGAATGGATAGAAGTAGACATTTTTGATGTTATGGGAATTGACTTCATGGGAATTTTCCCATAATCACAAGGCAACCAGTATATCTTGATTGCAGTAATGATGTATCCAAGTGGGTGGAAACAATAGCTATCCTCACTTGAAACTCAAAATCCATGATCAAATTATTTGAAAAGATCATATTTCCTATATTTAGTGTCCCACACACCGTCATTGTGATGGGGGATCTCACTTCTGGGAGAGACAATTTGAAGCCTTGCTAAAAAAGTACAGAGGTAGGCACAAGGTAGATACACCTTGTCACCCACAAATGTATGGAAAAGTAGAAGTCTTGAACCAACAGATCAAGTAGATTTTGGATAAAATAGTTAGTCGCACTCGGATAGACTGGTCGATGAAGCTAGATCATGCATTATGGTGTACTTCGATAGGGACCACTCCCTACCGACTGATTTATGGGAATTCTTGGTATCTACCAACAGAATTGGAATACAAAGCCTTCTGGGCAATAAAATTCCTAAATATGGACCCAGTACTGGCTAGAAAGAAAAGATTTCTACAATTACTAGAGTTGGAAGAGCTAAGGCTACAAGCCTATAAAATAAAAGAATCTATAAGGAAAGGACGAAAGGTGGCATGATGCCCACTTAAAGAAAAAGGATGTGTTAGAAGAGGACAAAGTCCTATTATTCAACTCAAGCATCAAACTCTTCCCAGGCAAGCTTTGGTCAAGGTGGTAAGGACCGTTCATTGTATTAAAGATATACCCATCAGGGATGATGGAGATTTGTAATGAACTTTCTAGGTGAATGGACATAGAGTCAAGAGATATTATGAAGATGAAGCTTTCACCAGAAGAGCATAGGTCCAACTAGAGGAACCACCCCTTACGCCACCAGAGGAAATTTGACAAATCTGACTAAATAAAATCAAGCTAAAGACTATAAATTAGTGCTTATTGGGTGGAAACCCAAGGATTCCTTTACACATTCTTTTGAATTTTAGTTTGCTCCATTTTCAAGTATAGCAATTTTGCTAACTGCAAATTTAGGATTATCATAGTTTTTGGTGATTTGTTTTTATTGTATATAGAATGAGGTTGAAGATTATTTCTAATTGTGTACCTCGATTTTAGGACCATTTATTCAAAGTAAGAGTCAATACTCGTCGATCACTAAGAATACATGTTTTTGTCGACCGTTGGGTTTTTCATCAAAGAAGATACAACAACCTCGGAGACCGTTGAGGTCTTAAAATCACCATCGATCATAGGACATTCCAAATTCATGGTGACCGCTAGACTCTCTAAAGGCTTGAGAACCAGTTGAGTTCCACTCAACCTCACCAACCACCAAAACCCCTAGGGTACAAAAACCCATTCATTAGCCGCTTGGGTTACAATCTTGCCCAAAATCCTTGTGATTTCTCTAGAGATTCCACTGACTGCCAATACCAAACTTTGGCAATACATTGACCCTGCTGATAAAGACTTACCCAGATCGTTCACTTCGTCAAGGCATTCACCTTCGACACCAAGTGGATGAGAGAATCGCAAAGCTGCATACCTCACGACATTGAGAGGAATGACTCTACACCGACTTAAGCAACTGAATGCAAGCAAAGGAACATGAGAGCACTACTACTCTATGATGAGGAGTTAAGCAAGGGACAATACCCACAATAATTTCTCTTTCCATCTCCCCTCTCATGTTCCGCAAGAAATTAGGGTTCCCGATCATAAGTTTTGGCTCGCCGCTACAATCTCTAATTTCTCCATCGAATACTCTCACCACATTGAGGCAAACGAAATTCTCATGGGACCCTTAATCTTCTGATTGGGATTGACATTTTCGATGACCACCAGATTCTTCACTAGCAAGAAAAAATCCTCAGTGATCATTGAAGGTAAATCTTATCGGTGACCGTCAAACTAGTTGCTTTCATCAATTGTTATCTATTTTCAAGAACCTTGAACTCTTGGTGATCACATATACTTTTTCTTTGAAACCTAGATTTCTCAGTGACTGTCAGACTTTTCTACTTTTTCAGCAACTGCTAAGATTTGATCACTTACGTTGATACCTCAACAACCTTGGGGATATTTATCCATTGACCATCATCTTAAGTGATCCTTTCACCTTGACGAGAATCTCGTCGATCACCTCCCTCCTACCCCATCCTTTTTAGTACCAGTTACTGAATGCTCAGAAAATGTTTTGGTTGGTTGCTTGCAACTGATCTTTCCCCTACTAATAATCCGGTCTCTCAATCAACGGGATGTCTTGATCAACCTTTAACTCATTGGATAGGAAAGCTAGATCCCTTGCAGGGATAGAAGACACCTTTAAAGAAATCATCAGAATCCTAAAAGAGAACCCAGATATGCCCCTGACCAAATGAGTGAAATTGGAATTACAACGGGAGCAGTTCCTATTCCTTCTAGGGCAGGATGAGTATGTTGAATCATAAGAGGAAGAATATATGTCCACCACAAAAACATTAGAATATCAACCTTCAGAGGAAGAAACCAAGACCAAAGGAACATAGAGATCAACAAAACTAGTCTTGGAAAGCCCATTAAGAAAAAAGGTGAGTCAACAAAGAAGGCCAGACTATAAATTGTAGGAGTAGAATCATCAAACACACTGGCTAAAACTACATCTAGCAAGATGCATATGTCACATGATGATGGGTGCAAATAACCAGAGGATGTCTTTCACTCTAGAGACAAGGGACACTAGACTAAACATGAATTGTTCTTAAAGACTAAGGCTTTCAAGCCAACTCAGTACATGGATAGATATGACCTTCAACAACTAGGAATCATTGATCCACTACTGGAATTCTTGAAAGGGGGGAAATCTTCATGTATTTTGCACAAACGCTCAATGCTACTACACCAACCTCACTGCCAAATTTATGTCATCCTTGACAAAGGTCCCACTAGAGGACGCAGAAAAAGAGAATGTAGGGGGAGTTCAAAATGCATGTTTGTATGATCGGAAAGGACTACTTTATGAGAAAGGATGTTGAATGTGATGAAATAGAGGAACAAGCTAAGACCAACATGATAGCAAGATATGACAAGGATGCCATCAGGTTCATTAGCAACAAGACCTGTGAGAGGCTGACAAGGGAGTTAAAGCATAGACCAACATCTTTGAAGGTAGCAGAAGTTCCTTTTTGCTTCATAAGGGTAATCCAAACGATCATTTACAACACCATATTCGCAAGATCTGAAACTAAAAACATGACTAGAGGAGACCTTTTCCTCATCTTGTACATGCTCGAGAAGAGGACAATCAATATCAGAAGGTTTTTGATCGGCAAGTTATCCACCATTGTCGGTCCCAAAGGCCCCAAAGAGTTATGCATGGGAGGCCATATAACTTCAATCGTGTTTTATTATCTCTACCTAGAAAAAGTGGAGAAGTAAAAGGAAACCAAAAGGAACTAGACTCTTTGACACCATATATCTCCTTGTAGCAAGGATAACTATACAGAAGGGAGACAAATACTTCTATAAATTTACAAAGTCAAACAACCTATTACCCCTCCCAGTGATGAGCCATTATGACGCTCACAAGCTAATTTTCTCTAGAGAAGATTTGGACAAGATGTTATCAAGTACAAATTCACAACCTAGATGGGGACACAAAATCCATGTGAAGGAACAGTTCAAACACCAGCGAAAGCTGTGAAAGAAATGGGGGGAAGAAATTTCCTATCGAACCCCGCAAGGTAGTTTCACACCATGATCAGGTTAGGATCCACCACCCCACAAGATAAAGGTGTCGAGAGAATAGAGCAACTGGTACCACTAGAAAAAACTACCCTTGAAATAAAAAATAACAAAGAAGTGGTTCACGTCTCTAGTGCCAAACCATCTATGGACACATGAATGTGAGAGGTACATGCATCCAAGTTGAGTGAACAATCAAAGGCCCCATGATACATCAAGACGAAGGAGACAAATTCGATGAGCAAGTTAAAGTGCCCAGATCTCCCACTAATGCAGATGCAAATAAGCCGATGGAGCCAAAGCATCTTGCCACATCACCGCACAGAGTAGAAGAAGCGACATTGCCTCGACCGATGTATGCAGCAGCCGCAACAACACGACCACACAAACGCTGGCTTCTGACGAGCATCGGGGAAAAACTAGGGCGTCAATTCGACATAATGTGTGAGCAATACAACACACGTCCTCTAACTCATTAAATATTACATCTAGCCTGCAATTACTAATGACACGGGTAGAAAGATTGGATGAGAGATCAGAAAACCTCCCATAGTTCATGCAAGACGTCTCGCCAACCAACAAATGATGATGCAATCTATGAATGCAATGGCAGCAAAAATGGCAAAACTCAAAAGGGAGAGAGATGAGATGTGCAAGGATAGAGATGAAATGAATAAGGAACATGAGGAGTTCCTACAAGAAATTGAAAAAGAAAGAAATCATGAAGCAAAAAGAAGATCAAGAAAAAGGTCAAAGCACATTGTCAACAACTCACCCTCAGAGGTATCCTAGAGCCTGTAAAACTCTATGCCACACCAAGAAGAAGAGGTAGAGAATATACTAGTAGAAAATGAGGAAGTTTCAAGTGAAGAACATAAAGAGGAAGAGGAGTCAGTATCCACAACCAACCCCTATGATACAGTAGAAGACTTTGATTTAAATTCTTCATCAACAAACAACGACCCTCTTAAGGAGGATCAACAAGATGAAGAAGGCCCGTCTAAGCTAGGGGAGGAGAGTAACATTAAATCCTTAGACTCCATGGATGAAGCAACAATCGTGTGATACCTCAATGAATTGAAGATAGGCATGGACATCTGTGATGTCTACCGACTGTTTTATGAGCACAAAGATGACGTTTATGATGGGAAGATGGTTGCCATGCTAGCTGAATTAGGTGTAGCAATGCTAGAACCAAAGTCAGCCAAACCAACATTGTTAGAATCCCCTGTGTTGACATCCAAATAACACTTTCATCTGAAGTCTCGACAATAAATGTTCCTAGAGCAAAACCATAAGTACAGGAACCAATACTGGAAATACAAGCGACATCAGGTGGAGAAGGAACATTAGATGAGGATGAAGGTAGCCTCGCCTCCTTTCTAGGTGCACCACCCAGGGAACCTCCACCCCCAGAAGAGACGTCACAAGCCATGATGCCTCCCCCACTCCCTTGTAATTTGGCAGGCATGGACATGGCATCTGTGTCTCGAATCTCATGCAGAGACATCCATGTCCTAGCAAACGTCCTAGATGAAGGTCTACCCACCACAGATATAATATACAACAACTATGGGAGGACCTTGACCAAATAACACTTTAGAGGGATCTTCTTGAAGACAGAAAGAGTCCATAAATGATTATTAAAAATACTATACGCAATCGTTCTGGAGGAGTTCTTACTTGTTGACAAAATACATCATGTCTTTGATGGTGAAACCATTTTAGCAAAGCGGTAGTACAAGGGCAGCTTTAGGCAGCTGTAGAAAGATAAGAAACAAGATTTGTCACTTTACACATTCAAACAGTCAAACGTTAGGCGCTACTAGTAGTTGATCTGTATAAATGGCACATGACAATCTACACTATTACAGTGTCGATCTACCATGCACTTCCTTGGTCTTCAAAAATAAATATGTACATGATATCCAAAAAGTCCTTATTTGACTTCAGCACGCCATCCAGAGGGTAGGTAGCCACCCTGATAGCAATTGGAAGAATTTTGTCATTAAAACTAAAGTTCCCCAAGAAGATATAGGATCTGGGGAGAGTGCAATTATTATCCTACATCTGATGGAGGTTGTGAACAAAAATATCCCATTCTAGGAAACCTTCCTTGAAGACATGCACATGCTACGAGGAGCCTACACAATGGATGTCATATATGACTGATGCTTCTTCAATGACCCGACAATGCCTCCATACGTAGTACCGTGCCGACTCTATATGAGAGTACCACTTTGTGACAAGCTGCCGAGACCCAAAAAGCTTAAGACATTATGATTAGATCCTTCAGCAGCATGAGCATCGGTGTGGAAGGTAGGCTGGCAGACTGCAAAATGACAAATTAAAAAGAGTTAGCCTCAGCATAGACGATAGGTGAACAACATGCACCTTCTCCCAAAAATAACTCGGAGACATCACCTCCTACAGTCATTACAGAACCAACTACATAGACAACAACAAAGATGCCAGAAGAAGGGGAGATAGATGAAGATGAGCTGCAGGAAGCAAGGCCTAAAGGAATAGCTAGGACCATCAAAGCTAGCTTTCTAAACTTTGACAGATGTCGTGAAAGGATTTGTCTCTAGATTCCTTACTCTTAATCATTAAAAGACTGAAATCAGACGATGACCTTGGAGAAGTTGTCTTTGAAAGGGATGACATATGTGTCTTAAAAGACAACCTCTGTGAAACTCTATGACCAAATGGGTACATGACTATGAGCGTAATGTCAACTCACCAGTCCCTGCTCAAGGATGCATGCCCAATACACACATGGCATACTATCTATTAGTAGAGGACATAATCTACCAAAATAACTCTAGCAAAAAGGAGAGACTAATACAACACCTACAAATATCACTTCCATGCTTCATCTTCTTGCATATACTATACGACAACCATTGGATGCTCTTGGCATTCAACATCAAGACAAAGACTGCATTCCTATACAATAGCTCTGATGCAGCCCTCACTTTAAACAAATATACAAATATGACAACACTAAATAGCATCATAGAAGAAAAGCAAAGACTTGTACGGAAGCTATAATCACGATGCTACAAGAGCATGGTAAAGGACACCAACTCGTCCCCAACAAAGACTTCAGAAAGCCACAATTCTTCCACATAAGCCCTCGGTATCTACAACAATCAAGAGTATGTAGCACGAGCGCTACCATACGCTCTATGAAATCTACATCGATATGTTTTTACACTCCTGATGGGAAACCAAAGCACTTCCAAATGAAGAGTAATTCCTACAATTTATATTGAATATCCATCTTTGACACTCTGGGACAGAGTGTATGATAAGTTTGGGGGTATAAACAGGCGAGGGAGGTACTGTTGTTATACCCTTTTACTCATTTAATTCTTTTACACATCAACCGTTTAGATTGCCTAAAATCTAATTGATTTTACAAATTTTAAACTTTTTGATTTTGCACAAAATCCCAATGTAGAAAATTTTGAAGGAAAAAAAACTTCTAAAAGAAAATAGAACTTTTCTACTAGTTTTAAAAAATAATTTATGCCACAAGCAAGTTTTGGATCTGATTTTCTTGAATGTGATCATAACTTCCACCCTTAGACTTTCTTGTCCTCAGGCTAATTCTTAGCACTATTATTTCAAGAGTAATGCATTGGGATATAAATTCACCTAATAGAAACTCTTATGTATAACCATGTCTTTGTGCCATTCTTATTTAAGAAATTGTAGATGGAGGAAGAATGTTATTGTCCCTAGTGGTTTTCCTGAAATAAAGAGGACTTGAACTGTTGCAGTCCAAATTGATTACAATAACCTCTTAGTACAGGCTGAAGAACACAATGCTCTTTTTGATAGGAGATACAACTACCCCTTCTAATATACAAGTACCCACTTTGAGATTAAAAGAGGCTTGTAAGCCCAAAACCATCCTTAAAAACACTATTACCCCCAAGCCTACAAGCAAGAATAAATGTTGAGCGGAATAAAATTATGAGAATTGTGTCTAGGAAGAAGCTGAAAGAATCAACTCGGTCAGTATATTGTTGCACTCAAGAATGCAGATATGTCATGCCCCATAGTGGGGTCTAGAAGCCAAACAATCACAAAAGTATCTTTAGACAGCTATCGTAAGCGGCCACCTAAAACTACAGCAGGACTAACAGTTGAGTAACAATGCCTTACAATAGTACTCATGGTCAAGCATGCCTAGAACGACTGGAAATGAAAGTAGCCTTGGCCTTCCCTAGCACAGTAGTTAAGATCTCCATAAAATTGGGTGTGAAAGCTACTCCTAGCAAGAACCATGTACTAGTACATCTAGGAAGAGAGGTTATGCATAAATCATGAAGGGAACTTCCCTTCTTAAATGAAGGCAACAACAAGAATAAAAGTCAAGAAGTTGTGGAACTAAATGAATGAAGTTGGAAAAATAGTAAATATACCAAGCGATCAAATAGATCTCTCGACCTAAGGATGGCATATGGATATGGCTATGCAAAAAAATTAATAAATAAATAAAGCTCGTAGTCTTTACTCTATGATTTGGTTCTATCTGTTAGCTTGAGGACAAGATAGACTCTAAACTTGGGGGGGTTGATAACATCCAATTTTGTATAATTTTGAGTGCCTATTTTACCCTCACATTATCAATTTAACAAAGTTTTATTTCGATAAATCTACTTTTTTGACTCTTCTACGATAACTAGCCTTATTTCCTTCTCGTTCTTTAGTTGCATAGGAAATTCACAAGGACGGATCCTAGAAAGATCTACGATCGATGGACTCCCATCCTCAGTGGTTGGTGGACCTTCACCATTAGTGCTAGTGAAGTTTTTAGCATTAGCAGATACTGACCACAATAGCCCGATAATCAGTGACCCGCCACCACTAGTGACTGTTGAGACACAACAAGTTCAACACCACTAGACTTGATCCATCAGAAATCGCTAAACATGGATCTCGTTGACCGATGGAGGTTCTACCATTAGAGACTGTTGGAATCTAGCAGGATCAATGTCCGCTAAGGTTGCTTCATTGTTGATCAACATGCATGTGATCCCGACGAATGTCGAACCTACAATATTCTCAGTGACTGTCAGGATCCTAAACCATTAGAAATCGATGGATTGCTACATTTAAGGCTGCACCAATAAATAGTCGACCACCTTATTCATGGAGGGGGTTGTGACATCAGATAGAGGATGAAGTGTTGTCACATTGCACTTCCACCTTCCACCCATCCCATCAGTCTATGAGTTTTGGAGATGAGAATCTGAAGGAGATAGAATACTTCCACCCTCACTAAGCATCATTGAGTTTCTTCTTCAAAGAAGGAGAATCCATCTTCTACGTTCACACCTAATCCAGATTGGAAGAAGAAATACATTAGCCTTGACTAGTTGTGGTTACTTTTGGTGTCTCCCCCTCCTTCCTCTCCAAACCAGTCCATCTTGATTCGTCTCTTTTCATCCATTTCATCATCCACTCCTATGTCACACTATACTTGTCAATCTATATTGCTACTCACCATCATGAGTGGTT
The DNA here is from genome assembly GCA_963693085.1 of Alisma plantago-aquatica. Taxonomy (NCBI): domain Eukaryota; kingdom Viridiplantae; phylum Streptophyta; class Magnoliopsida; order Alismatales; family Alismataceae; genus Alisma; species Alisma plantago-aquatica. Next base: position 863,968,943 of record OY856412.1, read on the forward strand.
GAACATATAACTTGGTTTGGGAGTAACCCCTAAGGCTCTCCCAACATGTAAATACTTATATCCATTGAATATATGCTCTTGGCAAAGTTATCTCCATACACTTGCTTTTAAAGTTTTAGTTGTATGCTAAGCTCCCATCTTGTGATGTTTGATTGTTAGGGCCTGAAAAGAGTAGTAATAACCTATATCTAAATGTTTTGGAGTTGCATGAATGCACGAAAATGTTGGAATATTAAAGCTAAAGATCATACAGTTTTATTGTGATTGTTTGTTTTCCATCTCTAGAGAGACAACCTTATAATCTATATCTATCCTAAGCTCGAGAGAGGAGGGAATAGACACTTATGATGATTGCTTGTAATCTTGCTAAGGGTGTACAATGGGTGTGAGTACTATAAGATTATGAGAAACCTTAGTCAGTGGAACCCAATCCAAGTTTCCCCATCCATACATAATATCTTACTCTTTGATCTTTCTTGTTCTTTTGTTTTACTTCTCTTTTTGTTTTGCTTATTCTTGTCTTGCTTATTTGCTCAAGTGACATCATTCTGTGAGGAACACAAACTTTAACTCGCTCTTCAATTGGTGTAACTAAGCCAAGGCTCTACTTTCTTGATATATACCACCCTTGTCCTTGTGGATCGACCCTGATCTTCTAGTTGGGGCCCCATATTACACTTATGTGGGCCTAAGTGTCGGATTATAAATTTAAGAATTTGACTACTCTAGATCGGCTCCTTTATGGACATGTGATTTATGCCGGTCAGAGTCCCTTTATCCTTACTAGCAACACTTATCTACCTTTTCCAATGATTATATATTTCTTTTGCTTTTTAACTACCACTTCCAGTCCTACATTTATATTTCCTACCTCCTCAATGCTTATACTTCCGTCCATATACATTTTATGCCTATTGAATAATACAATCCTTAATCAGATTTGAATTCTTCTATTATTCATACCACGGGAACCTCACCCTCTCCCCCCACCCACACCCTTTTCGGATCACACTAAGATCCACATATTTTCTACCTAGATTTATGTAATTGTCATGTTGCATATTGACTTGGTTGTCTGTTACTCCTTCACATACTTTCCTACATAGCCTTACCTCTATTTTTGTTTCTAACTTTTAACCCCAACCACTCTCTTAAGTCTTTTCACAGTTGGAATGAGGGAAGAATATAGGATAATGAGTAGAGTAAAGAGATGAGATAGAGGAGAGAAGAATATTCTAGTTGTTTTGCTTTATGTCTATGTGGATCTTCATGCTAATTATGCTTCTATGTGGTGTTGCATTCTGCTATGTGGATCCTTATATTGTTGTACTTTATCTGCATTTTTCTGTTAGTTTTCTATCCAGAGACGTATTTCTTGCTACTTGTTCTATGAGTAGCACATTTAGTTTGCTAATTTGTTCTTTTGCACTATCTACCATCTATGATTTATTTACATGTTGATTCTCTACTTATCCATGCTTTGTTTTGCATGTTGACTCTTTGTTTGTGCCCTGCACATGTCCACTACTGCTGATGTTATGATCCAGCACTCCTAGGGGCTGGGATGCAACACACTCTAGGATGTGACGTCTACTACTATGAAGGAAATTATATGATGATAATGATTGCTCTTTTGATGACTTAAATGCATATGATGGAGCTTCATGCTTTTCTGCTATTGTTGTTCATCTTGGAGTCTTGTGCTACATGTTATGTGTTTGCTATTATCTTCTATTTGACTTATTGTCTACTTTCTATTGTTGTGTGCCATCACTCTCTATCTTGTCTATGCCTTAGACAAGTTTACTCTTTCCTTGTTTGTGCTTTGTATGTGCTTTGACTATCATTGCTTATGTTCCAACATTCTCTGGTCTATGTCATGACAACAACGACAGATATGAAGACTTTGATGCCTACCTATTACCATTTAATTCTACTCCAGATGATATTACATTGATCGAGAAGCTCACCTACATGTCCGCTTTTGGGTTATCTACTTGAGTTTGTTGTTGCAGTGATGAGTTCTTTATTGTAATATTGACGAGGATATATTCTTATATGGGATTGGTTTATCTTTTCATTCTACTTCTTAGTATTTAGTTTGTTTGTCTATTTATAAACTGACATGGGTTCCTACCAAGCTACATCTTGAGGGGAGGTATTAGAGAGTCTAGTTAATTAAGTTATTTAATCTTTTTGTTATATTGACCCAATTGTGTTTGGTCCATTGGGATTTGTCTTGAGTATGTACAAGCTCCCCTTATCCTATTCGTAGTATAGGGGGGCTTCCCTTCTATAAATAAGGAAACATATACACATGGGACTTTCCCATCATATTGTTTTTCCACGGTAATGGCAAATTACAGGCTAGAGGGAGTCAACAGGGAGTTAATTGGTTTGTTCTCTTTTAATGAATTGTATATAAATTATTGTTAATAGTATTTTTTCTAGATTATTGGTAATTTTGGTTGTAAGAGAGTCAACAAATAGTCAATCAAGTTTTCTCTTTTAGCACTTTGTACAAAAAATAATTATGAGTACTAAATTATATATTAACAATCAAAAGAGACATGTCTAAGAAGTGGAGCACATGTGATTTTAGTAATGACATGCTACATATTAGAGGGAGTCAGATGATCATTAATTGAGTTGTTCTCCTTTCATGGATTGTATGTAAATTATTATATCTACGAACCACATATTAGATATCAACAAGCACATACCCAAAAAGAGGAGCACATGTCAATATCTTTTTTGTATGTGGTCTGTGTATTTTTTTTCAACACCATGTTTCAAAGCGAAGTTATAGTGTATATGTTAGTGTGGTGTTCCTCGTGAACCTAGCTTGATAGATCTAGAAAAATAAACATTGTTCAATTGTATATTAGATCAAATTGATTTTGTAAGATGTTCTTAGCATGTGTATTCAGTAGTACCTATAATAAAGAGGAGTCAATAAATCTATGTCTCTATTTACAGTGTAACCTTCTTGATCGCTTAATCCCTTGACTTTTCACATCATGTGTTGCCATCCATCACCTTTTGCTTTTTGTATGCACCCTACTTGGTTGCTTACTCTTATGATTGAGAATTTACCTTAAATATCTATTTGTTCATTGGTGCATCACGTCTACCCACTTTATGACTTTTGTTTATGCTTTTGTACTACAATTGTCACCAGATAGGCATTAGTTAAAAAAGTCTGTAGTATTTTGTGTGCTTCACCAATGTGCTTGTGTTCTTCAATGACGTGTCTGTGAGCTTCCCAGTTCAACTTATTTTCCTTCTTCAATAACATGTATGTTAACTCATGGGGTACAACTTGCCTATGTGCTTTAACAACTTATCTATGAACTCGTCAGTCTAGTACTTCTAAGTGTTTATTTAATTATTATTATTTTTTGGATACTATTGGAAAAATCCAAGAAAGGACTATATAAAAGAGAGTTTCAGGGGCCTTTGTGCTAGCTCATCCTACTAGCGTGTCTATCTTCTTAAGGAGTTCATATGTCAAATCTATCTTTGTACTTTAGCAACCTATCTATGTGCGTCAACAGTATGTCTAAGAGTGCAAGTTCCAGGTCTTGTCAACCTTGTTACATGTTATTAATTAGAGAAAGAAAGCAGATATAATTTTAATAACCATATGTTACAGTTGAAATATTCATGTGGTAGTTAATCAAATTATTTTATTTTATCAGGTTGTTGTAGATTATTATGAGTACTAGTTATATACTAGTCTGTTGGGTTTTAGGGGAGACAGAGAAGGCAGCGGAAACAAAAATTTTCTCCCCCAACCCATACCGAGGAAACGCGTCAACGTCTATATAATAGGAAAGGATGGTTTGTGGAATCATACCTTGTCCCGAGGCTTGCTCGGCGACAATACCTCGTGCAATGCGCGGTCTTCAACTCCGGTCTTGGACGGTGTCTGTGCAGCTCCTGGTCGCACCGGGACTGACGACTCCTCCTACCGGACTGTCGGATGACAGTTGTCCTCCTAAGTGGCAGTGTCCTCCCGCCTCTGTAGTAGTCCACACGGACCACCTGGAAATCCACTCTCCTTGTCCCACAAGGAAGTGGAAGGATTCGCACCCTCCTGTTGACGTACTAGTCGCCAACACACTCTCCTGCTACCAGTTGCAACTGCAGTTGTCCTTCCCTTGCTGCACCTCCCTTTGCGGGAAGCACTTGCTCGGGCTCTCTCACGGTTACCAAAACCAGAGAGAACGACAAATTCGCAAAGCAACCGGCTTGCATTGAGTTATACTTTGAGAAGCCCCCAATACCCCTATATATATATGCGGGTCATGGGACAGGGTTCTCTATGCCCGGCAATACGGGACTAAAGCAGGAGTAGAAGGGTTTGAGAATTTTCCACAAAAGGCAACCGGTTCGCAACTTGAAATGATCGGTTCACAACTGAACCGATCGGTTCGGCCATTGAGCCGATCGGTTGGACCTGAGCCGATCGTTTGGGGCACTCCAACCGATCGGTTGGTGCCCTGAACCGATCGGTTCATGGTCCTAATTCAGCTCAAAAAGACTTTCCTTGTTTCGTTCTCAATTGGTATCGTATACCAATGTTATTCCCAATCGAATTGGGCAATTTGAAACCAAAGGAAAATTCTTGCTGACATGACTTTCCCAACTGGTCGGTTGCACCAGTTGAGCCGATCGGTTCAACTCTTGAACCGGTCGTTTCAACCTGGGCATGAGCCGATCGGCCTGGACACTCCAGTCGACCGGTTCAGCACCTCAGCCGACCGGTTCATCACATGAGCCGATCGGTTGGGAGCACAGGTTGGGCAAAATCAGTCAATTGCGATTTCAATCAATCCGATACTCCAATCAATGCGTCCAACACCTTGAACCATATGATATTGAGCTATCGACTGATTGAGTGTTTAATTGAACTACTAAACTCCTTTAGTAATCAATCTAAACATTGCTTTGTGGACAAAACTCCTCTTCCAGGTTAAATCCTATGTGTGTGACCCTGCAGGTCCATTTCACGTTGGCAGTGAAAGTCCATAACACTTATGACTTCACAAGCAAAGAGCGGTGCCTAGTCACACATCATTGCTACCCAAGTGAAAGTAGAAAGTTGGAGAACAACTTTCATCCTACAATCCATGAATGGTGTTACAGCGAATGTATAATTCCTTTGTCACTGATATCCCGAATGAACTCAAGGCATGGAACAGTCATCCTGTCAACGTTCATTCACTTTCTTGATCTCAGAGTAGATTGAAGGAGATATGTATGACATCAATATCACATACCGATTCACACATGCGTGTGCATGCCTATCTCAATCCTACTCATCAAGTGGCCTTGGATATCAAACTCCCTCAGGAGGGACAAATCCCATATCTATCACTCACCCCTCAAAAGCCCCATGTGTCAAAGCCACCCAATCATCACCTTTATAACAACCCATGTTTCAGGACTGCGTTTGATGATGTCAAAGTGTGCCCAACGACATGTGTTGAGTGTAGTGATTTCAGGTCTAAGAATCACACTCACCACCATCACTGTGAGTACTGACTGTGACTACCATCTCATGGTTCCATGTGTCAAACTCACGGTGGGTCTGTCCGGTACACTTGTTCTCTAACAAGTACCTATGTGTTTGGTTTGATATCTCTATATCATGACTAATGAGATTCTATCATCAACCAACACCACAATCCAGTCTTGTGTGTCATTGATGTCTATCTACCTTCCACAATGACATCCGACTAGGGACATAACAAGAATGTACAAACTCTTAGCATCCGTATGATCTCATCGTTCAGGTCCTCAACCTGAAAGCATACGTCATTGAGTACTGTCATTCTCTAGACATTCAATCTGTTCTATCACTATCTCATATGACTGAACCAGAAAGAATTGGAAGCTTGCCTTTGATGTTTATCAAATCAATCTTAATGTATCCCATCAATCATCACATGATTGGCTCTCAGGGCATACATACCAACAGACTCCCACTTGCACTGCGAGCCAATCACCCATGAATCATATTCATAGTGATCTTCAAACATGTCCCACATGTCACTGTGCTCTAGTGCCAACATAGTGAGTAATGGCAACACCTTGCCAAAGTCAGTATAAATTGCATGTCTCTCATCTCTTCGCTGTACGTCGCACGTATGAGATGGAGCTGCCATAATATGCGATCTAGTATTCCTTTGCTAACCTTTAGCCACATTACATGATCAAGGATTCCAGACTTGTCATCAATGAGTGGAATATCTATAAGTTCATCTCATGAACTTCCAGATCCATATAGTATCCACTGTTGTTCTCTAACACACAGATACTCGGCATTTCCTTTTTAAATGGTTTTATTGGAACACTTCCAATTATCAACAAACTTTCACTTTTATACATCCTATGTATATTATGCGATTAATCTTCTATCCTTTTGGAAGTTCGCATCAATGTAACTCTTTACATCGAACTCTTCCTTATCTCCATAGAACTAGTACTTCACAAGTACTTATCAAGTTCTCATGGTATTCCAGTAACCCTTACTGGAAGTAGACAGACATCCACTCGTCATGTCCCACATATGAGTTATCAGGATGAGCACATCATATTGTCATGTCATACATACAAAATGATGAATGCATTTTATTCTTGACATGTCATACATGCAAGACAATGGGATGATTACATACATGATAGATCCATATCTATTCTTAGTGTTCCCATTCTTCATAAGAATTGGACACTTGGCCTTGGGATACTAATATCCATATAACATGGACAAGTTTTCTCCCACTGAATCTGTGCATACTGAACCCTTCAGTACAGATTGCCAATGTATGCTCTCTCTTTTCAGGTCAAGAGGTTTTCGAGAACTATCTCTATAGATCTCTATTCCTATCATATAGGAAACATCTCTATCTTCCTTAAAGATAATTTCCACTTTTGGATTTCCATTCTAGAACAATTCCATTTCACATCAACATGTGAAATGTGAATACGCTCCCACTAAATCACATATCCCTTCTTTATCTTTGACATGTCAGTCAAACCCTTTGACTATATCATCAAAGTAAAGATCCAATTCTGAGTTGCTTATACTCAATCAATCACATTGATTAGTCCATTGTAACTTATAGACTTCATTTGCATTAGTGGATTCATAAACCTTATAGGTTGTGTCACATACACATCCTTGTTTTATTCCTCATAGGAATGCGGTTTTAGTATCCATATGCCAAATGTCTCAGTCATTAAGTTGCAATCAAAAAGAATCATCCTTCTCAAAATGTTATCCATGTGTCTTAACACTTAAGACTTATTTGCACTTATGGATATGATCCAATGAGTGCTACCATCAAGGTCATACCTTATGGTTCACATGGATGTCATTTAGGATGTAATGGTCTTAAACCATAACTCATAATCTGATTCCTCATATTCATCTAGATAGTTGACTCATCATATGAACAACTCATCACATAGATAATTGAGGTGTATCTGTCAAGAATATAAGAATTCACAACCCTTGTGATTCTTAATGTCCTTTATTAGTGTGGGGTATTCTTTTATTAAGAAGAATTCAGTTATTTGATAATCATTCTCTAACTCCTTAGAGTATGATTCCTTCTTGATTTAGACATCACCATGCCTTAATCATGAGTTCACTATGATACACTATCATAATCACTCATAAGGATCTCAAATATTTGGTCCAAGTATTTCATTCATTGATCTCATCAAGAATTAATACTTTACCAAATTTGTACTTCATCTATGACAATCTTGAACACTTCAAGATGTTCATATTGGTATTTCTCTAAACACCATTTGAAGTATTAGCATTTGTTCCAATTGGTATGTAAATACATCACATGTATTATACCTAATAGGACAATCATTCTCCCACTACCATTAGTGAAGATTGATTAATCATGTACAAGAGATTCATGTCTCTTACTGGTTCTCTAACCAAAAGAGTCTAGATTTATCCATCATATGGAAACTAGAAATGAATTTCTCATATTGATGCTAATTTGATTGTTTGAGTTATCAATAACTTTAGGTATCATTTTATCTTATACATAACATGTATTACAAGATAAACAAGGCATTGCCACAAATATCATATCTTTGAGATTGAAACATCAACTTTATTAATTGCCATCATTGTCATACAATATGCAAGAATAAAGTGTTTCTATCTATTGGCAATATATGAAATAGCAGTTCTCAACTCTATTTCGTGTCCTTTAGGCTGAAATGAACTGAAAGATACTCCTATCTATGGAAGCAACACTTGCTCCAATGATGGGTACTTCTTTCTTGGTCCTTTCACAAAGGCCATCACTTCTTTGCGGATATTGCATATCATATATGACATATCCATATCTTGGTATCATATACCTCGGATAAATAAGCGGTTCATTTCATGATACCTTAGGTGGAGATCTCTATCCCCTCCTTCATCTTCCTTTATTCTTCCAGATATAGAGGGCAATCCCTCATACACCCTTTCCCCATGTGCCTTGAGGCTGAAGACGGCTTGGATTTCTGGCTAGCATCAGAACACTTCTTAGCTTTGCCCTTGTCCTTGCCCTTAAGAATTACCTTTTCTTTGATCACATCAAAGACTATGGTTTGTCTTTCTTCATCTTTTCCTCTACTATCCTCAACATGTCCAACAACTCTGTCAACGCTTGTCAAAGTTGTTCATGTTGTAGCTTATCATGAATTGTATGATTCTCACAACATTTGCAGTATCATACCAATAGCCAACTCTTGGCTCAGAGGGAATCCTTCTTAATAAGGTTTTCAACATACCCAATCACATTGAGTGTGTGAATCCCTTACTTGGATCTCCTTCTGTCATGACATACTAGGATAGTGTCTTGGAGACATTATATGTCTCATGTTGTCTCTACAACTCATAGTTCAGAGAACACAACATCAAGCACTCCTCATCAATGTCATCCTCGGTATGCTTCCATAAGCATACTTTTAGCCATTGATGTGGTGGGATCGAGTTCATCTGGTTCTGGTATAACTAGGACTTGGAGCTTTCGCTCTTTGAGAACACTTCTCACCATCCTAACCAGTCGTGGAATTATTCCCATTTAATTTGTTGGTTTCAAAGACCGATCGCAAATAAAGTGATTTGTTGATTAACCATTTATTTTAACAAAAGGAAATATATGTGATTTCAGTCCAAAACTCTTTTGACTTATTTGATTGATTTGAAAAGTTGACGATAAAATTAGGCCTTTAATTAATTATCGCTCCCACTATTTTAGTTCAAATTGATAGCCCTCACCATCAATTCGGAAGATTGCAGCGTACAACCTTCTAGTGGGCAAGATCCTGAAATCCTCTAAGCCATGGACCAGCTAGGGCTGTCACCCACAACATAGATCTCTCAGGTAGGAAACTTTTGCCAATTGCATCATATGCAACTCTTGATAAGATGTCATATACAACTCTTTGCAATGATCATCTCCATGCCTCAAGGTACTAGATCCCATCTAGATCACCTTGTTAAGTCCGACCCAAAGCAAACACGATGAACATGCACCCTGCTAGGGCAGACCCACACATTCATCCTTCACGCTTCCATGAGGTAGACGGTGCACCACGCTAGGGCGTGCCCACACTTGGTCGAACAAGCTTTTCACGTGTGTCGCATTTGGAAGGCATCTAAAACTTAATATTTTAATGAGGGATTTGGTTTTATATACATATACATATCCAATCACCACAATACATAGTACGTATCATATACATGCTATATCCCACAGAAAACATGCACAAACGATAAAAAGCGATGATTATGGCCATCCTAATGTGATTCCTCGAGCCAAGAGGAATCACGGTCATCTAGTTCTACATCACATGCAACCTGTACAAGATGAACTCTGTGCCTTGCCATCCGAGTAGATCAACTCATCACATGAATGATCTGTACTCTCCAGCCGGTCGTCTGGGTGCCACCAGCCGATCGGTTGGCTCCTCCAACCTATCGGTTCAACTGGTCATCGTGCATCTCGTCATGTCCTCCACCCGCTCGTCTCGCTCCTCGAACAGGTCATCAACCGATCGGTTCACTCCTTGAACCGACTGTCTGGAACGTCAACCGATTGGTTCACTCCTTGAACCGATCGTTTCAGCTGTCGTCTTGATGTCCGCCGGTCTTCGACATAACAGGAAATAAAAATCTATTCTATTTATTACATTGCTTTAAAAGAAGAAACCCCGAGTTACATTCGGGGGGAGCAAAGGTAGGAAAGAATCTCGAATTATTTCGAGTTACATCAGGAATAAGAGAGGGAAGATCGGTGCGCAGACCGAGATGCAAGCAACCACAAACAACCACACACAGATAGCGGTTTATAGGCCATAATCATGCTACACACATCCACCACAAAACTCGTTTAAAGGCGACGCATATCGAGTGCATTAATAATACATATCATATATGTAATTTGGGATTTGTGGATTTAGGATTGGACATGCATAAAGCCGATATTATTCGCATCGTATGCAATAAATAAAGGCGACAAACCAAAATCGATCATATCGATATTCCTAAAATATAGAGCAGTTGACGTGGCTCTGATACCACTGTTGGGTTTTAGGGGAGACAGAGAAGGCAGCGGAAACAAAAATTTTCTCCCCCAACCCATACCGAGGAAATGCGTCAACGTCTATATAATAGGAAAGGATGGTTTGTGGAATCATACCTTGTCCCGAGGCTTGCTCGGAGACAATACCTCGCGCAATGCGCGGTCTTCAACTTCGGTCTTGGACGGTGTCTGTGCAGCTCCTGGTCGCACCGGGACTGACGACTCCTCCTCCTATCGGACTGTCGGATGACAGTTGTCCTCCTAAGCGGCAGTGTCCTCCCGCCTCTGTAGTAGTCCACACGGACCACCTGGAACTCCACTCTCCTTGTCCCACAAGGAAGTGGAAGGAGTCGCACCCTCCTGTTGACGTACTAGTCGCCAACACACTCTCTTGCTACCAGTTGCAACTGCAGTTGTCCTTCCCTTGCTGCACCTCCCTTTGCAGGAAGCACTTGCTCGGGCTCTCTCACGGTTACCAAAACCAGAGAGAACGACAACTTCGCAAAGCAACCGGCTTGCATTGAGTTGTACTTTGAGAAGCCCCCAATACCCCTATATATAGGCGGGTCATGGGACAGGGTTCTCTGTGCCCGGCAATACGGGACTAAAGCAGGAGTAGAAGGGTTCGAGAATTTTCCACAAAAGGCAACCGGTTCACAACTTGAAATGATCGGTTCACAACTGAACCGATCGGTTCGGCCATTGAGCCGATCGGTTGGACCTGAGCCGATCGTTTGGGGCACTCCAACCGATCGGTTGGTGCCCTGAACCGATCGGTTCATGGTCCTAATCCGGCTCAAAAAGACTTTCCTTGTTTCGTTCTCAATTGGTATTGTATACCAATGTTATTCCCAATCGAATTGGGCAATTTGAAACCAAAGGAAAATTCTTGCCGACATGACTTTCCCAACTGGTCGGTTGCACCAGTTGAGTCGATCGGTTCAACTCTTGAACCGGTCGTTTCAACCTAGGCATGAGCCGATCGGCATGGACACTCCAGCCGACCGGTTCAGCACCTCAGCCGACCGGTTCATCACATGAGCCGATCGGTTGGGAGCACAGGTTGGGCAAAATCAGTCAATTGCGATTTCAATCAATCCGATACTCCAATCAATGCGTCCAACACCTTGAACCATATGATATTGAGCTATCGACTGATTGAGTGTTTAATTGAACTATTAAACTCCTTTAGTAATCAATCTAAACATTGCTTTGTGGACAAAACTCCTCTTCCAGGTTAAATCCTATGTGTGTGACCCTGCAGGTCCATTTCATGTTGGCAGTGAAAGTCCATAACACTTATGACTTCACAAGCAAAGAGCGGTGCCTAGTCACACATCATTGCTACCCAAGTGAAAGTAGAAAGTTGGAGAACAACTTTCATCCTACAATCCATGAATGGTGTTACAACGAATGTATAATTCCTTTGTCACTGATATCCCGAATGAACTCAAGGCATAGAACAGTCATCCTGTCAACGTTCATTCACTTTCTTGATCTCAGAGTAGATTGAAGGAGATATGTATGACATCAATATCACATACTGATTCACACATGCATGCGCACGCCTATCTCAATCCTACTCATCAAGTGGCCTTGGATATCAAACTCCCTCAGGAGGGACAAATCCCATATCTATCACTCACCCCTCAAAATCCCCATGTGTCAAAGCCACCCAATCATCACCTTTATAACAACCCATGTTTCAGGACTACGTTTGATGATGTCAAAGTGTGCCCAACGACATGTGCTGAGTGTAGTGATTTCAGGTCTAAGAATCACACTCACCACCATCACTGTGAGTACTGACTGTGACTACCATCTCATGGTTCCATGTGTCAAACTCACGGTGGGTCTGTCCGGTACACTTGTTCTCTAACAAGTACCTATGTGTTTGGTTTGATATCTCTATATCATGACTAATGAGATTCTGTCATCAACCAACACCACAATCCAGTCTTGTGTGTCATTGCTGTCTATCTACCTTCCACAATGACATCCGACTAGGGACATAACAAGAATGTACAAACTCTTAGCATTCGTATGATCTCATCGTTCAGGTCCTCAACCTGAAAGCATACGTCATTGAGTACTGTCATTCTCTAGACATTCAATTTGTTCTATCACTATCTCATATGACTGAACCAGAAAGAATTGGAAGCTTGCCTTTGATGTTTATCAAATCAATCTTAATGTATCCCATCAATCATCACATGATTGGCTCTCAGGGCATACATACCAACATAGTCGTCAACAAGCCTATGCCAAAGGAGCCACAAGTAATTTTGATAATGATACCTTACAAGTTGGAGGGAGTCAACTGATGGTTAATTGATTTGTTCTCTTTTAAAGAGTTGTATATAAATTATGTGAGTACTAATTACATATTATCCATCAACATGTACATGTTAAAGAAGGAGAGTAGATGTAATTTTAGTAATGACATGTTACAGACTGCAGACAATGTGTTTTCAACACTTTGAATTTTCTGTTGTGCATATAAAGATAAAATTAAAAGATGTATGAATAAAAGATATATTAGAAATGATAAATAGAGTATTTTATATATCTTAGTCTGATGAATTCAATTGAAACACACATATGTTTAACATGTATATTTTTCTAGTTTTGTGAATGAGCTACCATTTTTTATTATGGTAAAAGCTTTATCCATGGTTGAACAGGTGTCGCAACTGACTTTTGAAGCTTTAAATGTAAGTCTGTGTATATCTATACTACTATAAAAAGAGGGATTTTTTCCAAATATCTACACATCATACACTCCAAACCCTTGTGCCCAATCAAAAACTAGAATTTTATACTATTGTCCTCTCTTTTACTCAATATCTTCTCACTTTTTTCTCAACTTATTTTATATTTGTTTGACTATAATCTCTCACACTCAATTGATAAATTTTTTTAGTCCCGCGTCCCTCTCCAATTTTAAAGGCAATACATGGTCCTCTCAACCTCCAGTCCCAACCCCTCTCAAATTTTAAATGTGTTGAATTGTATCTCATGATCCCTAAAAGTTTAAAATTATTTGCTTAGTCAAACTACCATCCCCTCTTTCCTATACAAGTGTGTGGACCTACTTTATCAAAAACCACAGAGCATGTATTGAAGCACCTCCCGTGTACATCATATTTTCTTCTTAAAACATGTGTTGTTAATTGATAATACATTAAGTTTAATTATCTATAAAGAATTCAATTATAAATTATAAATAAGTTAAAATAGAATGTGTTTATCAGTCTAATTATTCAAAACAAAAACATCATTTGGTTACAAAAAAATCACATTCAAAACCCACATCTGATCCATGTCTTCAAGCACCACCCAGTCTTCTTGCATCATCAAACCCCGCTCATACTTATGACCTCATTCTTCCTCACTCGGAAAACATCCTTACTTACTGCTCTCCAAAAAGATTCTTCTTCTCCATAAGGATACACTCTTGCTGGTATTGCTTTATGGGAGCCTCCCACTAGATGAAAGCACATATTGTTGAGATAATGTAGGTGAGATAATATATTATGAACACCATCATCATTAACCTCATTTTCATGTGTTTACGAGGGTGTGTACCTTATTTAAATGTCATTCAATAACATTCGTAGTAGTTCCTATAACCCCATTGATCTTCCTCCAGTCTGTCGAACACCGATTTACCACATATTGTCGTTGCTATCCAAAAAGGTTCTTGAAGTTTTTGCTTCATCATCCCTAGAGACAAATCAAGGTAAACAATTTATCAACAGATTTTTTAGTATTAGTATATAGTAAATTGATTTTTCATTATATCCATGTGAAAAATATTAGCATAAGTTACAAGTTTTAAACCATTTCTACAGTGATAGAAAAACTAGGTCTCATCCACCTTAGCAAATTAGAGAGTAGCATACAATGTCATCCTAGCATACTAGTGTATAATGTCATTTGTAACTACCATCATATATGATACCCATAATACCTTCTTGGAAAGAAAATAGCTATAGTGTGTAACACATGCATTCAGCCAAATATCTAATCATAGTTGCAAGTTATAGGATACTAATTTGGAATTGGAGGGCTTTTCTTCACTCTCCCCTACACAGAATACAACATCTCTAGGTAAACAATCTTTCAATAAAATTTTAGCTATAAGTGTGTGACACGTGCATTTAGTTCAAATACCTAATCATAGTTGCATGTTATGGGCTACTAATTTGGAACTTGAGGATGTTTATCTTCACTCTCCCATCCTGAAAGATGGCATCTCTAGGTAAACATCTATCAGCTAAAGTTTAGTTATAAGTATTTAATTTCTTTGATTTTCTATTATTGTATCTATGACTAACAAAAGAAATGATACCCAAAATACCTTGTTGGAGAAAATAGCTACTAATTCAGTATAATATTCATTCAAATTAGCAATTGATGGTAGAATATAAATGTTCAAATCTAATACATATTTGATGATGCATGCATTTAATATTCAACTGTCATTCTATAACATATAAGGGATCACTAATAGAAGGGACCCCTAATATATGGAGTCCACACTAATCAATTTCAACTAGTAACTAAGTAGCAAGTGAAATTCCTAAAAGTAAATAGACACAGAAGGGGCCCGTAATATTCTTCCAAGCAACTAATAATAAACATAAATGTGTAGGGCTAATAAAGAGGTGATGATGCTTGCAAATAATATTCAACTATCATTGCATAGCATGGAACAAACCCTTGATAATAGAAGGCCACACTAATCTAATGCAATCAGTAACTAAGTAGCAAGTACAACTCCTCAAAGAAAATAGAACATAGAAGGGACCCCTAATTTATTCAAGTAATCAACTAATAATACAACATAAGCATGCAAATATAGTAGAGAGTTGATTATGCTTACATTTAATAGGCAACTCAGCATATCAAGCAACAAAATTAGCTATATAAGAACATATAAAACCATGTTGAGAGTGTTAGATGAATGAGGACTTATCTATCCTTGCCAATTCGAGAGTTCATGATTGTTACATTTAATAGGGACCCCCTACCTAGATCAAGAGAGAGGCCACACTAATCATTAACTAAGTAGCAAGTAAAACTCCTATAAACAAATACAACATACAAGGGACCCCTAATAATCATTCAAGTAAGCAATTGATGGTAGAACATAAATGTGTAGGTCTAATAGATAGTTGACCCATAATATGCATTCAAGAAACCAATAGCAAAACGTAAATTTATGTAATGGAGAGTAGATGATGCTTGCATTAGTATTTCGTGAACATTTTGTAACATATAAGGAGTCCCTAATAGAAGGGACTCCTAATAATTGAAGGGCACACTAATCAAATGTAATCAGTATTAAGTAGCAAGTAAAACTTTTAAAAGAAAAAATAACACAGAAGGGACCCCTAATATTCATTCCAATAAGCAACTCATAATAGAACAAAAATGAGCATCTCTAATAGAGAGTTGAGAAGGGACCCCTAATATTCATTCAAGCAACTAATAATAGAACATAACATGTATATCTAATAGAGATTTGATGATTCTTGCATTTAATATTACACTAACATTCTATAAGATAAAAGGAATCCCTAATAGAAGGGAATCCCAATAATAGAAGGCCACACTAATCAAATGTAATTAGTAACTATGTAGCAAGTAAAACTCCTAAAAGCAAGTAGAACAGAAGGGATCCCTAATATTCATTCCAATAAGCACCTTATAGTAACAAGGGACCCCTAATATTCATTCAAGTAAGGAACTGGTAGTAGAACATAAATGTGCAACTCAAATAGAGAGTTGAGAAGGGACCCAAATACTCATTCAAGCAACTAACAATATAACATAAATGTGTAGATCTAATAGGGAGTCGGTGATGCTTGCATTTAATATTCCAATATCTATTTTATAACATAGAAGAGATCCCTAATAAATGAATGCCCCACTAATGAAATACAATTAGTAACTAGGTGCCAAGTGAAACTCCTAAAAGTAAATAGAACACAGATGGGACTCCTAATATATATTACACGAAGCAATTGGTAGTAGAAGATAAATGTTTATATCCAGTATAGAGTTGATGATGCTTGAAGTTAATAGGCAACTCAACATATCGAGCATCCATACTATGAGAAGGAAGAGAAGCCCATATAAGACCATATAAAACCATGACAAGAGTGTTAGATGAATTTTGACTTATCTATCTTTGCCAATTCTAGATTTCACAATGCTTGCATTTAATAGGGACCATCTACCTTCATCCAGAGAGTCCACAATAATCAAATGCAATCACTAACTAAGTAGTAATAAAAACTTCTTAAAGTTTTGTATCATTGTCTTAGTAAGCCCCATGTTGTTACCTTTATTATTTGAAGTTCACTTCACAATCTTAAGTTGGATCTCAGATAATCTCTTTGAGAAACACAGCTACAAGATAACCCATGAAATATGGAAATTGGTTGTAATTAGAAACATGATTAATAAGGTCAGATTAGTTCATCAAAGTCAAACCTAATATAGTCTACATGTTACTTGATTTGGTATATCAAGAAAGAATCAACCTAATATGACTGATTAGGAATGAACCAATTGCCAATATGTAACATGAAGGGACCCCTACCTGCAACAAAAGATGGGCCACAATTATCAAAGGTAATTCATAAGTAACTAGAATTTAGAACCTCTAAAAGTAAATAGAACATATAAGGGACCCCTAGTATTCCCAAATAATACCTGATTTGATCTATCGATATAGAATAATCGACCACCATGCAGTTACAGATGAAGAGACCCAAAACTCCATCAAGAGAGAGGCCACACTAATTGCATGTAAATAGTAACCATGTAGAAAGTAAAACCCTGGTTGTAATCAATGTTCTTATCATTGCCTTAGAAATTCTCATGCAATCACCTTTATCATTTGAAGTTCACTTTGGATCCCAAATTTGGGCCTAAGATAATCTCCTTGAGAAATGGATCCCCAAGAGCCACACACGAACTCTGGGAACTGATTGCAATCAGAAAAACACATTCGATGTTCCCATATCAAGTCATTGACCCCAAATGTAATTAAAGTGTTATATTATTGCCATGTCAAGCCCGATTTGTTGCTTTCATTTGGACCTAAGACAATATCCTTGAGCAATGCATCTACAAGACCACCCATGGAAACTTACTACACTAAGGAACATAGTAAATAAGATTAGATTTTGTCATTGAAGTCAAACCTAATATATACTACATGTTACCTGATTTGGCCAATCAAGAATTTAGTGGTGTCCAATTGTGGTTATACATGAAGGGTCCCCTACCTACATCACGAATAGGACACACTTATTAAATGTAGTCAGTAAACAAGTAGAAACTAAAACCACTAGAAGTGAATAGAACTTACAAGGGGGGCCTAATATGCACATATTTTACCTGATTTGGACTATCAAGAAAGCACCAAGTGACATCGTGCAGTTATTGATGAAGGGACCCCTACTCACATCAAGAGAGAGGTCACATAAAATGTAATTGTTAGCCAAGTAGAAATTTAAAGCTCTGAAAGTAAATAGAAATTAGAATGACCCCTAATCTGCCACATTATATCTGATTTGGACTATCAAGAAAGACCCAACTGACATTGTGCGGTTATTCGTGAAGGGACCCCTACCTACATCAAGATAGAGGCCACAAATATCAAATGTAATTAGTAACTAAGTAGAAATGAAAAACTCTAAAAGTAAATAGAACATAGTAGGGACCCCTAATATGCCTAGATCATACCTAATTTGATATATCAATAAAGATTAAAAACACCACTATGTGATTATAGATGAAGGGACCCCTACCTGCATAAATTAGAGAGGCCACACTTATCAAATGTAATCATTAACCATGTGGAAAATAAAAACCCCAAATGTTATCAAAGTTCTTATCATTGCCTTTGCAAGTTCCATGTTGTTACCTTAATTATTTGAACTTTACTCCAAGGACCTAAGTTGGACCTAAGACAATCTCCTTGAGCAACGAAGCTATAAGACAACTCATGAAATTTGGCTACCGACTACAATCAAAAACACAGTTACTAAGCCTAGATTACTTATTGAAGTCAAACCTAATATATATTCCATGTTACCTGATTTGTCCTATAAAGAATGAACCAACAACCAATGTGTGGTTATACATGAAGGGTTCCCTACCTGCATCAAGACAGAGGCCACACTTATCAAACATAATTGTTAACCAAGTAGAAATTACACTCGTTGTTGTTTCCCATGTTTGGCTATACATGCAGATCTAGGTAATATTAGGGTCAGATATATTTAGAGATAGAATTGGCATCATGTTCAAGAAAACCCCTGGTCACATCTAGGAAGCTTTTTGAAGTAAAATCAGAGATTTTATAATGAGAAGTTAGTTTCTATGATGGGCTCTATGGGAGGTGAATAGAGATAATACCACTTAAAAAAATTCATTAAACCATAAAGACGCTTCTAAGATAATATTGCAAGTATGAGCTTTGAGTGCAACTAAAGCATACATAGAAATGGAGAGAGAGATTGAACAAACACAAGAACACAAGATACGTATAGTTTTTTCAAACTCCAAACTAGGAGAGTGTACATCCACTACCTATAGAGGTCAACCTCTAGGATTTTTCAACCATGTCTCACTCCTTATATTCCATTATAAGAGTTACAACATATGACCTTGCTTTCCTGGACAAGGATACCTAGCCTTCCCTTTGAGGACAAGGGAGCCAATAACCTTCCAAAGGACTTACCTATGACCAATAGTCTTCTACCTCATCAAGGACTTACCTACTTTTTCATTGAGTCTTCCGCCTTCACCAAGGAATTACCCACTCTTACAACAAGTCTTCTGCCTTGAGGATTTACCCACTCTTAATTCAGATCTTCCACCTTTGACTTCACCTTCATTAATGAGAATCTTTCACCAAGGGACTCCTTCCCTTCTTCTTCATCTCTCTTAGCCAAGAGAGAGAAACTTCATCTTCATGGTAGAAAGTGATATTGGGAGGTGGAGGAAGTGAGAGCCTCACAAGATATACATGTAGGATTAACTCTCTTACATATCTCCTACTCACTTTAATGGATGTAGCAAGTGATCAAGCTTATAGAGTGGAAGGAGGCTCTTGTAGGCACTGAACTATAATATAGAGACCTTTATATTGTTGAGATAACCATGGGATAAAGACCAAGTGGTCCTATTTGTAGTTGAGATTTCCTACTAGCCAGTAGAGACACTTAGGGATAAATTCTAGCTATTTTGGATGTTGCAATAGATATATTTTCAAGTTTTGCAACACTCCAATAGTTAGAAACACTTTTTATGCACATTCTGTGAAGTGTGGTTGGTCGAGTGTACTTTTGGGAAACTCAACCAATAGCATTGTGGGACAAATCAAATTTCAGTTGTCAATCGAGTTTATCCTGGATGAAACTCAGTCAAGATTTTATGTTTTATTTTCCTATGTAGGGTGCCAGTCAAGTTTGTCCTGGGGTAAACTCATCCAACCTTGGCAGTTCCCAAGATCCATTAATAGTTTCGGTCGAATTTATCCTATATGAAACTCGTCTGACAAAAGTCCATGTGATGAATTTTAGAAAGTGCCATAAAAGTGCTTAAATATTTGTTTTAAGTACTCTTGATTTTTTCTAAGCTTAATTACAAGTCATACAATCATTACAAGTGATTTACAACATGATTCTAATCAAGATACATCATATTCCATAAAAGTGCACTTGCATTGATTTTGACTTGTCTTTCTCCAAGTTAGGATGCACAAGTTTAAGCATTTGAAGTGTGTATATCTAATCTAAAATCACTCAAATAAAAGTGTTAGACACAAATGAGTGGAATGGTTAGTCATAATCAAAACAAGGGTTAACGAGCTGGGGTAAGGGTGAAATTTCTACTGAGCAGGGCACAGACAGAAGGGCAAAATACAAATGTAGCTTCAAAATCTTAGTCGATTGAGTATAGGAAGGAGATTTAGAAAAGCAGTTATCAAAAGAAGAAAATGATGCTGCAACTAGGACACATACGACATTTGGCTAGAGTATGAGGAATCAAAGGGGGTGGGTTGGGGGAGTAGGACATGGACATGCTCTACTTAGGCATCAGAGTAGTGTTTGACTAAGTATAGGCAACCCATCCAGAAATAGATACCAAAAGCCAAAATCACCCTTGAGATTAGGGCACAGACAAGTTAGGGCTTGAACATCTAGGAAGGAGGAAGAGTGGGGAGTACATGCACATCCTCTATGCCATTGTCGGAGGCATGGATGATTGAGGATAGGAAGGCAACTGGAAGTAGAAAATGTTGGAACTAGAATCGCCATTGCAATTAGGGAACATAGAAGTAGGGTAGAGTGTTAGGGAATGAGGAGGATGGGGATATGACATGTTCGTTCCCTATTATATATCTACCAATGCATGAATTGCACAATGAGATGTTAATCAAGCTTCTTATTGCAAGGCATGATTAATTTCATTAGATACATCATCATTTTTATTATATGTATGTTGGTTACAAAGATAGATATTTTAATTAGAAATCTTGATATTTTGAGTAGAAGTTATACTATAAGTATAAATTATGATATACATTTAATTACAAGTTTATTAGGATTTAAATATATGTTTTTGGGGTGATTTTGAGAAGTTTGTAAACATTTTAGTTCATATCAGTTCCAGGTAAGAAAAGGTTGACCAAAATTTCAAACTATCATACTCAACTTTCTATTTTGGTAACTTGTACTATATTTGGAACCAATGATAATAATTTATTCCATATAGACCTTGTCAAATAATAAATTATACAATTCAAGGAATCTCTCTCATTCTTGGGGCTTAACTCATTTAATTGAAAATTTTGTGCAAACTATGCAGGAAATCTTGGACTGCCTATCTCCTATTATTGCCTCTCAAATTCATGAGACATTTGCATCTTCTCGTACTTCAGTAGTGTTGTTTAGATCTCAACAAATTCAGACTTGCACTTTAAGTTGAGGTGCACCCAACAGATGCATAGATACCATGTCGGAGTGGTAATTAGTGGTATACATATGTAGAGGTGTATTGGATCTTGAGGTGACAGATAGCTTACTACAATATATTTTGAATTTTACAATAGTTTTCCACTCTATGAAGATAATGATTGATATGCACTCATATTTGTAAAGGGTCAGTGAAATTAGTCAAGTTATAAATGAAGGCATTCACTTAGTACTTGGTCAAAGAGAATTTTTTCAACTTGTTATCTCGATAGGTAACAAATTCCAACATCCTATGGATAATGTTTTCATTGGAATCTATAGGTAAGAAAGGACGCAAAGATACTTGATCAGATGCATAAAATTATGTGTATCATGGTTGAACAATGTAGTAAGAAATTCTGTGGAACAACCAAGCACTTCTTATCTTCCTAGAACTAACATTGTGCACAATGGTGATCCCCTTAATGTTCCTGATGGAACCAAGGCTACAATTTATGGTAGCACCTTTTAGGAGGGCCACATTCCTTTTGGGGTTGATGATTTGGCAGCTTCAGTTGGTGAAGGTAAAGATTACAAAACCTCATGTATTATTGTATCAGATGACTTTTTATGCTTCATATTATGATATGACAAAAAATATGCATGTACTATGGAAGAAACACACACACACATATATATAGTGTGTGTGTATCAACCATGTATCAAAATGTAGTAGATCTTTGTAGTGACAAAATCTCCAATGCAATTTTAGTTAATCTTCCCAACAAACTATATAAGTTATCTATACGTAGTTTGTGCAAATCTTGTGGCGCCAAAAGCATCCAATTTGAACAACCATATTTTTTTGCATGAAGGGAAAGGTACATTAATCACCACTCCTATCCTGATGCAACTGCATGTTTTATACACATCAAACGCTTGAATATTTGGAGTTTCTTATGTCCATTTGAAGTTACAATAGTCACTTCGCATTTACATCACATGGGATCCATCTTGATGAATATATGCACTATATGTCAAATGACACCTATACTTTTTGACTACATGGGCAAGTGTATCATTTCATAAATAGATTACTACCTAGGAGTGATGGTCCCAAATATCTACAACTCTATATCTATGACACAGAGTATGAGGTGCATAATAGATTGAATACAACTAATTCACTAAGTAGTGAATCAGTGACTATATTGATGCAAATATTGTCAACAAATCGATATGTCCAATTTTTTCATAGCCCCAAGGACATTTCAATGTTAGATAACTTCAATGTTGCCATCAATAAAGATGTTTATCTTGATCATAGCATGTATAGTTCTCCAACTTTTTCCCAGGTTACGGGTATCTGGATTGAAGGCAATGATGTTAGTGGTGCACAACAATGCAAAATAGTTGTTTGTGCCAACTCAAGTGAACCTTGTATAGAACATTCATATTTAGGATGGTATGGTCCTTTCTTGTATCCTCTATTGTTTCCCTATGGTGAATTTGGTTGGCCTCCACACTTACCAAATTTGGAGTCGTGTGGCATTCCATGCTACATAACTCATTACATTCTATTGAAGATGTGATGGGCTCAAGCGTATCTTGTCAGTAGAACATATATTAATATGTTATTGTACTAATATCACAATAATTATGTTTGACATCAATTTTCC
The DNA here is from genome assembly GCA_963693085.1 of Alisma plantago-aquatica. Taxonomy (NCBI): domain Eukaryota; kingdom Viridiplantae; phylum Streptophyta; class Magnoliopsida; order Alismatales; family Alismataceae; genus Alisma; species Alisma plantago-aquatica. The sequence continues at coordinate 863,992,217 of OY856412.1, forward strand.
TATTAATTTTAGATGGAGACAGTAGGAACAAGATATTTGTATGAGAATACTATAGTTATAAGCTACAAATATGTGTGTCTGACAAATCAATCTTATTGCATGCAGGTCCTCTCCTTCAACAATATGTTGTTTACATGTGCATCAAGATAGAATCAACATGTTTAAACTATATTACAGAGAAGAAAAAGTGAATATATGTTGATTAGTATTAAGGAATCGCTAATACCATTAGGCCATGGGAAGTCCACAATAGCATGGTAGGCAAAAGGATTGTGTTGCCATTATCTTTTATTAGAGGATCGCGTGATATGTGTTGTGATACATGGATGCCATGGAATAGGTGTAGTGATATGGTAAAGTTGATATATTTTTAACAATGATGTGTAACTTAGATTGGGATGAGATAGATTGATGTTATTCCCTAGATAACTTGCTCAAAATAGACATGATTTACCAACTAGGGTTTCCACAGCAAAATTGGAGGATCTAAAGGATCAACTTTTTAAGAGAAGTTATTTGTCAACATGACAACATGTGTTCCACATGCACACATTCTTATCATCATGAAATATGAATATAAGATCATCAACCTAGATCAATATGATCACATAGTCTATGTAGAAATTCCAAATCCTTAAAGATACCACACTATAGGAATGGTTATCAAACACATGTATGGACCTTGTGGTGTATTAAACCCTAAAAATGTTTGATTGGTGAACAAGGAGTGTAGGTTCCATTATCAAAGGAACTTTTGTTTTGATTCCATACTAGACAAAAATTCATATCCAATTTATAGGAGAAGATACAATGGAGGCATTGTTGATGTAAGAGGAGCCATACTAGATAATAGATGGGTGGTGTAACATACCAAAACCTAGCATCTTGGTTCTTGAAACCATGATATTTGGATGTGATTCTTGTATGCTTAGACCTTTAGTTTAGGCCAAATAAGGACACATAGAAAACCTAAAAAACTCTTTTGTACCCTAACAAACATTAGTCTCATATATAATGAATAACTTAGGTATAAACTCTAGACAAATAACACATAACCCTAACCATACTCTAGATCTACAAACCCTTATACGGTGATAAAATGGATATATGGAACCCAAACCTATCTTTGATCATATTGTTTATGTGTAAGGTGATCATGTTTGCCTAAACCCTAGTTAGTAATTTACTAACCTATCCAACCCATGTTTACTACATCATATGATACTTTCAAATCATTGATTGTCATAATAACATGAGATATCACAAAAAGCATAAATAGACCTAATAAACTTAATGATACTTAATACCCATGTAGTCTCTTTTAATAAGTCATATATGCTTCTTTGTTTCACTAATGCATATATAATGACTAGCATATACTTAATGATAGATATAAAATGTTGAATATATGAAATGTAATAATAAATGGATGAGAATTATGTGGCTTTATATAAATTAATTTTGATATTAATGGACTCAATGAATAATTGTTTAAAATAACCAAATATGTGCACAATTATATAATATTACCCTTTTAACAGTAATGTGAAGTTAATAGGACTCAGTTTAATTAATGTTATTGATAATGATGTAAGATTATAAAAAGTATAAAGATAATGAGACTAAATCCTAATCGTATTATAACTCACAATAGGAAGTTTCAAAATTGAACTCCAATCCCAATATTGGATTTCTTGGATCCCAATTAGCTCATGTGCCAAGTTTAAGACTAAGTGAATAATCATAGATGCCTTAATATCATTAAGGAAAGAAAATATAGGTTAAGATCTAAATCAATTAAATATAATATTGTAAGACTTTGAAAGTGGAAACTAGTGGTAAATTGGATTCTACATTTCAAGATATGCCTAGGTGACAAGTTCAATATTAATTAGATGATCCTGGACATGTAAACTAAATTTGGATTGAAATCCTAAAGATTTAGTCTAAAATGTCTTTCATTTAATTTAAATGAGTCGGATTTCTAATGTTCCTCACAAATATATGTCACACTTTATTTCTTCAATTTTTCACGTATGTGATACCAATGCTGACAGGCTAATCTTGATTGGATGGTGAACACTTTGTCTTCTACCTTGAGTTGGGATATATTCGTCACACATATTAACTCTCATATGTGTGGTATTTCCTTCACCTCATTCTCTCTTTCTACTGCATCATTTCCCACAATTCTTTTTCCAAAACATTCCTTTAATTTTTACGCACCCAATCATCCTAAATTTGAACCCTAACTTCCATAATTGAGGAAATGCCCAAATCAGCAACCAACTCCCACACCACCATGTCTTACCCATCCTTCTTCTTTGAACCACACCCTTACATAACCATCAAGAAACCTTCTCTAGGCCACAAGAAGCAACCCAACCCCCACCCCACTCAATTGAACCCAAAACACCCTAAAGTGATGTGCAGAGTCAATGTATGTGGTCGGCCATCATTGTCCTTTTCCCATGACTCCAGTCACCTCTATGAAATTACTCTTGCATGTGAGACCATCCAGACATTAGGAGTATGTGCACAAGCTCTCTTGACCATGATATTTCCCATGGTATTTTCCACAATCAAAATTTATGAAGGTCATTGTGGCACTTCTGCCAACGAGTTTCAAACCTGCAAAGGCACAAAAACAATTCACAAACCTTCTATGGGATTTTCCAAAGCTCACGAAGCCTTCGAAGACATTTGTCTTTTGATAATTTAATGATCTATGTTGCTTCCTCCCCCCATGAAGTTGTTCCATATCCTAGTCCATTTAACCATGGATTTTCTTCCTTTATGCTTCTCTATCATTGTTGGTGCACTTCGATCATGCTCTAATGGTTTCTTGTGTGATTTGATATAGAATCCACAATCACCCATATGTTGGAGTGTAGAAATGGATGGTTCTTTCCTTCATGTGCTTCTATATTTGCAAAGGTGTGAGTGAAGAAGATGTTCATTCGGTTTGGACTATTGTCCGCTTAGTTGGATGTTCTTTTTTCATGCAAAGCATGGAAAATTTGTCTTTAGACCACTTATTTCATTTTCTATTGCATGATTTTATATTGATGATGAATAACTAACATACCCTATCATGATATATGATTATAAATCATATTTGGGGGTTATATCAGTAATTGGTCAAAAGGAAATTTAATAAATCAATTATTTGGTTTATCTTGGATCATTTATAATAAATTATAGATAATTCAAAAATAAAAAGAAATATGTTTTAAAATAAGGAAATTATTCTCCACTAAATGGTATCGGTTTCACCGCCTAATTTTGATATAATAAATATGTGACTTAAGAAAATATTAAATTGGTTAGAATGTTTAAAGTTCATATCTAATAATCTATAAGTCAGAAAAAATAGAGTGAAAACGGTTATGAAATCAAGAAAGAATAATCTAAATTATGGAGTGGTTTTGGTAACCAAAATCAATAATCACAATTTTTGATTTTCAGGATTCATATAACTAATGTGAACTTAATCCTAATTTCATATATGTGTTTAATAGGCGTCTTGGATCCCTAATATGAATGTAGGGTTTAGCTTGGATCTTGGTAGATTGGACATGGGGTATGTTGTGTACCTATTAATCATATCGAGCAATCACCTAAATTTTTTCTCTCTTTGTCTATTGAACACATTATCCTACATTGCTTCTCTCTCTTCTGAGATGTTGACTCTTATAAGTGTTTATATTATGAAATTGATCATTTTATCTTCTTAGTTTGTTGGATATGCATGTTGGATTCCAATTTTATATAGTGTACATCCTATCTCATGTTGTACCATTATATGAAGATTTGGAACCATATTGACTATTCTTGTGAAATACAAACTTATTTTTCAAGTGATGGCTACTTATGGTCTTATGATGCGGTTATTGGTTGAATATTTGTTTATCAAATATCTGAGCTAACATGATATCAACTGGATGTTCTGATCCATTATCTGAAATTGAAAAAACTTATTTCTTGCCTCTACATTTGTGCATGGCTTAGAATAATTTTATTTCTAGTAGTGGTACATGAGTAACACCATATAGTGGGTGTGCCTTTTCACTTGTATTATATATATACATTGAGCGCACATTTCCGCCACCCAAATTTTTTCTTGAGATCCTATAGTGACCCAACCATGCTTTAAATAATCTTAGTGTAATGTTGTTTACATGCAGTTTTTATGATTGTGATATTTTTGTTGTGATATTGGCTAAGGTAAGAATTGTTCTTATTTTTTATCTTCGTAAAATGTTCTCTTTGGTATCCACTTGGATGTCCATTTTCTATAAGGAGTGGGGTCCTTGAGTGGTCCACTCCTTACTTAATTTAAGAAAACAATTGTGATATACCCCAATCATTCTCATCCACAAAATAAAATGATTCAAATAGATGGGGTGCATAATGTTTTCTTAAATAGAATGAAAACATGAACATTGTTTTGATTGCAGCGGAAAGTAAATCTAACTATTACAAAATGTTCTCATCTGTGTTTAACAAGGGGGCCATGAATAGCATCTAACAATATATAAAACCTATACTATTAGGATCAGTTTGCGGTGAGCAACATGTCCATATCAGAAGTCCTCTTGCAACTAGTTTTGAGTGTCACCACCTATCTCCTAGTCCTTAGGTTGTACAACCTCTGGGTGGGTTAAGGCAAAACCCAGGGGGAGAAAACAAAAGCAAGGAAATCAGTGAATGTTGAGTATATGAAGTAAATAACAACTATGTGATACTTAAGATAGAAAAAAAAGTCAAATTTGGATATCAAATAAAGCAAAGGTTCAAAAAGAAGAAGTTTTAAGAGAGTTAACAGGATAAAAGATGAGGCGTTATAAATAAAAGAGATGATTAATAGAAAGAAATCTTGCCGAATAACAAAATTAGCAATTCATAATCAGTGCATGCAAATAATTAGACAACTTTTATTTATGTCGGGTCGAGACCCATAAAATCTCAAGCCTAAGTCAGGTGGAAACGCGCACCCAATATATATAATATGATTGGAAAGGTGCACTCATGGTGAAAAAGGTACACCCAAATATTATGGTAAGTACATATGTACATGCTACTATAAATAAACTTAGTCAAACTATTTTCACACTCATAGGATATAATGGCAATATATATTTTAGTCATCATCAATTTGATTCAAGTAAGCAGATATGATCATTTCATAATTTTTGTGCACATAGGTAAAAGTACCATCAATTTTGGAATCGATAATAAATTAGGGACTAATAGGGAAACTGGAAAAGATATTCAATTATGCACAATTTTTAACCAAGTAATTCCTCATATGGGAATAGTTTTGTCGATCCTCATAGTATCACCTAGACAATCAGGAAATATTCGCATACCTTGACTTTAGTATTAAATCATAGATCAAAATCTGCCCTTCTAAGTCTAAAGTCACCTCAAATGTACATGTAGTATTTTGTTCATCAATTAGGGTTCAATTATGTTAAAGAAGATGAAACCTTATAAATAAAATCCTTCGATAAAACCCTAGGTTGACTCTTGTCATTAACATATCATTGGGTTAAGGGTTGCTGAATATAATCCTGACTCAAAATCTTAACTTTGTCAATAATAATATTTCATTCAATTTTTAATAAGAGGATAAGAAATATCAAAACCCTAAGAAAATCATGTCTTCAAAACTTGGAATCAAACAGTGAAAACATGCCAAAAGATAGAGAAAAATCCCATAATTCTAGAACAAATATTTTTATAAATTTTGAAGCTTCCAGTAAAAGGATATGATTTTTACAAGTTTATATTACTTATTGATTTACTAATGAAATTAAATTTACAAAGGTACAATTTTCCCTTAAGAAAAAAAAATCCAACTTTGGTTTGTGATAGGGCATATTAGTCATGCCTTCATCCGCGCATCTATGTGGCGATTTAAATTAAATATTTCAGAAATGGCGACAATGCCCAAGCAAGGAAATAGAACAAGGAGCAGGTGGAGGGAAAAATCATAGAATAGCCTAGTACCTTCTCCTACCCACACCCTCGATACCATGACAACTAACATGGAGCTGAGCTACTCAGCCTAGAAAAGGGGAAACTCACTCGGTGAAGTTCTTGTGAAACCAACTAGACAAAAACAAAGAAGACTGTTTGTAGAATCTTACCTCTCAAATAATTACTTGATAGAAGCATGATATGATCCAATGGCTTCTGGAGGTCAGGGAGATATTTTGAATCGACGGTGGCTAAAATGATAGCACAAGGAAGAATTGAGACCAGAGGGTGATTTATCGTGATGGTGTGGAACTAGGGAGGGGGTTATCTATTTATAGGGTTCCTTGTTAGGGTTTATGTGCCCTCAGATTGGAGATTCTTGGGCTCCAAGTTTGGGAATTTCTAGAATTTGCGATGATAGACTTCAAGTTAGGTATGATTATATGAGGATTCGAATGAGGAATTTGTTGGCAAATAAATTTCAAGAAACTATTAAGTGAGGTAAGAGAAATCTTGATTTTAATCTACTTATAACGGGCAGCCTGCTTCCATGATGGGCACAAGGTTGGTGATGACTTCCTGGTCATCCTATCATGATCCAACAGTGGGGAGGAGCAGGCGTATCATCTAGAGAAGATGTCTCTACATGACATTTAATATATTTCCAAAATAGAACAGGCTAAAGTGATGTATTAATAATTTCTTTCTCTTCTCACTCAAATTGAATGAGTAAACAATGTCCAAATAAAGTGAAAATTGGTAGTTAGACTAATAGGGTCCCGAAGAATCTAAATTTAAAGACATTTGTGCTTTGAAAAACTTTAATACCTAAAACCCACAATTTGAGGAAAAACTTACTTTTGACATATTAATGTATTATTTATCATTTATTGACCAAATCTTGTGTGTGACTCTCTCTTGCCTAAACATATCCCTAGGAAAAGTTCTAAAAGATTTATTTGAACCTAAATCCCTCATCTTGATAAATTTGCATGACTACCCCAAATTAGTACATTACTCCTATTTCTTGTATTAAAGCCTTAAATAATTATGTTATAAGCTCAAACTCTACAATTGAATATTATTAACATACTAGCACAATCCAACTTAATAAGAGGTTCCAAAATAAAATAATTTTAAATAAAGGGGTAAAAGGTAGTATTTACCTAAATTTGAGTATGTTACAACTCTCCTCCCCTTAAAAGGATTTCATTCCCAAAATTTCAAATAAAAAGGGAGGGTGAGTTTGCAACATTTTCTCTCTTAGCTCCCAAGTGGTTTCCTCTAGACCATGATACTTCCATAAAAATTTTACTAGTTCAATTTCTTTGTGCTTTTGTTGTTTCACTTAGGAGTCAAGGATCTTCATCGGATACTTCTTGTAGGTCAGATTTCAAGAATTATCATGGGTTCTAGAGACAGCACATGGGATGAATCTATCACATATTTCTTCACCACAGACACATGAAAAACATTATGGATCTTATCATAAGTTGGGTGTAATGCCAAAGGATAACCACACTCTCTATTATTATCCAGGATTTCAAACGATCCTACGTAACAAGTACTAAGTTTTCCCTTCACATTGGATCTTGCAACTGATAAAATTTGTTTTATTTTCAAGAAAACATAGTCACTAACTAGAAAATTCATATCCATCCTTCTCTTATCAGCATACATCTTCTGGCGATCCTGATTTTCTTTCAACCATTTCTTGATAAGACAAATCTTGTCTTTCATTAACTGCATGTCATCAGTTTAACCCAGAGTATGTTCACCCACATCATTTGAGTGCAAGGGAGAACAACAATGTCTACCATACAGAGCTTCAAAAGGTGGCACACCTATGCTCGCTTGGTAGTTATTATTATAAGCAAACTCACCCAAGAGGAGATATTTGTCCTAAATACCTCCCCGATCCATAACACAAGCTAGTAATTGATATTCTAGAATGTAAATTGTGCCCTCAGACTGACTATCAGTCTAAGGGTGGTAAGATGTAATGAAATGTAGATTTGACCCCATCTCTTCTTGGATATGCCTCCACATGTTGTAAGTAAGCTTAGGGTCTCTACCAGATACAATTGACTTTGGAACACCATGTAGAAGAACTATCCAATTCACGTATATTTGTGCCATTTATGAAACCTTATATATGGTCTTGAAAGGTAAGAAATGAACAGACTTGGTAAGTCGATCTATCACAACCCAGAAAGCATCATATCCACTTCTTGATTTTGGAAATCCTCTCACGAAATCTATCATAACATTTTCCCACTTCAACTCTACTATTTTAAGGGAACGAATAAGATCGGGTCTTTGATGTTTAATCTTTACTTGCTTACAGATCAAACATTTTGCAACAAAAGTAGCAGTGTCCTTCTTCATATTCTTTCACCAAAAACTCCTTTGCAAATCTTTGTACATCTTTGTGGTGCTAGGGTGAAGTGTATATTTCTAACCATGAGCCTCACTCAGCACTTTCTGCCTCAAATCATCCACATCTAGTATCGATAACTAATGACAAAAACAAATTACACCATCAACACCAACAGTGAATTCAGATTGTGGTTTCTCACGTAAGGATTTCATCTCTTTAAGGTCAGGACTAGCTAGTTGAGTTGTAATTACCTCAGAGATCCAATATGGAGTAATTGAGAGACTATCCATGTGAACTTGCATTCTTCCAACAACAACATCATCCACAACATCATTCAATTCAACCTCCAGCTAGAAACATGCTCCATACTTGTCCATACAAAACTATGGAGAGATGCATAGACAACATCCTTCTTGAGACTAAGGGCATCGACAAATATATTTGCTATACTAGGATGATAAGTGATTGTGGAATCATAATCTTTCAAATACTCCATCCAGAAACTTTGTCTCAGATTTAACTCCTTTTGTGTCATAAGATAGAGAAGACTCTTATGATTAGAAAAAACCTCAAATTATACAATGTACAGATAGTGCCTCCAAATCTTGAAGGCATGAATAATAGTTGACACCTCAAGGTCATGGGTTGTCTGGTTTTCTTCATTTGTATTCAACTGGTGGGAGGCATAGGCTATACCCTATCCTTCTTGCATAAGAAAGTAGCCTAAGCCTTGTCTAAAACATTATTGTAGATAACATAAGGCTTTCCTTCAATAGGTAAGGCCAAAATAGGGTCAGATGCCAAACAAAACTTCACTCCAGAGAACTCTTTTCACATTTTGGGGTCCTGATAAACTTGGTGTGCTTGTGACTCAACTCAATTAAGGGATGATCTGGCTCACTAAAGTTCTTAATAAACAATTTGTAATAAACTACAAGACCCAAGAAACCTTATATCTCAGAAGGATTCTTTGAGGTTGCTACTTAGTCATAGCTTCAATTTTAGTTGGATCCACAGCTATGTGACCTACTGATGTAACATGGCCCAAGAACATCACTTCCTATATCCTAAATCCACACTTAGAAAAATTGGCATAAAGTTGGTTTTCTCGATGTGTCTACAAGACAATCCGCAGATTTTCCTGATGTGCGTCCACTGACGTAGAATAGATGAGATCATTGATGAACATTACCACAAAGTCATCTATATATGGGTGTAAAACCTAATTCATCAGGTCCATGAAAGAGGAAGGGGCATTAGTCAAACTGAAGGCATCACTAAGAACTCATAATGCCTATAGTGAGTGTAGAAAGTTGTCTTTGGTATATCCTTATCTTTTACTAGTATCTGATAATATCCACTTCACAAATTCATCTTAGAGAAAATCATAGTTGAATTCAATTGATTGAATAAGTCATCAATGTATGATAAAGGATATTTGTTCTACACCGTGACTTGATTCAACATTCTATAATCCATGCACATCCTTAGAGAACCATCTTTCTTCTTCACAAATAGAACATGATCTCCCCATGGAGAGACACTAGGGAAGACAAACCCCATGTCAAGAAGTTCTTGCAGTTGCTTCATAAGTTTTACAGGCTCTATGTGTGCCATGCGATAAGGGGTTTTTTAGATAGGGGTGGTTCCTCGTACGATATTGATGGAGAACTTGACCTCTTTAGAAAGGGTAATACCAGGTAACTCCTCTAAAAAACATTAGGGAAATATCAAACTGCATCAATGTCTTCTAACTGAGGTGGTGAGGAGTCATGGACAATGGATGCCAAGTAAGCTAGACATCCATGAGAGATGAGCTTTTTAGCTTTTATGGACAGGATTATGAATTGTCAATCCTCACATATTTTTCCCCTTATACAAAGTCATTCACCGTCTAAGTGAAGTAAACTGGCCTTTTTTCTCATCACAACACAAAGTTGCCTTAAAACTTTTCAACCAATCCCTTCCCAAAATGATGTCAAAGGTCGTCACATTTAGGAGTATGAACTCAGTTATAAATATCTTGCCATATATACATAGTTCAATGGGTGGGGTCTTTATATAGGAAGAGCATATCCTACAAATAGGGTCTAAATTCAGAATATAGTCCATATATGCAGGTCCTAGATCCAACATCTTAGTGAGTTTTGAAGATATAAAACTATTTGAAGACCACAAATCAAATAGAACTTTTATAGGATGAAGAATAAGATGTATGACAGAATCAATAACATTGAGGCAAGCACAATTAATAGAAGAAGAGGAAGGCCTAAATTAACATGGGAAGATCTTACAAAGAGAGATTTTAAATCTCTACATCTCAACCAGAATATGACCCATGATAGAGCTGAATGGAAAAGAAGGATCCATGTAGCCAGGTTAGGATGAGGCTGAGGCTGATTGGCAGGTTATTGGGCAGGCTACTAGGTAGGGGTAGGACATTGCTGCGGTCGAGGGCACTAGGGCCTGAAGTGTCCAGCCTGACCACACTCATGACATATTATTGGTCTACCCTCTCTTTGCGGGAGTTTCCACCAAAGCACTTCCCCAGAGGATTATGTCAAGAGTAGTGCTTGCACATATGTCTATGTGGTTCATAGTCAAAGTTGTTTCTCCTATTGTTTTGGGAGGGGGATTTGAAACATGGATAGGATTCAACATCTAAGGCCTTATCCATCATCTTATAGAAAGTGAGAGGAAGCTAAGGGACTAGACAATCCACATTGTAGTTGAGTTCTTGCAAGAATTGTTTGGCCCTCACTCAGTCTAGTAGCACAATGCTAAAGCAACATGAATTTTTGCACATAAGAGGAAATAGATAGGGATCCTTGTTTCAGACTGTAGAATTCCACTTCCTTATTTCTATGAGCATCAGTGCATATGTACTTCTCATGAAAGAGTGTCAAGAATTATTCCCAAGTCAAAGTAGAGGTGTCAAAAGTCTATGTTATCCCATTCCATCAGACACACTTTGCTCCATCTAACCCATAAGATGCAAACTTGACCTTCTACTGCAGAGGGCATGGCATACCTTCAAAAGTCCACTCTATGGCAAGATCCCAATCATCGACCTTATTGACCATCTCCATCTCTCCTTCGCCCTTGAAGTAGAGTGGTTGCATTTTTCATGAAATCATTCAATGTGTACTCCTTAGTCCAACTTTCCCACCATAGATGTGGTGAAAATTTATCAGAAGAAGGCTAACTCCTGCTCAGGGGTGAGGCTAGTCAAAGTAGAGGTGGGGTGTCGCCAAACCCATGAACAGAGTTTGAGTTGTTCCTAGGAGGGGGATCCATGCCAAAAGGAGGGTTTATCAACATGGAAAACCCATCTAAAATGTCAGACTGGGGGGGTAGCATCAATGTTGTCAAACAAGTTGGATATCCTATAACATAGGTTTAACATGTAAGGTAAATGTACTAAGGAAAAATTCTAAGATAGTCAGATTACCCAGCACAAACATGATCTAATACCATTATCTTAAGGAGTGTGTCCTGGGAGGGTTCCACTCCTTACTTATCAAAGAAAATAATTGTACTATACCCCAATTATTCTCATCCATAAAGTAAAACCATTCAAATATATAGGGTGCACAAAATTTTCTTAGAAAGATGATAACAATAACATAATTTTGATTGCCGTGGAAAGTAAATTGAACTATTACAAATTTTACTCATTTAAGCTCAACGAATGGGCCCTAAATGGCACACAACAAGATATAAAACATATACTATTAGGATTAGTTTGTAGTAAGAAACATGTCCATCTCAGAAGTCCTCTTACAACTAGTTCTGGGCATCACCACCTATCTCTAAATCCTCAGTTTGTGTAAACTCGAGGTGGATTAAGGAAACAGTAGGGGAGAAGAAAGCCAAATCAAGGACGCCACTGAACTCTAACTATGTGAAGTAAGTAACAGCTAGGCAATACTTAAGACAGAGAAAAGTCAATGTTGGGTATCAAGTAAAGGAAAGGTACAAAATAAAGACATTTAATAGGCCAAACTATAAGGCATTATAAATAAAAGAGATGATTAAGAAAAGAAATCTTGTTGAATAGAAACAATAACAATTCATAATTACTGCATGTAAACAATTAGACTACTTTTATTTATGTAGGGTCGAGACCCATGAAATCTCAAGCCTAAGTCGGATGGAAAGGCCTCCCATAATATATATAATACGAGTGGAAAGGCGCACTCAGGGTGGAAAGGTGCACCCACATATTATGGTAAGTATAGATGTGCATGCTACTATAAATAAACCTAGTCTATTTACACATGCACATGATATGAAGGCAAGATATATTTCAATCATCATCAATTTGATTCAAGTAAGAGGATATGATCATTTCATATTTTTATGCACATAGGCTAGAGAACCATCAATTTTGGAATCAACAATAAATCAGGGAATAATAGGAATACATGAAAAGATATTCAATGGTGTACAAGATTTAACCAAGTAGTGCCTCATATGGGAATAATTTTGTTATCATTATAGTATTTCCTAGACAATTGAGAAAGATGCACATACTTAACTTGAGTATTAAATCTTAGATCAAAATCTAGCCTTCCCAGTCTAAAGTCACCTCAAACCTACATATAATATTTTTTTCATCAATTAGGGTTCAAGTTATGCTAAAAAAGATTCAACCCTAGAAATCCAATCCTTCGATAGAACCCTATGTTGACTCTTGTTATTAACCTATCATTGGGTTCAGGGTTGCTGATTATAATCATAACTCAAAATCTTAACTTTTTTAATTATAATATTTCCTTCAATTATTAATAAGAGGATAAGAGAGATCAAAACCCTAAGAAATATGTCTTTAAAACTTTGGAATCAGGAGATTAAAACCATGCCAAAAGATAGAGAAAAATTCCAGGATTCTGAAACATAGTTTTTATATTGGAGCTTCTAGTAAAAAGATATATTTTTATAAGTTTTATATTACTTATTGATGTATTAATGAAATTATATGTACAAATATCCAATTTCCCCTTAATAAAAATATTTGAACTTTGGTTTTTGAAAGGTAATATTACTCATGCCTTCATTTGTGCATCTACGTAACGATTTAAATTAAAATTTTCAGAAATGACGACAATGCCCAAGCGAGGAAATTATACAAGAAAGAGCAGGTGGAGGGAAATAACATCTCTCGATACCTTATTCTAGATCACACCCTTGAATCCATGACTATTGGCGTGGAGCCGAGTTTCTCGGCCCAGAAAAGTGGAAACTCACTCGGCGTAGTTCTTGTGAAACTAACTAGACTAAAACAAAGAAGATTGTTTGTAACATCTTACCTCCCAAACTATTGCCCGATGGTGGCATGAGTAAGGTTTAATGGCTTCTGGAGGTCAGGGAGATAGTTTGACTTGACGGTAGTTGCAATGATTGTGCAAGGCAAAATCAAGACTAGATGGGGATTTCTTGTGATGGTGTGGAACTAGGGAAGGGTTATCAAGTTATAGGGTTCCTTGTTAGGGTTTATGTGCCTTTAGCTTGGAGATGTTTGGGCACCAAGTTTGAGTGTTTCAAGAATTTGCGATGACAGACTTCAATTTAGATCTAGTTAGATGAGGATATGAACAAGAAATATGTAGGTGAAGAAATTTCAAGAAACGGTAAAGTGAGGCAAGAGAAATCTTGATTTTAATCTGCCTAAAATTGGGGGTTTGTTTCCATATTGGGTGCAAGGTTGATGATCACTTCCTGGTCATTCAATCATGATCTGATGGTGGGGAGGAGTGTGCATATCAGCTAAAGAAGATGTTTCCACGTGATATTTAATGTATTTTCAAATCCAAACAGCCTAAAGTGATTTATTAATAATTTCTTTCTCCTTTCCACTCAAATTGAATGAGTAAAAAATGTCCAAATAATGTGAAAATTGGCAGGTAGACTAATAGGGACCAAAATAATCTGAATTTGAAGTCAATTTCTCCTTTTAGAAAACTACCCAAAACCCACAATTTGAGGAAAAACTAACTTTTGACATATTAATGTATTCCTTTATCATTTACTAGCCATATTTTGTGAGTGACTCTCTCTCTCTCTTGCTTAAACCTATCCACACAAAAAGTTCTAGAAGATTTATTTGTACCTAAATCCCTCAATTTGGTAAATTTGCACAACGACCTCAATTTAGTATGTTACTCCTATTTCTTGTATTAAAGCCTCAAATAATTATGTTATTGGCTAAAACTCTATAATTGAAGTTTATTAACATCAAAGTAAGCAATTTGGAAAGGCAATGGTGCTAGGGTTACTAGGTAGCGGTCGTGGGCGATTCTCTAGGGGAGGAAGAGGACAAGGCAGGTCACTAGATCTAGGAAAGGAGGAAGGTTCAGACAAAGTCGTGGAGGATATGATGGTACATGAGAGGATGGAGGAGGAGGAGGAGAGGCATGTAATGAAATAAGATCAGCTATTGAATCAATAATAGATCCTCAAAAATATAGGACTAAACTTCTACTTTAGAAAACATCAGTGCAACCCAAGTGTTGAGAACGGGCAAACTTTCTGTGCTGCTTCCATGGAAATTGAATCCCCCACGTCAAAAAATCAGTGAATTCCCACTTATAGATAACTCTGGTCAAGGGAATGGACAAATAACCACAGAAGGAGAGGATAACCAAATTAATGGAAAGGCTTCAGAGGGGGTTGTACCCTGACCCCAAGTATCCTATAGGGATGTAGTGCATAATGTTCATCGACTGGATATGTTCGACACACTCGATATTGGTATGATCTGAAACCGGAAGATATCATGTGGAAGAAACTAAAGGGATGTAGTCCTTTGATATCAAGGGGGAGGCTATTGTAGGTTTGTTAAAACCTTGGACTTATGTAGTTTTCATGAAACTTATATCAAGGGAGATAGGATATCTCACACTCAAAGATAAGATCAAATTTTTGTGTAAACCCACAGGGTTGTTTGACCTAATTGATCTAGAAATGACTATTTCCTTATTCAAATGCAACTAGACAAATATTATTGAAGGGGCTTAACATGAGGGACGTGGTCTTTGTTTGGTTCCTATCTAGTAGTTTAGAGATAGAATCTTTGGCTCTTGACAAATAGCACCAACCCAAAGAAGATGGTAGTATGGGTGAGGATACCCAAATTACTGATTCACTTGTATCACGATGCCTTCCTGATAGCCGTAAGAAATCAGTTGGGAAGGTGATTAAAATCAATATTAACACAACTATGCAAAGGAGAGGTAGATTCACAAGAATGTCAATGGAAATCTTCATGAGTAATATGCTTGTCTTGGTGATCCACATATCGGGTAAGGAATATAAAGTCAATATGAGAATATTTAGGACTATCAAATTTTGTATGAACTCGTGAACCTGATCCCGTCCAACCTAAAAAAAATTGTTTTTGGTTTCAGACTTTATCAATCTGGGTCAGTTCAAGTTTTGGATATTGATATCTGAACTGAAACTGGGTCACTTCTAAGTAGTGATTTGTTTAACCAGAATTGAATATGGGTTGACAAATTTAGAATAACAAGTTCTTATCATGTACAAATTACTACATATCATGTGTAATTAACAATATCATATGACTCAGATTCATTTCCGAGTTTCACATTATGAAATTGGGCTGGTTCCAGACATGCCACCTTATAAAAAATTTGATTTCAGGTTAGTTATGGGTTGAGATAATATGTATCAACTCGGTTGTTGTCTGACCTGGAACCGACCTGAAACTGGTTTTTTGACGCCCCTAAGAATATCCCATGCATATATATGCATGAAATGTGGAAGGGTGGGATACACAGACAAGGTATGTCCTACACCAAAGTGTACCGTCTAGGATGACAAGGTAGAGGAAGTTCTAACCCAAGTCAACCTAGGCAAGGAAGTATTCATTAGGAAGCATTCTTGAAGATCCATGCACAACCAGCATTCCGGAAGCCAAGAAGAAATAGTGAAAATTGACAAAATTTAGGGGCATGGAAATGGAATAGGTTCTAAGAATTTCATAGATCTGAGGATGAGGACGAAGTCCAAAAAATCCAGAAAGATGACTCAAAAGCTAACGGGCATCAGGGACAAAAAATTGACCAGAGGGAAAGGAAAAGAATCTCAAGAAGCAGTACCTAGGGGAAAAAGAACAGGAATGAGGACATTTATCATCAAAAGGAGATGGAGAATAGGACATATGAGGAGCTAGAGAAAGAAAATGTAGTAAATGATGACCATGTGAATCATATGGTTGTCAATCTCTTTGGAGATGAGACGATGGAGGGTTTCAAATTCAACTTAGTTCCAGTTGATTTGGTTAGGTTTGCGGCTAGGGAAGGATTTAACATGGGTGGAAATCAAAGGAATTTCAACACACAAGTGGGGGTGCATCTATGGAACAGGAAGAAGGCAGTTCCATCTGAACAAATCCGAATAAATATAAGAAAAAGGGGAAGATACCCATCAAGAAGAGTTAGAAAAGGAGGTTTAAGAGAAGGGAGGAGAGGAAACACCCATTGAGGTGACGCAATGAAGATTATGACTTGGAATGTTTAGGGTATTCTGGATAGGGATACATTGTAGTTAAGAAACTTGTACAAAATTATAAAGTGAAAATGTTGGTAGTGTTAGAACCACACATCAGTGAGGAAACGTCATTTCAAGTCATCAGAAACTTAGGCTTCACAAGGTCACATAGAGTTGAGGCCCAAGGTTTTTTAGGGAAATTTGGATCTTGTGGAAAGAGAACACCATCTCACTCAAGGTAATTCACTCACACAAATAGATCCTTCATTATAAATTGGAAGGGTGAGTCTTCTTCATGTTTGTATATGGGAGTACCATTAGATCTGGATAAAGACTGCTCTGGAACAGATTGAGGGAGATTAAGGCTTCATGATGGAGCTTGGGTCGTCGCAAGAGACTCCAACGCTCACATATTCCCCCATGAGAATACATGAGGGTAAGTATTATACACTACTAGTTGTAGGGAGTTCTCAATGGTGATGAGTGACTTTGGCCTGGTCCATATTGAAGCAAACATACGGATCATGACTTATAAACAAGGCCTATTCCATATGAGATTGGACAAAGCTTGTGGCAATAAAAATGGGGGGATATGTTTTTATAATACCATAGTGGAGATCGTTGAATGGATCCAATCCAACCATGAACTTGTTCTTATCAGTATAAATGATGTTAAAGGATGAGTTAACAGAAGGAGAAGGACCTATGCCCACTGGCAAGAACATGCCAAGTTCCAAGGCATACTCAACAAACATTGGAATAATGGTCTGACCTTTGTGGACAACTCAAATTTTATAGTCGATTCAATGAGATGGGATCATAAGGTGAGAAGTGAGAGGTGGCAAAAGAAGGAGTCCTTGCATGTAAGACTACTTATGGCACAAATATACTTGGTAGAATAATATTACCCTGAAGTAGAAAATATCATTATCGAACTTCAACATTAGATCATGGAAGAGATGAGATTAGAAGATATGGAGTGGAGGTAGAAGGCCCATTGTGAATGGCTCAAGTTGGATGACTGAAACATGAAGTTCTTTCACACGACAGTCAAAGCAAGATGATGGAGGAATAAGATAATGAGACTAAAGTACAGTGCAAATGAATGGATTCATGAAAATTAAAGATTGGGTGCCTTGATTTCAGATCAATTTGTTGACTTATCAATAGACCCTATACGGGATTCTTATGGATAAGCAAGTGGGAGTACACAGGGAGCTTCACACAACAAAATAATGAATTGGACATGAAGCTAGGACAAATTCTAGAGGAAGAAGAAGTCAAATCAAGTCTATTTTCCATGTATCTACTAAAGGATCTTGGATCAGACATGATTGATGTAGGTTTTCTTCAACAAAAATGAACAACTACAAAGGATTGCCTCGAATCTTTTATGGAAAAACTTTTCACAATTGGTCACCTAGAAAGGAAAGTGACCAACTCAATGATAGTATTAATTCCCAAAACTCAATTTCCCATCACATGTAACCATTTTTTACCTATCTCTTTGAATAGTGTATGTGTTAATGTTCTGTTAAAGCTTTGAATTAATAGAATTCAGTTGTACTTGGCAGTTTCATTCTCGAAAGAATCATTCAAGATAACATCATTCTCATGTAGGAGGTCATCCACTCCATGGAGAAGGATAATACAAGGAGGAACTCAATGGCCATAAAGATCAACATCTTGAAGTCCTATGAAAAACTGAGTTGGGACTTCATCTGTGATACCCTATAGAGAACTTCTATCCCAACTTCAATTATTAACACAATTATGTAGATAATCACCTCGGATAGTCATCGATCCGTTGGGAAGGTAACATTCTACCTCCATGCTGGACTTTTCGAGGAGTCAAACAAGGAGACCCACTATCTTTGTACATCTTTGTACTGTGTATGGACAAACTCATTCAGGATATTCTCCAATAGGTAGAACAAAATAGGCATAAAGATGAAGATTTTACAAATAAGCATGTTATTATATCTCAATTATATTTCGTGAATGACCTTGTCTTATTTGGTGAAGCATCAGTGATCCAAATAAAATGTGTTCTTATATGCTTATGCAGATTCAAAAAAGCATAAGGCGAACAGATAGAACATGAGAAATCAATTGTTTTATTCTCTAATAAGATGCCCCACTCCACATGTAGAGCCATCTGTAGAAGCCTATAAATTCTTGAGGAGACAGAGATAGGAAAATACCTAGGTATTCCAATTGTACATAGGAGGAACTCAAAAGCAATTTATTTGGACCTTATTAACAAGTATCAAGAAAATGATAGCAATTGGGTGAACACCAAATTATCCCTCACATGTAGGACTACTCTAGTGAAGGCAGTGTTGTCCCCTATAGAGACACATATTATGAAGTCATCCAAAGTTTCTTTTGAAGTGTGTGATAAGATTGATCAAATCAAAAGGAACTTCCTATGGAGCGATCAAGACTCTAAGAGGGGTATACATATGATTGTATGGAGTAGGCTTCTTGTGACATGGTTGGAGGGTGGACTAGAAATATGAGACACAAGGAAATTCAATGATGCACTACTGATGAAATTGGAAAACATGATTCTGAGGAGAAAAGATATAATATGGAAACCAACGTTAGGGAAAAATATGTATGAACTAGTTCTCTTCAGAGGACGGGTTCAATGACATGGAGAAGAATCCTTCCTTTGATACCAACAACTAAGACCCATACAACATGTTCCATCACAAATGGCCATGACAGTCTGGTATGGAGTGACAAGTGGTTAAAAGATGCAGAAGCACCTAAAGTCAAGCAAAGAATCGAGATCCCAAAGGATTTCTTGGATTTTAAGGTTTTAATCCTGGTCATCCAGGAGGATAAATGAGATAAAAACTTCCTGAATACATATTACAATAAAGAGAAAGTCGAAGTAATTCAATCGATGTCAACACTTATATAGAGTATGGGAGAAGATTATACCTACTGGATTGGTCATCCACAAGGAAAATACTTGGTGAAGGAGATGTATAATAGTCTTATTCAAGAAAATATCACATGCTCTACTAGAAACTAGGTTTCTATCTGGAACCAAAGAGTTAATCATCATTTCAACACCTATATGTGGATACTACTACGCAAAAGACTACTCATAAATAAAGTGAGCAAAGAAAGGAAGATGACTGAAGTGGACACATGCGAATGATTAAAGATAGGTGAGGAAACTTGCATCCACATGATCAAGGATTGTCTGATGTCTAAACTAATATGGAGAAAAATAAACCCTTTTCTGAATGATTCTTTCTTCAACAATATCAATATTAAGGACTAGATCAATTGGAATATGGGAAGAAAAGTAAGACAACCAAATTGGAAAATTAGTTTCATGATTACATGTTGGATGATCTAGAAAGCTAGGAACATGTTTCTATTTAAACACTTCAAGAGAAAATTACAAGATATAGTCTTAGACATCTACACCCTTATCTTGAACAACTTGGAGATTCATATGGATCTAGGGAGAAATCAAAGGAACCATGCTGAATGGAAACCAGCGCAACAGGATGGGACCAAGTCTTAGTTGACATGGCAATACAACAGAATATGGGCAGAATGTGCACACATTTCATTGTGAGAGATGATAAGGGGGATGGATTATGGGAGAAGCTCGAAAAAACATGGGAGGGGATCCCCTAGAGGGTGAACTTCTTGCTATCTGGATGGGCTTATGAGGTGCTAAAGAACTGAATTGCAAGAGAGTAGAAATTTGTAGTGATTTGAGTCAAGTTGTGGATATGCAGGGGAATACTTCCTCCTGTCCAAATAAATACTGACTTTTAATCAATAGAATCAACAAGAAGAGGATTGTTTTCTAGGAACTCAGCATACTGAAGATCTTCAGAGAAGCAAATGGTCCTGCAGACAAACTTGGCAAATGTTTCTTAGATTTTTGGGAGAAGAATTTGGCTCTAACGAATGTCTAAAGGAGATGAAGGAGCTATTTGATGAATGCATATTCATCTTGTTCCAGTTGCCTTGTTTGGCCCAATTTTACTCCGTTTATTTGCTTTTATTACTTAAAACTCTCATACACATGTTTAGTTAGCCTAATTGGATTTTCCCTAATTTTGTTTGGTTTATCCATGGTTCTAATCAAATTGTGCATCTATTTGCAGGTTGAATTGGGCACTTGGGCCCACAAGCACTACGGCGCATCTCCATGGCTCGCGGCCCTCTCCCCTCTTCACTTTTCCCTCTACTCATCCAACTGTCCATGTTTTTCCCTCAAACCCTACACGACCACAACATGATCCTCTACACTACAATTGCAGTTTGCTTCTTTTCCCTATAACTACAGTTGCGGCTTCCTATACTCCCAATACCACGACCAGCCCCCCTTCTTTCTCCTGAGCGCCCGCGGTCCTCCTTTCCCCTCTGCCACCTACAACGCCACCACATCTCCTTTCTTCCACCTCCATCAGTACTTGCAACCCTTCATGCCAGCGGTCCTCCTCTCTCTCTACTGCACACCGCGACCACGTGCTCACGGTCTTTAGTTCATCAAACCATGCCCGCGGTGCAACACCTGGGGTCTCTCCCGCCATCGACAGCAACGCGGTCATCCTTCCTTCAACGCTGTGACTCCAGCAGCACCTCCGCCTACCTCTGACTGTGACCAACCCTAAACGCCATCACCACGATCAACTACAACCATAGTCCCTTCTCTCCCTACCGTGATCGTGATTATCTTCCAAGAACCGTGACCTCAGCGTTGCTCCCTCCAGAAAACTGCGACCTCCTGTCCACGATCCCAACATCCGCGATCGTGGCTTGTTCATGTCAATAATCATGACCTCATCACAGTAGCAACCATGACTGCAGATTCATCACCAACAACCGCAAACAACTCCTCACCTGAACCGCAGTCTACCCACCAGCAACGCCTCCTCTCCTGTTCACCCTAACAACCGTGATCCCCTCCACTCCTAACCCTAAACACAACACCGCGACCTCCCCTGTTGCTAACTGCGCCCGCGGTTCCCAAGCCAACAACCGCGATCGCGGTGTTTGCAGCAGAGAACCGCAACCAGCAAAGAACCGCGACCTGCTGGCAACAACAGAAGAACCGCGACTGAGGTCCCAACAGTGCCCAGCCACCCGTGGCTATACATAGCTAGACACCCCCATCATTCAAGGCACCCTCTCCAGACGTCATTAGGCTGCAGGTCTGTACTCAGCCTAAGGAGATGGTCTCCTCCATAGCCAGGCTACGCCTAAGAAGCATTTGACCCTTAGTGCAAGCCGCTCCATCCTACCCATTCATCCAAATCTGAGGTGGAAACCCAGAATTGTAGCCGTCTTCATCATCTACGTTGTGCCTACACCGCCATCATGTCAATAAGTTGCTTCTCCTACTATGAGCAAGGAGACTGAGAAAAGAGAGAAGGTGGAGAAAGAAGATATGCCTCGTCTGTCGTGGTGTTCTTCCCTCCATGTTCCAGATCTGCTACACCAGTGTGTAGAAGAGTGCCTCTCCACCGAGCTACGATCATCTTCTCCACCATGGAAGAATCTTTCCTCTCTCTTATTTTTCTTGTTTCTCTCTCCATGAGCGATTAGTCCTTTCTCGCTGGGGTGTGGGGACTAGCCCCGCTACCCGTGCATACATGTCCAATTATTAAACATTCCATGGCTTGTATATAACTTTTCATTTCATTGTTAATCATTTGATGTGTAATCGTGGATTGATCACCAACTTGTATGATCTATTTCCTATGTTGTGAGAACTTCAATATGTAGGTTTCGAATGTCGATTAACGCGGTTGACTCCCTGACGAGAACTTCTGATGGGATTCCCTGAAGTCATAAGTGTGTGATCCATGAGGGGAAGAGACATCTAGTTCATGGTGACGCTTCTGTGTGCCTAAAGCTCGTATGGGGGGCCCGTAGCTTCAGTTGGATAATTGTATCTTCAGAGCCGTAAGTGTGTGATTTGGATGGAGATGAGACATCTGATGCCTAAGGTGATGCTTATGCAAACCTAAACATCCTAACAAAGGGTTTGCAGCAGGTCTGTTTGTATGGTTATATCTAGCATGGATGTTTGTGTTTGGATGTGTTTGCATGTGTAGCGGTGGTGAAACCCAGGTCCATCCCAGTGATTCCCATCATTAATCTTTAATAGACTTTAATCCTATTATTTACTTTCCCCGCATTTAGTTTAATTAACCTCAAACCAATCTTTGTTCTAAATATTAGTCTTGATTTAACTAAATTCGACTAGTAAAAGATTCTTAAAAATGTTGTCCCTTGGGATTCGATCCTCAACTATACTGTGATAAGACATGTCCGCTTGCGGGTGGTATTATTGCACAAGGTTTTGATAAAACTCAGGGATTTTAGCCATGGGTGAGTTTGTTAGTGCAGTAAGAACCACATCAAATTCTAGCACTGTTGTCGGGGACAACGGAATCATCTAGTTGAATCTAGTTCTATTAAGGCTAATTTAGGATTTTGCTTTTAATTTTGATATAATTGAGCATATACTTGAATTTGACTCTACTCTGTCAATCTTACCTCTGAAAGATCTTTCCATCCTAGGTACCCCCAAAGACTAGTGCATGCACCGCTCAAACAGTTCTGGCCTTACTGCTAGCTTTGACCTTGAGATAGAAAGAACCTTTCGTTGTCAGAGTAGAGAGAACCAAGCTAGGATGGTACAAGAGGAGGAAATTGCCTAAAGGGTAGCTCAAGACCTTAATACACAAAGAGAAAGGCTTATGCAAGAAGCATGAGCTGCAGTTCAAGAAGAAATCCAAGTATCTCAAGCAGTAGCTCAACAAGCTAAGTTACAAAAAGACCTTCGAGAATTCTCAATCCCTAAAGTTGTTGATGTTCACCACCCAGTACAACCTCCTCCCATCAATGCTGCCAATTTTGAGATCAGGGCATGTTGGGTTACGCTGCTTCGTAATAGCCCTTTTTATGGTAAGAAAGGAGAAGATAGTCAAGAACATATTCTGAGGTTTATAGATCTATGTGCTATGACAAAGCAAAATGGAGTCATAGATGATGCCATCAGACTCTGTCTTTTTAAATACTCTCTTGCTGATAGGGCCATGAGTTGGTACAACTCTTTGCAATGTGAACCCATCACCACCTAGGAGCAACTTCAAAATGTCTTCCTAGAAAAATTCTATCCTCCTTCTCTCACCTATGAAATTAGGGGCCGAATAACACAATTCACTCAGGTCCCTGGTGAAACCCTTGCAGAAGCATGGAAAAGATACAAAGAGCTCCTACGTAAGTGTCCACACCATGGCATTCCTAAGAATCAACTCATCGAAATCTTTTATAGGGGTATGGATGATGATATCAAGAAGTTCTTAGACTCTTCATCTGGGGGAAACTTCATGCGTCAAAGCTATGATAGCGCATGGAAGGTTGTCACCCTTAGATCTAAAAATCAAGCCAACTAGGGTAGACCCGTAAGTAAAGGAGTGTTGAAGGTTTCTATGGCCGAAGATACTCTTGAGTACAAGTCTATCGCCGAGTCTCTTAAGCTTTGAGTTTACAAGCAAGACCAACTTGAATCATCTTTTGCCACCTATGAAAGAAGACGTTTGCCCCCTCGACAACAAGAATAAGTCAAGTCAGCTTCATTGTTCTGTGAAGCATGTAAAGGCACCGATCATTCTACGCTAGCCTGTAATATCCTCTATGATGTTGTTTTGGGCAATACTTGTGCCCAAGGAGATAATGGTCAAATGGAAAATCTGAATGCTATCAACACTATCCCTGGTCAAGGATATTATAATCCGAATCAAAACATGAACCATCTAGGTTTTCAATATAGAAACCCTTCAAGAGCAGAAAATGTGCAACAACTTGGTTTGAATAATCAACAACGAGGTTCGCCAGGATTCCAGTATAAGCAACAACAAAATTTTGGGAATCAAGGGAACTTTAGAGGTAACTTCCAGAATAGAAACTACAACAATTATCAGAACAATTCTCATTTCCAAAATCCCAACCAAGTCCCTTATCAACAACAAGGATAGCAAGCCAGTCCCATCTCTCCTAATGACAAACTCTAAGCCATTGAGAAGATGTTGCAGTCGCAACAGACTATGATAGCGAACTAGCAAGCCCATCAGAAGGCTATTGAATCTCAACTAGCTCAACTGTCGGCTAGCCTCAAGCCACCTGCTGGAGCTTTTGCCGGACAACCAGAGAACAATCCTAAACATACAGAGCAATTGAAGGTTGTCACCACCAGGTTTGGAAAAGACTATTCGGGTCCTCCTGTCAAGACACCCATGGTTGTTATGGACGATGATGATCTTGTGATTGCCCAAGACTCTACAGTACATGAATCTCAACCAAAAGAACCACCAACTACTGATAAGACCAACAAAGCAAGTTCAGAAGAACCTATTGTTATAGAAGCAGAAAACACACTTGAGCTAGAGGTGCCAGTGTACAAGCCTCATCCTCCTTTCCCAGCTCGTTTGAAGTAGACAAAGCTTGACACACATTTCAACAAGTTCAAGGAAGCAATGAAGAAGCTTCATGTTGACATACCCTTTCTTGATGCTCTGGATGAGATACCAGCCTGGACGAAGTACTTAAAGTCTCTCCTCACAAGGAAGTATATAACTAAAGAATACGAGACAGTTAAGTTAGCAACAACCACTTCTGATATCA
Source organism: Alisma plantago-aquatica (assembly GCA_963693085.1). Lineage (NCBI taxonomy): Eukaryota > Viridiplantae > Streptophyta > Magnoliopsida > Alismatales > Alismataceae > Alisma > Alisma plantago-aquatica. The sequence continues at coordinate 864,017,772 of OY856412.1, forward strand.
TTCAGAGCAAGATTCCCAAAAAATAGAAAGACCCAGGATCCTTTGGGATTCTGTGCCATATCGGTGACTCTTCATGTAAGAAGGGATTGGCCGATCTTGGAACTAGAATCTCTATTATGCCACTTAGCCTTTGCAAGAGTCTAGGGTTTGTAGAACTACTTCCAACTGGCATGACCATACAGCTTGCAGACAACTCTATGACTCTCCCATTAGGAATCATCAAGGATGTCCCAGTCAAGGTAGGAAAAGACTCTTATGTCCCACATGACTTTATCATCATAGACATAAAAGAAGACACCAGATACCCTCTTATCTTTGGTTGTCCATTCCTTGCCACTGCGAGAGCTCTGATTGATGTTGAAGCAGGAACCTTGCTCCTCATACTAGGTAAAGAAACCCTCGAGTTCCAAGTTTTTTAAAGTATGTGAAGACCAAGCATGCAAAAAGAAGTCTACTTGATTGATTCCATAGAGCAAATGTCACTCCTTACACAAGAGGATTATGAACAAGACAATTCTTTAGAAGTGGATCTAACAAACCCATCTGCTGAGAACTCCATCGACGAACAAGTGAAGGATTGTGTTCTCCAACTTAATGTTGCTGAAGAAGATCCTGAAGCTAAATTTGAGGAACTCAAGGCTGTGAATGTAGATAAAGACCTATGTGAGAAACCAGAAGCTCCTGAAATGAAGCCCCTACCTGAGGGACTAAAGTACATGTTTTGGATGATCTCAAGGTCTACCCAATTATTATGAATTCCAATCTAACGATCGAACAAGAAGATAAACTCCTAAAAGAATTAAAAGAAAGAAGGAAAGCTATTGGATACAAGATGAGTGATCTCACTGGGGTCATTCAAGCACTCTGCATGCACAGAATCCCCATGGTGGAAGACCACAAGTCGACTGTCGAACATCAATGAAAGATTAATCCAAATATGAAGGAAGTAGTCTTCCTTGAAGTTATTAAATTGCTTACTACGGGGATCATCTATCATAAATCTGACTCCATGGGTGAGTCATGTACATGTTGTCCCAAAGAAAGGTGGCACTACTGTGATACGAAATGAAGATAATGAACTCATCCCCACTCAAGTAGTTACCGGGTGGAGGATGTGTATCAATTACAGGAAGTTGAATAAGGCAACTCATAAGAATCATTTCCCGATGCCTTTTCTAGACCAAGTTCTAGAGCGACTGGCTCACCGAGAATATTTCTGCTATCTCGATGGTTGCTCTGGATTTTATCGAATTCCTATACATCCTAATGACTAAGAGAAAACTACTTCCACTTGCCCCTTTGGAACATACGCCTTTAGAAGGATGTCATTCGGGCTATGTAATGCGCCTGCAACCTTCCAACGCTGCATGGTAGCCATATTTGTTGGTCTTACCGAAACTATTATGGAAGTTTTATGGATGATTTTTCCGTATATGGGGATTCATATGACTCATGCCTGAAACACCTCTCCCTGGTCCTCAAACAATGCAAAGAAGCACATCTAGTGCTAAGAAGTGTCACTTTATGGTAAAAGAAGGCATAGTCCTTGGCCATAGGGTCAGTAATCGAGGAATTGAAGTGGATAAGGCGAAGATCGAAGTGATTTCCAAACTCTCTATCCCAACCAATGTAAGAGAGGTCTGCGCGTTCCTTGGTCATGCAGGCTTTTATAGAAGGTTTATCAAAGATTTCTCCAAGATAACCAAGCCTATGACCAACTTGTTACTAAAGGATGTTGATTTCCATTTTGATGAAGAATTCGTCCAGAGTTTCAAGAACTTGAAGCATGCTCTTACAACAACACCCATCATCCGAGCTCCAGATTGGGGGCACCCATTCGAAATAATGTGTGATGTCAGTGACTACGCAGTCGGTGTCGTTTTAGGCCAATGTATAGAGAAGAAACAGCATGTCATCTACTATGCATCGAAGACCCTTGGAGAAGCTCAGAGGAATTATGCAACTACTGAGAAGGAACTCCTAGCAGTCGTGTATGCCTTTGATAAGTTCAGATCCTACCTCATTGGTTCGAAGGTCATTGTTTACACAGATCATGTTGCTATCTGTTACCTCCTAAAAAAGAAAGATGCAAAACCCAGGATGATCAGATGGATTCTCCTCTTGCAAGAATATGATCTGGAAATAAGAGATAAGAAAGGAACAAAGAATGTTGTGACAGACCACTTGAGTTGTATCCACACCCTAGACACTGAAAAGATCCCAATTAACGATTCTCTTCCAGATGACCAGCTCATGAAAGTCTCAGAAGCTACTCCTTGGTACTCGGACTATGTGAACCACCTCGCCGCCGGTGTCATCCACCCTGAATGTATCAGAAATGCACTGAAGATATTCATGCATGATATGAGGCGATATCACTAGGATGAATTGTACCTCTTCAAGATTTGTGTTGATGGTCTCTACAAACGTTGTACTACTGAGGAAGAAGCCCAACTTGTTTTAGAGCAATGCCACTCATGCCCAGTTGGAGGCCATATGAGTTCTAAGAAAACTACTTTGAAGGTTTTGCAATGCGGTTTCTTTTGGCCAACCATATCCAGAGATGCATACAATTTTGTTCTATCATGTGACAAGTGTCAGAGAGCGGGTAACATTACGAAAAGAGATGAGATGCCGCTTAAGCTATGGCAAGAAGTCAAGATTTTTGATGTATGGGGAGTGGACTATATAGACCCATTCCCATCCTCACATGGATTTTGCTACATCCTAGTTGCAGTTGATTATGTCTTTAAGTGGGTAGAGGTCATACCAACCGTAAATAGCGATTCTAAACCAGTTATCAAGATGTTTAAAGATATAAATTTTCCCCATTTTGGAGTCCCACGCACTGTGATATCCAACGGAGGTTCTCATTTTCTGGAAAGAAGCTTTGAAGCATTGTTAAGAAAATATGGTGTAATGCACAAGGTAGCTTCCCCCTACCACCCACAAACAAGTGGGCAGGTAGAGGTTTCAAACTGTCAACTCAAAGCTATCCTAGAAAAGATAGCAGGACGTAATAGAAAGGATTAGTCAGTGAAAATCAATGACGCCTTGTGGGCCTACCGAACTGCTTTCAAAACTCCTCTTGGAACAACACCCTTCAGACTCATCTATGGAAAATCATGTCACTTGTCCGTAGAACTCGAACACAAAGCTTGGTGGGCAATCAAACTGCTGAATTTTGACATGAAGAAAGCTGGCCAAGCCAGGATGCTACAACTTCAGGAGCTGGATGAACTCCGGATGACAGCTTATGAGAATGCCAGAATCTATAAAGAACGCACAAATTTTTGGCATGATGGTCATTTGAAAAGGAAGGACATTCAAGTGGGAGACCAAGTTCTACTGTTCAACTCAAGACTGAGGTTATTCCTAGGAAAACTCTGTTCTCGATGGTTTGGATCATACATTATCAAAAGCATCTACCCACATGGTGCCTTCATTTTATGGAGTGAAAATTCAAGAGAATTTGTGGCAAACGGCCAATGCTTGAAGAGATATTTCACCACAGCTGATATAGGCACTGAAGCAATGTTGGATCTCACCAAACCAACATATCTACCAGGAAATTGAAGGAATCAAGTTGAGCCAACGACATAAAACACAGGCGCTTGTCAGGAGGCAACCCGACCCTTACCTTCGATTTTTACTTTGAGTTTTAGTTTTAGACAATGCATCACAAGATGCAATCTTACATTCTGATAGTTTTCATTTTTGAGATTTCAGATGGAGGACACACATTGATTGGAACGCAACCACATTTGATGGTCTGACCAACATGAGTTTTCCCCTCCATCTCGGATTTAGAGTTTGTACGGGACGAGCAAATTTCTAAGTTTGGGGTAGAGGGTGGGTGGTATGTACTTTACTTTCCACCCACTCCTATCTATTTCAGACTTAAGATTTCATCGTTGCAATTTTGAGCAAATTTTTGAAATTTTCAAGTAGTTATGTATAGAAACTTGATGAAGTTTTGATGCTTTTTTATCAATCAAAGCATTTATCTAGTCGGCTATCCCATTTTTCCATGCAGTTTTGAATCATTATACCCTCCTTATTCAAAGTAAAACCTCAAGGGGAACAATTTCTAAAACTAGCCAATGGTTAGAAATCACTGTGTGAAGCTTATGAATCCTAACATCATGATCAGTAAAAATGGCAAGTATCTATCGAACTGAGAGGGATCAAATACATTGTGCTTCCTAATTGACTAGTGGAACAATAGCATGGAATCTCCATCGGATCCTCATCAAGTCATTATTTGAGCAGAGTATGATAAGGAGAACAACTCGGTGCACTGAATTGTAAATCAAGTTGCATTCTGATATGAACTCTCTTCTACACTTCTTCTATCATCTTCTTACCCCTCCATCCATACAAAAATAGCCAAAATAGTGCCAAACCCTAAGTTTAGGGTGGCATACCTCCTCCCTCTTTATTCGCTTCTTCCATACCCCTCGCTATGTAATAGGGGTGTACCACCAAGAAAAGATGCCAATGCGCACATAAGAAAAATGCAATCTCGAGTCGAATAGAGGAGAGATTTGTACAAAATAATAATAATAATAATAATAATAATAATAATAATAATAATAAGAGTTGCAGTCAATGAAATTGCAACCATATAATAAAAATCTCAAGTCAAATAGAGGAGAGATTTATTTCTTCCTTCCATACCCCCATTCACTCCCTTATCCACCTAGTGGCACAATGAATGCCTACTTTTGCCAATAGCTTGAAAAACACCAGTGTCAGATCAGGTGCATACTTGTTGTTCAGCGGGTATCTCTGGACTCTTACAAAACTCTTAGACATGCTTGATGTTGGAAAAAGTAGGGAGGAAGTGATGTTGGGAAACAAACTCAGGAACGAAGATATGGTAAGATGTGTTCAGTGGTCTTAGGAAGTTGAGATGCTTAGTCATACAGAGTAGAGAAAAAGCAATCATGATGAGAAGATGAGGCAGTCACACGAGTTGAAAGTATTCATTTGACGACTGTTTCAGATTTTGTGTTACTCGAGGACGAGAAACGTTTGAATTCGGGGTGTTTTGATCAATGCATATTCATCTTGGTCCAGTCACCTCATTTGGCCCAATTTTGCTTCGTTTATTTGCTTTTATTACTTAAAACTCGCATACCCATGTTTACTTAGCCTAATTGGATTTTCCCTAATTTTGTTTGGTTTATCCATGGTTCTAATCGAATTGTGCATCTTTTGGGCACTTGGACCCACGAGCACCACGGCCCATCTCCACATCTTGCGGCCCTCTCCCCTCTTCACTTTTCCCTCCACTCATCCAGTCGTCCACGTTTTTCCCTCAAACCCTACACGACTGTGACCTGATCCTCTACACCACGATTGTAGTTTGCTTCTTTTCCCTATAACCACGGTCGTGGTTTCCTATACTCCCAATACCGCGACCAACCCACCTTCTTTCTCCTGAGCGACTGCGGTCCTCCTTTCCCCTCTGCCACCTGCAACGGCACCACATCTCCTTTCTTCTACCTCCATCAGTACCTACAACCCTACATGTCAGCGGTCCTCCTCTCTCTCTCTCTGTCGCACACCGCGACCACCTGCTCACGGTCTTCAGTTCATCAAACCATGCCCGCGGTGCAACGCCTAGGGTCTCTCCCACCATCGACAGCAACGCGGTCAGCCTTCCTTCAATGTCGCGACTCCAGCAGCACCTCTGCCTACCTCTGACCGTGACCAACCCTAAATGCCATCACCAGAATCAACTACAATCGTGGTCCCTTCTCTCCCTACCGTGATCGCGGTTATCTTCCAAGAACCACGACCTCAGCATCGCTCCCTCTAGAAAACAGTGACCTCCTATCCACGATCCCAACATCGGCGATCGTGGCTTGTTCATGTCAATAACCTCGACCTCATCACAGTAGCAACTGCGACCGTAGATTCATCACCAACAATCGTGACCAACTCCTCACCTGAACTGCGGTCTACCCGCCAGCAACGCCTCCTCTCCTCTTCACCCTAGCAACTGTGATCCCCTCCACTCCTAACCCTAAATGCAACACCGCAACCTCCCCTGCTACTAACCGTGCTTGCGGTTCCCAAGCCAACAACCGCGACCAGCAAAGAACCACGACCAGCAAAGAATTGTGACCTGCTAGCAGCAACAGAAGAACTGCAACCGAGGCCCCAAAGACCTCGACTGAGGTCCCAGCAGTGCCCAGCCACTTGTGGCTATAAATAGCTAGCCACCCCCATCATTCAAGGTACCCTCTCCAGACGTTGTTAGGTTGTAGGTCTATCCTCAGCCTAAGGAGACGGTCTCCTCCACAGCCAGACTGTGCCTAAGAAGCGTTCGCCCCCTGGTGCAAGCCGCTCCATCCTACCCGTTCATCCAGATCTGAGGTGGAAACCCAGATCTGTAGTCGTCTTCATCATGTATGTCGTGCCTATGCCGCCATCACGTCCACGAGCTACTCCTACTGCGAGCAAGGAGACTGAGAAAAGAGACAAGGTGGAGAAAGAAGATCTTCCCTATCTGTCGTAGTGTTCTTCCCTCCTCATTCCAGATCTGCTCCATAGGCGTGTAGAAGACCGTCTCTCCACCGAGCTACGATCATCTTCTCCACCATGGCCATGGCAGAATCTTTCCCCTCTCTTATTTTTCTTGTTTCTCTATCCATGAGCAAGTAGTCATTTCTCACTGGGGTGCGGGGACTAGTCCCGCTGCCCATGCTTACATGTCCAATTATTAAACATTCCATGGCTATAACTTTTCATTTCGTTGTTAATCATTTGATGTATGCTTGTGGATTGATCACCTACTTGCATGATCTATTTCATTCCTATGTTGCGAGAACTTCAATACGTAGGTTTTGAATGTCGATTAACGCGGTTGACTCCTTGACAAGAACTTCTGATGGGATTCCCTGAAGTCGTAAGTGTGTGATCCGTGAGGGGATGAGACATCTAGCCCATGGTGACGCTTCTGTATGCCTAATGCTTGTATGGGGGGCCAGCAAATTCAGTTGGATATATGTATCTTCAGAGTCATAAGTGTGTGATCTGGATGGCGACGAGACATCTGATGCCTAAGGTGATGCTTACACGAACCTAAACATACTAACTGAGGGTTTGCAATAGCTCTATTTGGATGGTTATATCTAGCCTGGATGTTTGTGTTTGGATGTATTTGCATGTGTAGCGGTGGTGAAACCCGGGTCCATCCCAGCAATTCCCATCATTAATCTTTAATCAACTTTTAATCCTATTCGTTACTTTCATTGCATTTAGTTTAATTAACCTCAAACCAACCTTTGTTCTAAATATTAGTCTTGATTCAACTAGATTCGACTAGTAAAAGATTCTTAAGAACATTATCCCTTGGGATTCGATCCTCAACTATACTACGATAAGACTTGTCTGCTTGCGGGTGGTACTATGTACAAGGTTTTGGTAAAACTCAGGGATTTCAACCCTGGGTGAGTTTGTTAGTGCAATAAGAATCACATCACTATTGTCTAGAGAAGTAGAAGATAGTGTAGAATAATTGTATCATGTTGTAATCACTAGAAAAAAGATTATTATCATCCTAGCATAATCCAACTTAATAAGAGGGTTCAGAATAAAAATATATTAAATGAAGGGGTAAAAGGTAGTATTTACCTAAATTTGGGTATGTTACATTTTCCCCCTTGACCTACAAAGCCTTGATAAAGTTTATTAATGTCCATTTATTAATATTGGTCAATCCCTATTTATATGCTCATACTGGCACTTTTATGCTGACCACATACACTTCATCTTCTCTTATGGGGTATGCTTCCAACCCCTTAGGTAAAGGGCATGAATGATTTGACATGACAACATGGGCTTAGTTTAGTAGAGATAACTCTTGGGAGATAGACTTAAAATAACTTTGATATCCCTCTGCTTAGATCTTGAATTTGTTGCTTTTATGAAGTCCATTAGTGGGAGATTATTATTTAAACTTATAAATTGAAGATCTTCATGTTATTTTATTTTTCTACTATTCTTGTATACATTTATTTTGAGAAATGAAAAATGTATACCTATCCCAGTATACTTTCTAGTTTTCTTAAATTAAATGGATTTATTCCTCAAATTGAGTAAGTGGTGGATCCCCTTCTGGGTCCCACTCCTTAGGGGTGGAACCATATAATCCATATTTATGATAGAGATATAGGTGTCATATTAACATAGAGGTATGTTCATGCATCAAATCAGTCAAATACCTCTTCAAGTATATATATAAGGGGCATGATAGGGCTTCAGTCAACATAGAACTAGATATGGTAAACCAATTGGTTAATGAGGTGAATAAATTTCGAAATTCTTGATGGATATCTCCACCGAAGGCAATGTGGAGAATATTTTAGTTCAAACTTAGTGAGATACAAACATGTATTGTTCCCTTAAAACTTCATCTACCTAGCATGCATAGTATGACATTCCTATAAGATGATAACTTGCATGGTGTTATGTAATTAGATGGTGTTTACATGACAATGCTCACTGAGTATTTTGTGACAAACTTGCAAGATGAAGAATCTAATAAATATCTATATAAACAATTACTCAAGCATTAGAATATCTCTGGTAAATTTTGGAAGAAAAGTTAGCAAAGTGAGGTTATTGGTATCGTTATTATAAATCATGTTGAAGGTGAGAGGCATTAATTGAGTATATTCCTAAGTCATAAAGGGCTCTACTTCATATGAGAGTTTGAGTACCGTTAATGGTGTTATCCAACCAACTTCAAACTTTCATCTAAATATCAAGGTCTAATCAAAAGTGACAATTCCACTTTTGAATGTTGAAGTGAAGCAACCCAGTTTGAATTCCTAGTTTCCCTACATAGATGATTTGCTACAATATTAGTGTATTGTGAACCAACAACTATTAAAGCTTTGTGGTATGCAAACCTCAATGATATGGATAATATTCTTGTAGGACTAAAACTATCGATGAGCATCAATTGGAATAGAAAGTGCTACAAAGTATTAACTAGGTTTTTAAGAGCATGGGGAAGAATATAAAGGATTATGACTTGCCAATGGTTGATGAACTTTTTTAGTAAATCTGGGATAAAACATGTCATGTGATATTACTGAAGAGATTACTATACAAGTAAGCTAAGAGAATCTACCGTTCATTTCATCATTAAACAATTATCTAATATGCATTCAGTGTGATATTCAATTGTATAATGGGAAACCAACCTGGCGTATTCTTTGTTATGATCCTAGTGGAACTAGAAAGATATTTCCATACAAGGAACTATTAGTATAAGTAAGTTCAATGGGATTCATAGTAATTTCAACACCAACATCCGGTGTTACAGCATTGATCTTACTCGGGAGAAGAACTACTTGTAGTAGATTCGAAATTCCTTTCAAAGTTGAAAACAAATAAACTTTTAATGTAAGCAAGTAATAATATAGTAGAACCACTCCCATTGTCAAAATTAATGATATGGGAAGAGGCATCTACGACAAGAAGACAAGTATTTAAGCCTTATATTGCACTTTGCAAGATATCATGGGATCAAACCTACCATTCAAGGGGAAATTGATGGTTTTTTATGGTCATTTTACACAAGTTTTGTGTAAGGAGTGGGACACAAGAGGGAATCCACTCTTCGCTAAATCAAATAAAAGGAAACATCCCATATTCCAAACACACAACCAAATTTTTGATAAGTGATGAACATATAACTTATTTAGAAGTATGTAAAAGATACTAAAATGTAGCACCTGAAGATAAAATATCCAACTATTACAATGTTTGATTCTATCATAAACCTTCACTGCACTAGGTGATGCAAAAAGGAAACTAATCTATAGTGTAGGATCAATAGAGGATTATCTTACCACCTCAAATCTATCTCCCAAGAAGGATCACTATTCTTCATATACATCTTGATCAACCTTGGTAGTCTCCTCCTTTCCCTCTACCTAAGGGTTTGGAAGCATACCATACTAGATAAGACAAAGTAGAAATTGTTAGCATACAAATATAGTATGAGCATATTAATAGGGATTGAGCAACGCTAAGAAAAAGTACCTAAAAATAAGAAGGCTTACCATCTAAAAGAAAAGTACCATCCAAGTGGATATCAAAAGAATATGATTTACAATAAGATCATAATCACTTATTACACTTGTCATCAATAAAAAATAAGATGTGCCACAAAAGCACATAGTAAGAATTTAGGGCACATAACCCATCAACAACATTTATCAACCTACATGCAAGTGAGATAAACATAGCACTAGTGAAACATAAATAAATAATGTCGGCTAGGGCACATAACCCTAAAATTTGATAGAATAAGGTACATAACCAAACTCTTCAATATATAAGGTGGGCACAAGACATAGGTATGGGGCACATAACCTCCATCCAAAAACATAAAGAGCAAGTAACCCCATAAATCAAAGCACTTATACAACTCTAGGGCTACTGAATCACAAAGCATGTATAAATGGTGAGGCAAGTGGAAGTGTAGTTACAACAAGGGAATCAATGAGATTTCTGTCACATAAATGGAAAATATAAAACATCCACAACAAAAGTGGACAAAATTAGGGTTCTGCCTCACAATGAGGAACAAATTGGTTCAAATTCCACAATTAGGGTTTTACCATTAAGTAAAGTACAATTTTAGAGTCCCACGTGAATTATAGGTAGTTCAATACATCTGGAACTCAATTTTGTTAAGATTAGACCCAAGTAGGTCATCAAGTCAATAAAGAGAATATCCATAACCAAAATACTTCAAAAAGGTTTAAAAGAGAGATAAATAGCATCAATTGATCAATATAGGATCTAGGAGATGCAACATACATCAAGAGAGAGAGAATTAGATTAATTGCTCAATGTGATTAAGGGCATGCAATATACCTTAGAATGTGTGTCAATCTATCAAAGTCCAAAACCTAGATTCAAATCAAGGTTCTCCTTCACATAGAGTTAATTTAACATACAAACCATTAATTAGTATGTAGATTAAACACTAAGTTTCTACTCTTACTATAACTGGATTGAGGCTATGAAATATATTTATTTAGATAAGGGATAATTGTTTTATTCCAATGAGTATTTTTGTTAATTTTATGATGATATGAGAGTAAGTTATGTATATAAGAAATATGGACCAATGAGAAATCAAGAAAAATCCACATATGAAAATTAGTTGGACACCTAAGTGCGCCCTACCATGGTGGACCAATAGAAGATGGCTACCTAGCACCTACCCTACAAAACTTCTTGGTGCCCCTATAACACAAAGTAGATGATTGATAAGGCAAAAATACCCTTGGCGGAAAAACAAAAGGAGAAAGGAAACAAGGGAAAAATTGGAAATCTGTGAAGAAGGATCTTCCCCTTCATGCCATGCATGACATTGCTATGAGAAGTAGCTTGAGCTGATAGGTGTGAAGTCTAGGAAAAACCATGGGAGGGAGGAAATTAAGGATTCGATCATCCTAAGCCAAAGGAAAGTTGTAGAAAAGTCTTACCCTAGGTGGATTTGGGATGAGATTAGGCAAACAGAGAGCACGTTATGCTGGCTTAGTACCCTAGTTCCCAAGTTCTCTATGGGGGTAAGCGACGATAGAAAATAAATAGACATGAGACAAAAAAATTTGGAGGTGCGGCAAATACGAGGGTATGGCCCTATTTATATAGGTTTGAGTTAAGAGGCTTCTTGGGTTAGGAGGTTTGAGAAGCTCAGAGAAGCAATTGGAAAAAAATCAAAGAAGGGAACAAGTTTACACTTGTTGGGTGCGAAATCTTCACACAAATTCAATGGGAGTAATTTTATGAAAATTTTTGGATGGGAGATAGAGAAATCTACATCCCAAGATTGAATGGGTATGGTTGTATTGTTCATGCGGGCGCTCTCCTACTCAAAGTAGGAGATTATGCGATGTCATTAGATCCAGATCAAAGGGTGAGCATGAAAGACAAATAAAACTAAAGGATCTGGGTTCCAAATCATAGTATGACAAAAGCCTAAACATGCATGACAAATGAAAGTAGAAACTATAAAAATACATTGATCAAATAGCTAGATTTTAGGCACTTAAAAATCTACTTCTTTCCTATTCTTGTTTAGGGTTCAAATAAGGTTCAAATTATACCAAATATGGCAGGTAGACTAAGTAGAACATGAAGAATATGATTTTGATATTAGTTTCCATTTTTTAGACATCCAATAATTTCTTTACTATTTTTAAGTTAACCTTATAATTTCTTTCCTAAAAGAAATTAAACTTGGAACCCAAGCTAATTGGGACCCAAGTGACAAGATTTTGCCATTAATTTTGGCTTTTGAAGTTGTATTTTATGAGTAATAAGACTATTATGGTTTAGGCTCATGACCATTATATTTTATTATAATATACATCATTACCATAAATATTTATTGTTGAGAGTCCAATTGTCCTCAAAATTGCCACCAAGAGTAATACCTTATATTTTTTAGGAATGAATTCCCATATTTTACTTATTTAAAGTATTTAGTTCACTAACTCAATATTTATTTATAAAATGGTACATTGTCCATATCCATGGACATGAAAACTCGTATTGTTATTCCAATTCATGTGTTAAGCACATTATACCTCTCAATAGACATATCTTAGCCCTTACGTATATATTAGTTAGCAAAGGAAACACATGTGACATATTTCATGTACTCTATTACATGTTAGCACATATCTAGTTTATTAGATTAATATGAGTATATCATGATATAGAATGTTGATTATAGAACCTAACACCACTTAATGTGTTATATATGTTTTCAAGCCCACTCATGTTATGGGTTACTTTTGAATTATTCATGTTACATACATTAACAACTACATTAAGGTATAACTCCAACCTTGTTTGGTAAAATCTAAAGAACTAAGCATGCTAACCTCCTAATCATAGGAATGGGGCTTCTAGAGTCAATATTATAGATTTGTATCTATTAAAAACTCCACCACCTAAAAGAATTTTATCCTCAAAATCACATCATCCATATATTATCTACCAATTCACTCCACCCCTTAAAAGGTTTAACCTAATAAGCCAAACAAAATAACATCAATGTATTAGGGTTACATATACATCTATTAGTTGTGTTTACTTTGTGTATTCATGATGTTCATAGACCAAGATCCCAATTAAAATGTCATAACCACTCAAGGCTTAGTTTAGGTCCATGTGATTCTAACCTAGCAACCCTAAGCCCATGTTTGGTTTGGGACTGGGATTTTGTAGACTGGGTTAGTCGGGGTTAGTCCGTAGATCTGGATTGGGGTAGTCTGGATCTAGTCTGATTCTATTTGGCAACCCAGTCTGATTCTAGTCAGCTGGTCTGGTTTGAGTCTGGTTTCAGTCTAATTTTATTTGGCTACCAGTCTGGATTCAGTCTGATTTTGTTTGGCAACTTAGTCAAGATCTGCCTATTTTGTCTTGTTCTTATAGAACTATTTTAACAATTACAAAGAATGTGAAGATGTGATGCCACTACAATATAAGTTCAAAATGTACAAAAAATATTTAATTATATACATAATGTGGGTGCTAGTGTTTGTTGTTTAGTGAAGTGAATATAAGATGAGTATGCTCATTTTTATATGTTTATTTAAAATAAAATAAACTTTACAATTGTCTTGCATGGCATGTTCATGTTGTATATATGTATAGTTGTACATATTTGATCCAGTAATTGGAAACTGACAAGATAATTAAACTTATCATAATATAACATAAATTATGCACAAGTAACAAAGTAAAGATGATAACATTTTCATCAGAACTTAAACAACGAAAAAAAACTGATAATAACATATTTTGTTCCCGGGCAAATACGTCATGAACAAAGGGAGAGCGGACAAAAAAGGAGAGGCATACCCTGAGCCTAGACATAGACACCCATACACACATGATAAGATGGTGACCAACCACTATGGTGGGCATTCTTGAATGTGGAGGATGATTTATATTGATCCCAAGTAGGACTGTCCCATTTGGCCCACTTTAAGGCCTCATCGTACTCGCCCCATGACACGGGACAGGATTCTTGCAATGGTTGATTGAGTTGTTGTTTGATGTCGTCGTTTGGTCAATCAAACAACAATGACATATGACAAACAAGATGATTGACCCCATCCTTGATTTGTTCCTGGATCCCATATTTTCCCCCCTCATGTTTATTCTCACAACAGTTTTTGCAGACAAGGTTTTCTTCAACATATTTTTGTAACTTTGACGGAGACATCAATATTTTTTCAAACTTTGCCCATGACTTTGCACGTGATGTCGACATATAAATTTACTAAATAAATATAAGTATGTACAAATAACAATAATAGAAAACCAACTGTGACAATAATCTATACAAATAAATGTTGCCAAGCAAACTTAGATAAATACAAGTTTGAACATGATGTAAGTCTTTTAAACATAAGAGTAAAGTAGAAGTTTGATCAAATGATGGTAAGAACAAACTAATGATGTGCATAAGTTTTACAACTAAATGTTGCCAAACAAACATAAACAAATATAATTTTGAGCAAATATGTTACAACTTCATACTTTCATTTCACTACCTAATTATGCAGTTGTATTGTTGATGTTTTCATCATTATTAAGGTATTCAACAAATCCAAGTGGGTAAGTGTGATGAGTCGTCACAAAATTGCGTTGAATGGCGTGTTGCACGGCCAATGGTGGGGGGAGGCAATAAATCTCCCAAAATGAAAAGATTTTCTCTTATGAACTCCCTCCTGATGTACTGCCATCGCATTTGCACCTCGCTCAAAGATATGTAAGCCCCCCCTATTATGTTTTGAAAGTCACGCCATGCCTCCCTCCAAGCCTGTGCAGTATATGCTCCATTCACACATCTCCCCATGTCATATTGGTTTCTCATAAAACCTCTGAGAACCATATCATGCTCTGTTTGGTAAAGCGGTATGATTGTCCGGGCAGTGATTGGGCAAGGTCAGGCAGGTTGCAATCGCTCGTAATCATTGTTACCCAACACAAGATCACCCACTGCTTTGAATTTGTATTGTTTTTAACATTTCTTAGCATTCACCGGTAACTTTTTCCACCGGACAAAAATATTACGGTGGTCCATCTCACCACACCAAAGCGGTGGCACACCAAATGCATTGCCAAATGTTGCATCAAGCTCTGTACACCATATAACATACGGTGTCGTGTTGTCCAGCCATATTACAAATATCTGTATGTAATATATTACAATAGTAAGACTTTATTTCACAATGGTGCTAAGATAATATGATAATTAAAATATAGATAATTTAATGTGCATATAAGAAGGGGATCTTATGCAGTTAAGCCATAAATAAACAACATTGTGATAAAGTAATAGCATACATGTAGTAGCAAGCTCAGGGCTCTGATTACATGAATTAAAAAGAGCATACATATATATGTTAACATGGTCATTTTTGTGATGGATTTCATTTGTTGCCTTCACCACGTACTCATGCAACAATATTATTGTTGTTTTCAACATTGGTCATGTTCGCCATGACAAGTGGATGAGTACGCATTAAACCATACAAAAGGAATCGATTTTTCTTGAAAAATTGTTTCCTTAGGTTCTTCCAATGGGTTTTCAACGTGTTTAACTCAATGTCAAGTATCCCGATTAAAGTTTTGAAAGTCAAGAAATGTCTCCCTTCAAGCCTCTTTAGTATATGTGTAACATACTGAAACTTCAGCATATTCTCTTTTTGGCCCTTTCCCAATATTTTCCTATCATTCTATCATTTTTGGCCTTGATGCTTAAATTGTGGAATATATAGTGGTTTGGTGAACATTTGTTCAATAATTATACCATGGAAGGGTTTATGCATAAAGACCTCGATGAAATCTTATTTAAGGAATTTATAGTGGTTTGGTGAACATTTGTTTAATAATTATACCAATGGAAGGGTTTATGCACAAATACGTCAGTGGAATCCTATTTAAGGATCTAAAATGTAAAATCACTACTTAAGTGGAACAATTATAACATCCATGGCCTGGGTTACGTACTAGCCCTAGGTGTCTTACTTAAATAAGTGATTAGATGCTTGTGGTTATCCTTTGAAATGTAATTAAAGCTTTTGAGGAACTTATATTTCAATTTCAGTCCTTTTTGCATAATGTTGAAACATTATTTTGTTAATTTTGGACCAAAGTGCAAATTACCCAACTAGAGGGGTTAGCTTGCAAATTGCACATGTTAATATGTTCCTCTGATAATGAGACATCATAAGAATGAATAAGATATAGTGGTATGGTTTCCACAAGCTTGGACACCAAGTTATAGCTTGTAGAGCAATCCTTGTGCTTTAAAACCTAGTTTTGGTGTAAAGTGCAATTTACCCAAAACCTAGGGTCCAACATGTAAAATATAACCTCTAGGGAATCTCTCATGTTTCTTGGCATCAAGTAGAGTAAAGAAAATGAGAGGTTCACCTCAATTGAATGATCAAGTAAGAAATATAATCTTGATATTAAAATAATCAAGATTTAAGCAAATGGCCCTTTAATATATATAACTTATTAAGATGATTGGTTTCTTTTCCTTTTAACCTTGGATAATGGAGGATTTTGCATGAGTTTAGTAGGAGAAAAACGTGGCCAAGGATGGAGCAGGCCTTGGTGGATATATTTGAGAAATAAAAAGAAATAACCTTCTTTTTTCTTTTTCTCTAAAAATCCCATAAATATATATAAGGAACCTTTTTCCAACAACACAAGGGATCGTTTCCCTTAGTTCTTTTCCTTATCTTCTTGCTTTGGCCGACCAAGGAAGAGCTATGGAGCAGAGGGAGGATGATCAACCTGTAGGTAATTCTTGGTCATCTTCTACCTCAGATTCTTGGGGGAAAACCCTAAAGCAAGGTTTGGTTCATGGTTTTCTTCACACGATTCTTCTTTCTAGCTATCTTCTTCATCCAAAAAGTGGAGGAAAGACCTTAGACAACTGTTGGATCTCAAGCCACCATTAAATCAACGGATCTTGGAGCTCTGGATCAGTCCTAGAGGCGGGTTTTATAATTCTAAACCTTGAGCTTTGTTTATGCATCTTCATCTCCATGAAAAATCGTTAGTTATTCTTCTTCCTTTTCTACTCTTGTGTTCTTGCTAGCAATTCCATGAAGAACAGCCCCTGTTCTTGAGGTAGACGAAGGTGACATTAAATTCAATGTTTATCCAAGTTTTACTTTAGCAAACGGTTTCCAACCCTTGCTCAAACGGTTTCCCAAACCGTTTGGGAGCAAACGATTTCAAATCGTTTGAATGCAAACGGTTTCAACCAAGAACGCATGGAAGCAAATGGTCCAAGACCGTTTAGAGGCGTTGACCGTTTGGAGATCTGTGCGGAATAATGTAGACTAATTACCTACCAAAAATCATCAATTAATTCTAAGTAGATCACTAATTGAAGGCCCATCAACCATCTAAACCCTAATCGGGTTAATTGCTGATTTCAATAATCGAATTAGGTTGAAGTTTGGGTTGAGTGGCCCAAATGGTTTCAAAACCGTTTGGGGATCACCCAAACGGTCTCAAAACCGTTTGGTGATCATCCAAGACCATTTGGAGGTTTGGGGTTAAGTAGGATTGACCAATTGAGGGTCCAATGATATCAAGTTGATGAATAATTGATTGCTGATTTAGTGACTAAACCTAGGGTTCAAACCTTAATTGAATGACTTGGTTTTTGATAAAATAATGGGAAAACGGTCCCAAGACCGTTTGTAGGTCATCCAAATGATCCCAAGACCGTTTGGGGTTAGGTCATGATCAAATTGAATAATGGTTCAATGGTTTCAAATCAATTAGACTCACATTGATGTATGTTGAAGAGTAATCGATTCCAATCCTTAATCCAATTGATCCAAGCCCTAAATGATAATCAATTGAGGGTCAATTGAGTGCCAAATCAGTTGAAGGTTGACCTAACTAACTCAATTTATGAGTGGCTAACAAGTACATGATCGATTGAGGGGTTCAACATTAGAAACCCTAACTCAATTGAAGTGATTGAGACACTTTTTGGTCCATGCAGTTTTGAGGTGGTTTGGACCAAACGGTCTCAAGACCGTTCGGGACCAAATGATCCCAAACCATTTAGTCTCATGCGGTTTCAAGATCGGTTATGTCCATGCGGTTTCAAAGTCAAACTTGACCAAACGGTCTTCACCCCCATCTTGGGCAAACGGTCTTGAGTGTGCACTTTACCAAACGGTTTCAAAAGTCAACAAGACCAAACGGTCTTCAACACCAAACAGTTTCAAGGTCTGTCCAGGACCGTTTGGGGGTTTAGTGTGCAAGACTGTTTGGGGTCTAAAAAGGTTAAGATCATTTGATGCCTTAGTGGTTAAGATGGTTTAGTGGTTGATTAACCTAAACCTCATAGATACCTAAAGTGATTAAAAGACCAAGTAATTAGTTGATTAATGCATGTTATAATCAGTGGTGATCATTACAAAGGTACCTTGATGGGATAGAGTGACCAATACCCTTTGATCAGGTGAGCCTTAATGACCATAATGGTAATGACACAACCCATGATGTTAGTGTTGAATTGACTTAGTCCAAATCAAAAGTGATGCAAACATCATCTTATAGAAAGAAGGAGAGAGAGGACTTCTTATATGAATGATAATCAAGTAATAAACTTCTAATATGTATGAATATATCTAATTAGGGTATGATCCTTCATAGTGAGATCATGAAAACCCTAATTATGATGGTTAATGAATCTTAACCCTAATTTGAGGGCATTAATGGAAGTAATCTTAATAAATGTGAATAATAAACCATAATCTAGGGTAATGTGATGTAATGTGAATAGTAAACCCTAATCTAGGGAAATGTGATGGTATGAACAGTAAACCCTAATTTTTTGTTATGCTTTTAAGCATGAAATTCTATGATTGAATTATGAAATGAGGAATCACTATGCCATTGTAAGCTAAAGGGGTTGGATAATCCTAACCGAATTGAATAGGAAACCCTAACCCAAGAAACCAGCTGTGGTGATGTAAAACGATCGTGGTGATCTTCTGTAGCACGACCGTGCAAGGTAGCACGGCCGTGGTGTTCTATACTTGACTTGGAAATAATTGTATTGTGTTGATATAATGTGCATGTTATCAATTGTGTTAGTCATGCAGGTCTTTATAAAGTAGTGAGCATAGCCAGGTAAGGGTTATGATGCCATATTCATTGAAAGCATTTTTTAAGCTATGAAAGTAATGATATGCTATGTTGCTTTAAGAGGTAACATATGAGATTGATAGGTTGTATGAGCCATGAGAAATATCTGCATTGCTACAATCATGTTTATGTTGTTAAATGATTTGATGGCAATATGTTACTTGGTAACAAGTGTTTTTATGATATAAGGGTTTGAACACCCATGTTCTTGAATCATAATGATGAGATGGTTAGGGATTGATATCCCAATGATAACTAGATGTGAAATGAACTTGATACAATCAGTACTCTTTCTTTATAGCAATTGTTTTAATGGTTTATGTTTGAAAACATGCCTGATGCTAAAACAATGATATAATGTACTTAAATAATCAAGTATAATGATATCATGTAGAGCCCTGACCATAGATCCATCATTGTTAGAAATTAAATGATGGTGAAATAGGTTTTCCTAAGGTAACTCCTAGAGAGCATACTTTTGAGTATGTGGGGGTTATGGAAGTGAATATCCTTACGTCCTAATGAGGGAATTGATGTGAGATGTACATTTAATCTATCAATCCTTCATTATATGTATATTCCAAGATGATGTATCACTAATCTCCCGATGATGTTGTTAATGCCGCATCGATGTGAGATAAACAAGAAATCCCTCGATGGCAAAGAGAGTACATCATGCCACTGTAACTCTAATAGCGAAGTTGCCAGAATACCCTGGAACGCTATTATAGTAGAGACACAAGATGTCCTGCATGTTGTACCTCACACTGACTAAGGAAGATGAGGTCATAGAAATCCGGATCTTTTGATGACCTATGTATGGTACCGATTGCGATTTCATAATGGTCGGTTGGAGTCTGAGTGGTATACCTCATCTCTTCAGGGCATAAGTATGTTTGTAAAATGTAATCAGCCGTGTAGCATAATTGCTTAGGTTGAACTACGAGAAACAATGATTGATGATGCATTGTTTATTTAGTCCTAATTGGACCAGTAATATACATGTTCTTCATATTCTTTACTGAGTCAATGACATGTTACTCAATCAAGTTATAATTGAAATAATTGCTTAAAGAATGCTGCTTTACTTAGCACATTCAATGTTTTATCTGTTGTTGAATATTAATTATACTGCTCAGTGTTATTCATTATTTGCAATAAAAATGCTTCTGACAGAGAGTTATAACTCTCGCTGGGACAATTATTCAATTGTATCACCCCCGTGGGATTCAACTTTTTAGGTAGACGCCGAGGACGAAGGAACCCTTCAGTGGGTGAGCAGCAACAGCAGCAGCAACATTAGGGACAGCAGTGATCCTCAGGTGTAGACATTGTCTGTCAAGTCTTGTAGATAGAAAGTCCTATGTGTCATCTCTGTACTCTCAGGTCCTAGGAGTCAGTAGATGGTTTAATATAGATCTGATATTTTGGCATAATGCCTCAAGATTTCTGTATCTTGCCGTGTACAGTTTAACAGAGCAGTTGATGTTGTAACTCTCGAGATGAGATTTTACAGAGATGTAATGATGTATCAGCTTGTAAATAACTTATCTTGTTTCTTTATGAAAGAGCTTCAAAGTTTGTAGATCTCTTTATAAAAAGTTAAGTAATTCCACTGCTAACGAAATGCTTCCGCATTAGTTTAAATTCGTTGATCTTGTTTTCGCGAGACGGTCGTCACAACAATGGTAAATAAATCCATGTTAGAAGTGTAAGGCCCCAAACCTTACTTAATGTATTGAACAAGCTTAACTAACATAATTAAGTACTCTAAACCTTAATCTAACCTTGTGAGGTGTTTTTAAATCATGAGACAAAATTAAGTTTCAAGTTTGGTCCAATTTGGATGTTGTTTGTGCAATTTCTGTAATTATATGCACATTTTGGACTTTTATGCAATTTATCCAATTCGGAGGTTTTCTTTGCAAAATGTTACATGCATTATAATTTTTAGATATTCCATTACCATTCTCAAGTTTTTTAACCATGGGGTGCCTAGTTGCACCTTTGTTTGAAGGTGTTACTTTTCAAGGTCATTATAGGGATTACCCTCTTTATAAATGAGCTTATCTTTAAAAGCTATCAACCAATGGGGTTATTTCTTTGATTGGAGGATGGTGGGGATGGCCTAGAAGTATCCATGGGATTTTAGGACCGACCTTGGATATATAAGAAGTCTCTATGAGTTGTCCTCTTGCATGGCCATGAAGCCTTAGCCTAAGGACACATGGAAAGTCCCATAGACACCTCATGCTTGCCCCCTTCTTTATAAAGCCATGCCTACCCCTTCCCACCTCCCAATCCAATAAGCAATCCTCTCCTTCTCTTTCCCCCAGCTTATATCATTGTCCCTTCTATGTTTGGCCATGAAGTTTTTGTCCTAAGATAAAAGAGGGTGCTTACCTTGGTGAAGAAGGCTCCTAGGGTTCCAAATTTCTCTGTTTAGGATTTCTTAAGCTCCTCCTTGGTGATTTTGACCAAAACTAGTAAGTATCCTCCTTTCCTTCCTTATTTTCATGATTTTAGTCTTCCTCCCACCTTCTTCCAGGTTAGAACCATGACCTTCCAGGGTGAAACTTGATGAATGCATATTCATCATGATTTTAAGTCGCCATTTGGGGCCATTTTTGACTCAATACTTTCACTTTCATTTCTTAAATCTTACAAAATGCAAGATTGCTTAATTTATTCAACTACCAAGGTTATTAACTAGGTTTATATCAACTTTATGCAGATCATGATGAGGGTCAACCATCAACTGGAACTCACCTTCATTCAAGATCCTCTCAGCCTTGGACTTGACCAAACGGTCTTGACCAAACGTTTTGCCCATTCGGTCTGCTCAACCAGTCTTGATCAATTGGTCTTGAAACCGCAAGCTTATTACACCTTTATCCTCATCAACTTCACCATCAATAACACCTCCATTTCACCCTTACCACATCCATCTTCACCAAAATCATCCTTTCACCTTATCCATACTCAACCATCATCATCACTTTCGTCTATTGCCTTAACAGTTTCACCTAAACAGTCTGCCTTAATGGTTTCACTGCCTGATCTGTAACCCTAACTCCTCTGGCACCTACATCAACATCTGCAGCAACCCCCCAACATCGACGCCCTGCACCACTCCGCCTTCTCCTTCTCTGATCGGTCCTGGCTTGTGCCCTCCATACGGTTTTGAGACCGTGTGGCGGCAAACGGTCTGCAAGACCGTATGGCCTCCACTAGCAAGACCGTTTGGATGGTCTGTGAGCAAGAAGACCAATCGGACATAAGACTGTTAGCACAGGGACACCGAAGATTGATTGGAAGCCAAGCACGCTGAGACCGTTTGATCGACTGACCTGAAACCGTGAAGAACACAGGACCGCTAGGGCATCAAGACCGTATGGACATAACACCCAAGACCGCTTGGGCATCTTCCTCGTGGTTCCTTCTTTTGACTTCAATAGACACCTGCAGCAACGCTTTCACCTTCCTCGGCCTGCCACGTTGGCAAGCAATGATCGCCGCCTGACGTCCTCTGGTCAATCGTGAGAACGATTAGCGCGATCGACAGCAAGACCGCGAGGACAGCTACAAACGGTCTCCAAGACAGTGTGGTCGCTGATCTCCAAGATCATTTGGATGTGAACCGCGTGACCTAGCAAACCGATAGAAGCGAGACCATTTGGAGGAGAAGAACGCTAGAGTATCCAAACCGTTTGGAGGTAAGAACTCAAGACCGTTTGGACTTAGCAGACTGATAGAACTCCAAATCGTTAAAGCAAAGCTGTGAAATTTGCAACAGGGTCCAAATCACGAAGACCCCAACCAGTACCTATAAATAGGACCAGCAGGGTCCTCATTTGAGGCATTGGATCTGGGACACTGCCAGGCTGCCCAAACGCAAGGTTCGATCCAGATACATCCACGACCATGCCATTGCTACTCCACTTGCTGCTCCTTTTACTATAAGCAAGAAGGTCAAGATGAGAAAAGAAGGAGGAGAATAAGGGTTGCCCAATCTGCCTTGGTAGTTCTTCCTTCTCATCCAAAGCTACTCCAACATGACGTAGAAGACCGCATCATCTTCACCGAGCTGCGACTACCTTCTGTATCATGCTCATGCCAGAATCTTCCCTCTCTCTTATTTTTTCTTATTTCTCGCATCATGAGAGAGTAGTTCCTTTTTGCTGGGGTGTGGGGACTAACCCTGCTACCCATGCAAGCATGTTCTCTTGTTCAACATTCCATGGCAATGTATATAACTTTTCATTTCGTTGTTAATCGTTAATGTTTGTAGATTGATCACCTGCTTGCTTTCATCTTGTTCTTCCCTATGTTGCGAGAACTTCTATATGTAGGGTAGAATGTCGATTAACGAGGTTGACTCCCAAACTAGAAATAGAATGAGATTCCTTGAGGTCGTAAGTGTATGATCTGTGAGGGGATGAGCCATCTAGCCTACGATGACACTTCTGTGGCCTAAACATCCCTCGGGGAGGACCACAGCTTCAGTTGGATATCTGTATCTTTGTTGTTAATTGTCGATATTTGCTTGTAGATTAATCACCTTCTTGCATGACGATTAGCGTGGTTGACTCCCAAACTAGAAATAGAATGGGATTCCTTGAGGTTGTGAGTGCATGATCTGTGAGGGGACGAGCCATCTAGCCCACGGTGATGCTTATGTGTGCCTAACGCTTGTATAGGGGGCCCACAGCTTCAGTTGGATTTTTGTATCTTCAGAGCCGTAAGAGAGTTATCCGGATGGTGAAGAGACTCTGATACCTAAGGTGATGTTTACGCAAGCCTAATGCCCATATAGGGGGTTTTGCAGCAGTTCCATTTGGATGGTTATATCTTGCCTGGATGTTTGATGTTTGGATGTGTTTGCATGTGTAGTGGTGGTGAAACCCGAGACCATCCCAGCGATTCCATATCATTAATCTAGATCAACTTTAACTCTGCGCTTTATTTTCCTACAATTACTTTAATTAACCTCAAATCAACCAATCGTTCTAAACATTAGTATTACTTGAATTAGGCTCGACTAGCAATGATTCTTAAAAATGTTGTCCCTTAGGATTCGATCCTCAACTATACTGTGATAAGACCTGTCTTCTTGTGGGTGGTATTATTGCACAAGGTTTTTATAAAAGCTCAAGATTTCAACCATGAGTGAATTTGTTAGTGTGATAATAACCCACGTCAAATTCTGGCATCGTTGCTTGGGACAACGGAATCAGTTAGTCAAATCTAGTTCTTTTAAGGCTAATCTAGGATTTTGCTTTTTCTTTTAAAACAATTGATCATCTACTTGAATTTGTTTCTACTCTGTAAGTCTCACTTCTAGAAAATCTTTCCATCCCAGGTACCAAAAAAGACTAGTGCATGCACCGCTCAAACAGTCCCAGACTCACTACTAGTTTTTATCCTGAGATAGATAGAACTTTTCGTCGTCAGAACAGAGAGAACCAAGCAAGGATGGCTCAAGAGGAGGAAATACCCCGAAGGGTTGCCCAAGCCCTTGCTGTACAAAGAGATAGGCTTATGCAAGAAGCCAGAGCTGCAGTTGAAATAGAGATCTGAGCAGCTCAAGCAGCAGCACAAGCAACAGAACTATAGAAGGACCTTAGAGAATTCTCTATTCCTAAAGTTGTTGATGTTCATCATCTAGTGCAACCTCCTCCTATCAACGCTCCAAATTTTGAGATAAGGGCACATTGGATTACCTTGATTTAAAACAGCCCATTCTATGGTAAACAAGGAGAAGATATTCAGGAACATCTTCTCAGGTTTATCGATCTATGTGCTATGATAAAGCAAAATGGAGTAACTGATGATGCCATTAGACTCCATCTTTTTAAGTATTCTCTTGCTGGTAGAGCTATAAGTTGGTATAACTTCTTGCAATGTGAACCCATCACCACTTGGGAACAACTTCAAAATGTCTTTTTGGAAAAATTCTATCCTCCTTCTCTCACCTATGAAATTAGGGGTCGCATAACAATGTTTACTTAGGTCCCTGGAGAATCCCTTGCTGAAGCATGGGAAAGATACAAAGAGCTTCTATGCAAGTGTCCACACCACGACATTCCTAAGAATCAACTTATCAAGATCTTCTATAGAGGTGTGGATGAAGACATCAAGAGATTCTTAGACTCCTCATCTGGAGGTAACTTCATGCGCCAAAGTTATGATAGCGCATGGAAGGTTGTCACCCTTGGAGCTAAAAATCAAGCTAATTGGGGTAGGTCATTAGGAAAAGGAGTGTTGAAGGTAGCTATGGCTGAAGCTATTCCTGAGTACAAGTCTATCGCTGAGACCGTCAAACTCTTAGTTGCCAAGCAAGACCATATCGAATCATCCCTTACTGCATTTGGAAGAGGACATTCACCCCCTCAACAACAAGAACAGATCAAGTCAGCTTCACTGTTCTGTGAAGCATGTAAGGGAACTGATCACTCAACATTGTCCTGTAATGTTCTTTATGACATTGCTCTGAGCAACGCTTATGGCCAAGGAGATAATGGTCAAATGGAAAACCTTAATGTTGTCAACACCATTCCTGGTCAAGGATACTACAATCTGAATCAAAATAGGAATCATCCTGGTTTTTAATATGGAAATCCTTCAGGAGCGGAAAACTCGTGGCAACTCAGTTCAAACAATCAACAACGTGGCCCACCAGGATTCCAGTATAACCAACAACAAAATTTTGGGAATCAAGGAAACTTTAGGGATAACCTTTAGAACAGGAACTACAACTAGTATCAAAATAATTCTCAATTTTAGAATCCCAACCAGGTTCTCTATCAACCATAAGGACAACAATCCAATCCTATCTCTTTGGATGACAAACTAACATCCATTGAGAAGATGTTGCAGTCATAGCAGACTATGATAGCTAACCAGCAAGCTCATCAGAAGGCTATTGAATCTCAACTAGCTCAACTTGCAGCTAGCATGAAGCCACCTGTTGGAGCTTTTGCTGGCCAACCAGAAAATAATCCTAAGCACCCTGAGAAACTGAAGGTTGTCACCACCAGGTTTGGAAATGACTATTCTGATCCTCTTGTCAAGACACCTATGGTTATTACAGACGAGGATGAACCGATAATTGTTCAAGACTCTAAAACACCTGAGTCTCAATCAAAAGGATCAGCAACAACTGATAAGACAAATGAGGAAAGTTCTGAAAAACCTACTGGTACCAAGAAAGAAATACCAGAGCTAGATGTTCCAATGTACAAACCTGTCCACCTTTCCGTGCTCGTTTAAGGCAAACCAAGCTTGATACTCGTTTCAATAAGTTTAAGGAAGCCATGAAAAAGCTTCATGTTGATATACCTTTTCTAGATGTGCTAACTGAGATACCATCCTGGACAAAGTACCTGAAGTCACGTCTCACCAGGAAATATATAATTGAAGAATATGAGACAGTCAAGTTAGAAACAACTACTTCAAACATCATCCAGAGTAAGATGCCCAAGAAGCAGAAAGATCCAAGATCTTTTGGGATCTCCTGCCATATCGGTGATTCATCGTGTAAGAAAGGATTGGCTGATCTTGGTGCCGGTATCTCCATCATGCCACTTAGCCTTTGCAAAAGGCTAGGGTTTGCTGAATTACTCCCGACTGGTATGACAATACAACTTGCAGATAACACTATGACTCTACCCTTAGGAATCATTGAGGATGTACCTGTCAAGGTTGGAAAAGATTCTTATGTCTCTTGTGACTTTGTCATCATGGACATAAAGGAAGATACTAGATACCCTCTCATCTGTAGACGTCCGTTCCTCTCCACTGCAAGAGCTCTAATTGATGTTGAAGTAGGAACCTTGCTGCTCAGATTAGGAAAACAAACACTCGAGTTTAAAGTTTTTGTAAGTATGAGAAGACCGAGTATGCAAGAAGAAGTCTACTTGATTGAGTGCATAGAGCAGATGACACTGCTTACACAAGAGGATTATGAACAAAACGATCTATTAGAAGTAGCGGTAACAAACCCATCCACTGATAATTCCATTGATGAACAAGTAGAGGATTGTGTTCTCCACCTCAATACGGCTGAAGAAGATCCTGAAGCCAGGATTGAGAAACTCAAAGCTATGGATGTCACTGAAGAACCATGTGAAATACCACAAGCTCCTAAAATGAATCCCCTACTTGAGGGATTGAAGTATGTGTTTTTAGATGACCTCAAAGTCTGCCCAGTCATCATAAATTCTGATCTAACAGCAGAACAAGAAGATAAACTCTTGACGGAATTAAAAGAAAGAAGAAAAGCCATAGGCTACAAGATGAATGATCTCACCGGGGTCAGTCAAGAACTATGCATGCACAAAATCCCCATGATGGAAGATCACAACCCAACTGTTGAACACCAAATGAAGCTTAATCTAAATATGAAAGAAGTTGTCTGCCTTGAAGTTATAAAGTTGCTCAAGACAGGAATTATCTATCCTATCTTCGATTCACCATGGGTAAGTCGTGTACACGTTGTTCCAAAGAAAGGTGGGACTACTGTGATACGAAATGAAGTCAATGAACTCATCCCCACTCAAACAGTCACAGGGTGGAGGATGTGTATTGATTACAGGAAGTTGAACAAGGCAACTCAAAAGGATCATTTCCCAATGCCTTTTCTTGACCAAGTCCTAGAAAGGTTGGCTCACCAAGAGTATTTTTGTTACCTCGACGGTTACTCTGGATTCTATCAAATACCTATACATCCAGATGACCAAGAGAAAATAACCTTTACTTGTCCATTTGGAACATATGCGTTCAGAAGGATGCCATTTGGACTTTGTAATGCTCCTGCCACTTTCCAACCGTGTATGGCAGCCATATTTGCTAGACTCACTGAAACCATTATGGAAATTTTCATGGATGATTTCTCCGTATATGGGGATTCGTACGACTCATGCCTGAAACACCTCTCCCTGGTCCTCAAACGATGTGAAGAAGCACATCTTGTGCTAAATTGGGAGAAATGTCACTTTATGGTAAAAGAAGGCATTGTCCTTGGCCATAGGGTCAGTAACTGAGGAATTGAAGTGGACAAAACCAAGATCAAAGTGATCTCCAAACTCTCTATCCCAACCAATGTAAGAGAGGTTCGCGTGTTCCTTGGTCATGCAGGCTTTTACAGAAGGTTTATCAAAGATTTCTCCAAGATAACCAAGCCTATGACCAACTTGTTACTAAAGGATGTTGATTTCCATTTTGATGAAGAATGCATCAAAAGTTTCAACAACCTGAAGCATGCTCTTACAACAACGCCCATCATTAGAGCTCCATATTGGGATCACCCATTTGAAATTATGTGTGATGCCAGTGATTATGTTGTGGGTGCTGTTCTAGGGCAATGTATAGATAAGAAACACTATGTGATCTACTATACATTGAAGACCCTCGATGAGGCTCAGAGGAATTATGCAACTACTGAGAAATAACTTCTTACAATCGTGTATGCCTTTGACAAGTTCAGATCCTACCTCATAGGTTCAATAGTCATTGTCTACACCGATCATGCGGCAATCAGTTGCCTCCTAGCGAAGAAAGATGCAAAACCCAGGTTGATAAGATGGATCCTCCGCTTACAAGAATTTGATCTAGAGATAAGAGATAAAAAGGGTACAGATAATGTTGTGGCAGACCACCTCAGTTGCATCCACACTCTAGAAACCGAGAAGATCATGATTAACGATTCTGTTTCGGATGACCAACTAATGAAAGTTTCAGAAGCTACCCCTTGGTACTCGGACTATGTGAACTACCTCACCGCTGGTATCATCCACCCTGAATGCACCAAAAATGCACTGAAGAAATTCATGCATGATGTGAAGCAGTATCACTGGGATGAGTCGTACCTCTTCAAGCTCTGTGTTGATGGTCTTTACAAACGTAGTATCGCCTAGGAAAAAGCCCAACTCATTTTTTAGCAATGTCACTCAGACCCAATTGGAGTGCATATGAGTTCTAAGAAAACTGCTATAAAAATTTTGCAATGTGGTTTCTTTTGGCCAACCATATCCAAAGATTCCTACAACTTTGTCTTATCATGTGACAAGTGTCAGAGAACGGGTAACATAACAAAGAGAGATGAGATGCCACTAAAGTTGTGGCAAGAAGTTGAGATATTTGATGTTTGGGGGTGTGGACTACATGGGTCCATTCCCATCTTCTCATGCATTTTCCTACATCCTAGTGGTGGTAGATTACATCTCAAAATGGGTAGAAGCCATACCAACCGTCACTAGTGATTCCAAACCCATCATCAAAATGTTCAAAGATATTATTTTCCCCTATTTCGGAGTCACACGCACCATGATATCCGACGGAGGATCTCATTTCCTGGAAAGAAGCTTTGAAGCATTGCTGAGGAAATATGGTGTAACACACAAAATAGCCTCACCCTACCATCCACAAACAAGTGGACAGGTAGAGGTTTCTAACTGTCAACTCAAGGATATTTTGGAAAAGATAGTAGGCGGCAATCGAAAAGATTGGTCAGTGAAAATCAATGACACATTGTGGGCATACCGAACCACTTTTAAGACTCCCCTTGGTACCACACCATTTCAGTTAATCTATGGGAAGTCATGCCACCTGCCTGTAGAACTCGAACACAAAGCATGGTGGGCAATAAAACAACTAAATTTTGATATGAAGAAAGCAGGCCAAGCTAGGATTCTACAACTTCAGGAGCTGGAAGAACTCCAGATGATAGCTTATGAAAATGCACGAATCTATAAAGAATGTACAAAACTTTGGCAAGATTGTCATCTGAAAAGAAAAGACTTACGAGTGGGAGACAAAGTGCTTCTATTCAACTCAAGACTGAAGTTATTCCCAGGGAAACTCTGTTCTCAATGGTCTAAGCTTTACATTGTCAAGAGCATCTCCCCACATGGCGCTTTCTCTTTATGGAGTGAAAAGTTAGGCGAATTTGTGGCAAATGGTCAACGATTGAAGAGATATTTCACCTCAGCTGACACAGGCAGCGTAGCCATGCTGGATCTTTCCAATCCAACGTATCCACTGTAAAATTGAAGGGTTTAGTCAAGCCATCGACATAAAACAAGGCGCTTGTCGGGAGGCAACCCGATCAATAAATTCATTTTTACTTTTAATTAGAATTCTCCTTAATTTTGTTTTTAAATTTTAGATAAGTTTGCACTAAATAAAAATTACATCGCGGGATGCCATCTTGAGTTTTGATTCATCTTCATTTTGAGATTTTTCAGATGGAGGATGCACGCTGCTTGGAACGCAACCACATCTGGTCCAAACGGCATGAATTTTCCCCTCCATCTTGGATTTTGGGTTTGCTCGGGATGAGAAAATTTCTAAGTTCAGGGTGGAGGGTGGGCTGTATGTACTTTACTTTCCACCTTCACCCATATATTTCAGACTTAAGTTTTCATCATTCCTTTGTTGACCAAAATTTTCAAAAAAAATCAAAATTTTAAAGTTTTTCAAAGAAATTGAACATATACTTGATGAAGTTTTGACGCTTTCTGTTTCACTAAAAGCCATTTTTTAGCTTGATATGCATTTCGAATCATTATACCCTCCTTATTCGAAGCAGACCCTCAAAAGGACCATTTTCTTGAAACTAGCCTTTTGATTGAAATCATGTTGTGAAGCTTATGATTCCTAACATCGTGATCCTTCTGCAAACATGGCAAGTGTCTGTCGAACTGATAGGGATCAAACATTTCGTGCTTCCTAACTGACTAGTGGAACAATAACATGGAATCCCCACTGGATCCTCATCAAGTCATTATTTGAGCAGAGTACGATAAAGAGAATGACCTGATGCACTGAATTGTAAATCAAGTTGTTGTCTGATCTGAACTATCTTCTACACTTCTTCTATCATCTTCGTACACCCCCCGTCCATAAAAAGAAAAAAATAGCCAAAATAGTGCCAAACCCTAAGTTCGGGGTGGCACACCATTTCCCTCTATATCCGCTTCTTCTATACCCCTCGCAAATTAATAGGGGCGTACCACCAAGAAAAGATGCCAAAGTGCACACAAATAAATGCAATCTGAATGTGAATAGAGGAGAGATTTGCACAAAAAATGCAATAAATGAAATTACAAATCATATAATAACAATCTCGAGTCGAATAGAGGATAGATTTATTTCTTCCATACCACCCTTCACTCCTTTTTCTACCTAATGGCACAATGAATGCCTCCACTATCCTGAAATACACCAGTGTCAGATCAGGTGCACTTTTGTTCCGTGGGTATCTCTGGACTCTTACAAAACTCTTAGAAATGCTTGTTGTTGGAAAAAGTGAGGAGAAAGTGAGGTTGGAAAACAAACTCAGGAATGAAGATATGGTAAGATGTGTTCAGTGATCTTAGGAAGTTGAGATGCTTAGTTATACTGAGCAGAAAGAAAACAATCGTGATGTGAAGAGGAGGCCATCACACGATTCGAAAGTATTCATTTGGCGACTATTTCAGATTTTGTGTTACTCGAGGATGAGCAATGTTTAAGTTCAGGGTATTTTGATGAATGCATATTCATCATGATTTTAAGTCGCCATCTGGGGCCATTTTCAACTCAATACTTTCACTTTCATCTCTTAAATCTTACAAAATGCAAGATTGCTTAATTGATTCAACTACTAAGGTAATTAACTAGGTTTATATCAACTTATGCAGATCATGATGAGGGTCAACCATCAACTAGAACTCACCTTCACTCAAGATCCTCTCAGCCTTGGTCTTGACCTAACAGTTTGACCAAACGGTCTTGACCAAACGCTTTTCCCATTTGGTATGCTCAACCGGTCTTGATCAATTGGTCTCGAAACCGCGAGCTTATTACACCTTTATCCTCATCAACTTCACCATCAATACCACCTCCATTTAACCCTTACCACCTCCATCTTCACCAAAATCATCCTTCCACCTTCTCCATACTCAACCATCATCATCACCTCCATCTATTGCCTTAATAGTTTCACCTAAACGGTCTGCCTTAACGGTTTCACCGCCCTATCTGTAACCCTAACGCCTCCGACACCTGCATCACCATCTGCAGCAACCCACCAACATCAACACCATGCACTGCTCCGCCTTCTCCTTCTCTGACCGGTCCTGGCTTCTGCCCTCCACACGGTTTTGAGACTGTGTGGCGGAAAATGGTCTGCAAGACTGTATGGCCTCCACTAGCAAGACCGTTTGGATGGCCTGCGAGTAAGAAGACTGATGGGATGCAAGACCGTTAGTGCAGGGACACCAAAGATCGATTGGAAGCCAAGCACGCCGAGACCGTTTAATCGACTGACCTGAAACCATAAAGAACACAGGACTGCTAGGGCATCAAGACCGTATGGACAGAACACCCAGGACTGCTTGGGCATCTTCCTTGTGGTTCCTTCTTCCGACTTCAACAGACACCTGCAGCGACGCTTTCACCTTCCTCGACCTGCCATGATGGCAAGCAACGATCATCACCTGACATCCTCTGGTCGATCGTGAGAACGATTAGTGCGATCGACATCAAGACCGTGAGGACAGCTACAAACGGTCTCCAAGATCATGTGGTCACTGATCTCTGAGACCGGTTGGATGTGAACCAAGTGACCTATCAAATTGATAGAAGCAAGACTGTTTGGAGGAGAAGAACCTAGAGTATCAAAACCATTTAGAGGTAAAAACTAAAGACCGTTTGGACTTAGCAGACCGATAGAACTCCAAACTGTTAAAGCAAAGATGTGAAATTTGCAACGGGGTCCAAATTGTGAAGACCCCAATCAGTGCCTATAAATAGGACCAACATGGTCCTCATTTGAGACATCAGATATGGGACGCCGCCAGGCTACCCAAACGCAAGGTTCGATCTAGATACATCCACGACCACGCCATTGCTACTCCACCTGTTGCTCCTTTTGCTGCAAGCAAGAAGGTCAAGATGAGAAAAGGAGGAGAAGAAGGGCTACCCGGTCTGCCTTGGTGGTTCTTCCTTCTCGTCCAAATCTGCTCTGACACGACGTAGAAGACCACATCATCTTCACTGAGCTACGACTACCTTCTGCATCATGCTCATGGCGGAATCTTCCCTCTCTCTAGTTTTTCTTATTTCTCACATCTTGAGTGAGTAGTTCCTTTTCGCTGGGGTGCGGGGACTAGCCCCATTGCCCATGCAAGCATGTTCTCTTATTCAACATTCCATGGTAATGTATACAACTTTTCATTTTGTTGTTATTCGTTAATGTTTGTAGATTGATTACCTGCTTGATTTCATCTTGTTCTTCCCTATGTTACGAGAACTTCTATATGTAGGGTAGAGTGTCGATTAACGAGGTTGACTCCCAAACTAGAAATAGAATGGGATTCCTTGAGGTCATAAGTGTATGATCCGTGAGGGGATGAGCCATCTAGCCTACAGTGACGCTTATGTGGCCTAAACATTCCTCAGGGAGGGTCAAAGCTTCAGTTGGATATTTGTATCTTCATTTTTAATCGTCGATGTTTGCTTGTAGATTAATCGTCTTCTTGCATGACGATGAGTGTGGTTGACTCCCAAACTAGAAATAGAATGGGATTCCATGGTGTTGTAAGTGCATGATCCGTGAGGGGACGAGCCATCTAGCCCACAATGACGCTTCTGTGAGCCTAACGCTTGTATAGGGGGCCCACAGCTTCAGTTGGATTTCTGTATCTTCGGAGCTGTAAGAGAGTGATCTGGATGGTGACAAGACATCTGATACCTAAGGCGATGCTTACGCAAGCCTAATGCCCGTATGGGGCATTTTGCAGCAGATCCATTTGGATGGTTATATCTTGCTTGGATGTTTGATGTTTGGATGTGTGTGCATGTGTAGTGGTGGTGAAACCCGAGACCATCCCAGTGATTCCATATCATTAATCTAGATCAGCTTTAATTCTGCTCTTTACTTTCTTGTAATTAGTTTAATTAACCTCAAATCAACCAATCATTCTAAACATTAGTATTACTTGAATTAGACTCGACTAGCAATGATTCTTAAAAACATTATCCCTTGGGATTTGATCCTCAAATATATTGCGATAAGACCTGTCCGCTTGTGGGTGGTATTATTGCAAAAGGTTTTGGTAAAAGCTCAGGGATTTCAACCCTGAGTGAATTTGTTAGTGCGATAATAACCCACGTCAAAACTCCACCTAGAGCCCTAAACATCTCATCTCCATGCTCTTTTTCTAGGGTTTGCACCTCTAAAGTGGAGAAGGTGATCTTTGCTCAAGAAAGGAGCTTGGCTTTGAGCAACCAGACCTTCTCATCTCTAGATCCTTTCTCTTTGAACCTTCTTACCTTCCTAGAGATAAGTTTTTTTAACCCCCTTCTCATATATTTCTTACTACATGCTTAAAACTCATGCTTCTATGTTTAAAATCGATGATCTCCATCTCTTTTTACCATGTTCTTCTAGGGTTTTGGTTTCTTGTTGTTTTGCCTTCTCTAGAAGATCTAGTTTGGTTACCTATGCAACTTCAAACCTGATCTTGGATCAAATGGTGTTTTCTCCCTCTCCCTCTCTCTTCAATTATCTCGATCAGTTTGATGATGTGGAAATTTCCTATTGGTCAGTATTGAAAAATTCATATCTTATAATCCGCTTATCCAAATTTGACAAATAAATATGTTTTGGAATTGGAAAATTAATCTATATCTAATGAATATATTTTCAAGGTTTGATTTCATGGTTTGAGGAAGTGTGATTTTTGTAAAATGAATTTAATGCATAAAATCTGTAAAAAGTACATCTTAATCATCATAACTCCAAAATTAACATAAAAACATGTTTTCTTGACCAGGAGAACTTAACAAGTTTATTGGTGATTTTTTAAGAGTCAAAATCGAGTTTTTATAAAAAAAAAGGTCTAAAATTAGGATTTCTATACATTAATGTGCACTATGTACTCTAATACATGTTAATACATTGAAAATAGGCAAAGTGGAACCTGGACTCAATTAAAGTGGTGAAAGTTAGCAATTGATACCAATAAGAGAGGTATGTGTAATATCTCTTTATATATGTGCAGTTTCTCTTTATGTATGTGCAATCCCTCTTTATGTATGTGCATTCCTTACACCCTATGTTGGAATAATTGCAGCCAAACCCTATATTTCCCTAATGAGGCTTAAATGAATCCTAAATCTTCTATTCTTGAATCCTAATGTTGTCATGCCTCAAATCAGATTATGATTTCTTCTTGTTTGGGTCTTGTGCCCCACTACCATGTTTTAATTGATATGATGCTTTTACTTGACATGAATTCTTTTCTAGCATTTTGATTTTATGGACTATTTAGCCATAGTATGGCACTTATGCACAACCACCCATGGATAGGGCATGTATTAATTTGCCCTGGGGAATGTCTTATTCTCCCTATATGATTGTGTAGGTGACTGGGAATGTATTAATTCTCCCCTCACCTATAGATTGAGGTCTGGTAGGTGCCTCAACCCTACTTAGTTAAGGTAGTCATAATGATCATACATGCAACCTTTTATTATATTTTGTTTATGACAAGCATCTATTTAAAAATAGCCTCATACTCTTGAAATATTCATCTTATGATGAAAACTGGCCTTTATTTACATGTTTTCTTTACCTTGATATCCTATTCATATTTGCTAACACATACTTTGTTTTCCTTTCCATTTTACTGGGTGTTTTTCCCAACCACCCAGGTTAGGACAAGCTGTTGAGTTGAATCAGAAGAACATAGATTTGGGCATGGACCTAGCACTTGGATATGTTGCTCTGGAGACAAGATTTGAAGTAGTTTAGACTTCTCTCTATCTATATCCTTTTTGTTGTGTCTTGTTGTAAACCCTAATGAGAGATTTTGATGTACTTGTGTAATCTTTTATGAAAGTTGAATATAGTTAATTATTTTTATTTTGTTGCTACACTTTGGTCTTTTGCATAACATCATAAACTATTTGGGAATTTTATACCTATTTCAACACACCTTTGAGTGTGTTTGGAATAGATGTTACTTCTTCAAAAAAGATTAGTAAGGGGGTGATCCTGCCTCCTAACAGCATGGTATCAAAGCCCATGGTAGTCGAAATCTGACTATTTCAATTTTGTCTCCCTAGTTAGAATACTTGCCTTACCTTTAACTGACATGTTTGCCTTAGAGTTGATCAATAGATGATGAAGGGTTGATTTAGGATCCTATAGTTTTACATTAGAATAATGATGAATAGATCCCTAAAATACTTACAACTAAAAGATGTGCAAGTAACCATAGTAACTTGAGGTTGTTTAGCTTGGCCTTTAGGCAACTACTAAGACATGAAGTTGAAAGCAAAGGTGTCTAGAAAGGATTAGGGTTTGGGGTCTGGCAAGATTTTCCTCCGCACCACTAGCTTGGTTTAAGAGGACTCCCGAATCCATATGATACCGGCTTGGCCTAAGCTGGTATGAATTGTCCAAAATACCATGCTTTTAGGTAATAGTAGGCTTAGATATCTATATGATTTATCTTTAGAAACCCTAATATGTTGAACTAGTCTCCCAGGTGTAATGACTTGTTTGAATATGGATAACCAATATAGTTTCCTTATGACCAATAGAACCACATGTTTGGATAGTTATCCCTAGAACCCAGACTTTGAAGTTTGGTATTTAGTAAGCAATCAGAGTGTGTAGTGAAGCGTGATGGATCTTGTATATGGTCTAGTTAGACTCACCCTTTTACCTCTAGATTAGTTTGGCTTGGCAGGTCAATCCTTTTAAGGGGTGGAGAGTAGTTGGTTTGATGATGTTTGGGTAGTTAGATTTTTTGGATGAAATCCTTTCCAAGGGGATGGAGTCACGTAACATACTGAAATATAGCTACTCTAACTTTAGAAACCCTAACTCCCTAATTAGGAAGTTAGTGTGCTTGAATCCTTAGTTTTGACCAAACAAGTTATAGATGTAACCACATGTTTCTTAGTATCCAAAAGAACATATAACGATCATCTAATGAATATTTCATATGTTTGAACCCTAATGAATATCTAATGCACATAATAAGAGTAACTCACATTTTAATACTAATAGTGGATGAGCATGATGTTGACCATGTCAGAAACCAATAAACCCTAATGATATGATGGGCAAGATAATTGTAATCTAACATTGGACTTAATGCATCCTAAGAAGGTATAGGTGAAGAATAATGACCATGTTAAGCTAAACCCTAGGTTGTAATCATCTAACCTTAACCTATACATCCTTAATGACATTCATGATACATTAATGTCACTAGGTGTCATAATCAGATAACATACTTTAATGCACATAAATCATAGATTAATCAGGTCATCAATCTAAAATGCATATCACCTTGTTCTCTAATACACACCTAATTAATCACCTAATGACTTAGTATGTGAATCAAATCATTAATATGTAATATGTCCCACCTTGATCATTAAAATATATATAATGACTTCAATATGGATAAGAAGTAATTGATTCACACAAATGTTTATAATCAATAATAAGAAGTGAATAAATATGAGAGAATGATTAATGATGACATTAATGTGAGAAAGAACGATAAAGTAACAATGTCTAATATACATATTTGGATTAATTGTAACAAATTGGATAAAATGTCATATTTCATACAAAATAATTGATACAATTGATAATGGAGTCTAAATCCAAATTATTAAAGATAATGGTCAGATATAATAATGTATATTAAGATAATTTAGTATAACGCTAGTTGTGCTAAAATTCCTAATGAGATAAATAAGAAATATATTGGGTTTGTGCATAATAATGATATATAAATCTTTTGGAAACAAAGTAAATATGACATGACACAATTAATAGAATAATAATGATAATGTAATATCCTAATGAATATAATTCTAATAAGCCAAAAAAATAAAAAGAAATCATAAAAGTGGAACCTTTAGGTGATCCATGAGAACCTGGCCTATGTGGAGTTGCTGGAGAAGATTTTGAACTCCCAATTAATCAATTGAAAAACAAGGAGTTTAAGTTAGTAAAAGTTTTGGTGGAAGTTTAACGGATTCAACCTGGGAGTTTAGTGGTGAGATGTTGCATACTCACCCTTCTCACTTTGCTTTATATTTTGAGGAAAAAATCCTCTTTAAGGGGTGGAGTGTTGTAACATACCAAAACTTAGACATATTCTCTTTTTGGCCCTTTCCCGATATTTTCCTATCATTTTTATCCTTTTTGGCCTTGATGCTTACATTGTGGAATTTATAGTGGTTTGGTGAATATTTGTTTAATAATTATACCATTGGAAGGGTTTATGCGCAAATACGTTGGTGGAATCTTATTTAAGGATCTAAAATGTAAAATCACCGCTTAAGTGGAACAATGGTAAATAAATCCATGTTAGAAGTGTAAGGCCCCAAACCTTACTTAATGTATTGAACAAGCTTAACTACCATAATTAAGTACTCTAAATATTAATCTAACC
Organism: Alisma plantago-aquatica; assembly: GCA_963693085.1. Lineage (NCBI taxonomy): Eukaryota > Viridiplantae > Streptophyta > Magnoliopsida > Alismatales > Alismataceae > Alisma > Alisma plantago-aquatica. The sequence continues at coordinate 864,056,498 of OY856412.1, forward strand.
TTTTGAGGTGTTTTTAAATCATGAGACAAGATTAAGTTTCAAGTTTGGTCCAATTTGGATGTTGTTTGTGCAAGTTATGCAATTATATGCACATTTTGGACTTTTATGCAATTTACCCAATTTCGAGGTTTTCTTTGTAAATTGTCACATGCATTATAATATTTAGATATTCCATTACCATTCTCAAGTTTTTGAACCATGGGGCATCCAGTTGCACCTTGGTTTGAAGGTGTTACTTTCCAAGGACATTATAGGGATTACCCTCTTTATAAATGAGCTTATCTTTAAAAGTTATCAACCAATGGGGTTATTTCTTTGATTGGAGGACAGTGGAATGGCCCAGAAGTCTCTATGGGATTTTAGGACCGACTTTGGATATACAAGAAGTCTCTATGAGCTGTCCTCTTGCATGGCCATGGTGCCTTAGCCTAAGGACACATGGAAAGTCCCATAGACGCCTCATACTTGCCCCCTTCTTTATAAAGCCATGCCTACCCCTTCCCACCTCCCAATCCAAGAAGCAATCCTCTCATTCTCTTTCCCCCATCTTATAGCATCGTATGTTTGGCCACTAAGTTGATGTCCCAAGGTAAAAGAGGGTGCCTACCTTGGTGAAAAAGGCTCCTAGGGTTCCAAATTTCTCTATTTAGGATTTCTTAAGCTCCTCCTTGGCGATTTCGACCAAAATTAGTAAGTATCCTCCTTTCCTTCCTTTTTTTCATGTTGTTAGTCTTCCTCCCACCTTATTCCAGGTCAGAACCATGACCTTCTAGGGTAAAACTCCACCTAGAGCCCTAAAACATCTCATCTCCATGCGCTTTTGCTAGGGTTTGCACCTCTAAAGTGAAGAAGGTGATCTTTGCTCAAGAAAGGAGCTTGGCTTGGAGAAACCAGACCTTCTAATCTTAGGATCCTTTATGTTTGGACCTTCTCAACTTCATAGAGGTGAGTTCTGTTAACCCCCTTCTCATATATTGCTTACTACATGTTTAAAACTCATGCTTCTATGTTTAAAATCGATGATCTCCATCTCTTTTTACCACGTTCTTCTAGGGTTTTGGTTTCTTGTTGTTTTACCTTCTCTAGAAGCTCTAGTTTGGTTACCGATGCAATTTCAAACCTGATCTCGGGTCAAATGGTGTTTTCTCCCTCTCCCTCTCTCTTCAATTATGTCAATCAGTTTGATGATGTGGCAATTTCCTATTGGTCAGTACTGAAAATTCCATATCTTCTAATCCGCTTATCCAAATTTCCCAAATAAATATGTTTTGAAATTAGAAAATTAATCTATATCTAATACAAATATTTTCAAGTTCTGATCATGGTTTGACGAAGGGTGATTTTTGTAAAATGAATTTAATGCATAAAATCCATAAAAAGTACATTTTAATCATCATAACTCCAAAATTAACATAAAAACATGTTTTCTTGATTAGAAGAACTTAATAAGTTTATTGGTGATGTTTCAAGAGTCTAAAATCGAGTTTTTCTAAAAATGTCTAAAATTAGGGTTTCTATACATTAATGTGCACTATGTACTCTAATACATGTTAATACATTGAAAATAGGCAAAGTGGAACTTGAACTCAATTAAAGTGGTGAAAGTTAGTCATTGATATCAGTAAGAGAGGTATGTGCAATATCTCTTTATGTATGTACAATCTCTCTTTATGTATGTGCAATCCCTACTTATGTATGTGTAACCCCTCTTTATGTATGTGCATTCCTTACACCCTATGTTGGGATAATTGCAGCCAAATCCTATATTTCCATAATGAGGCTTAGATGAACCCTAAATCTTATATTCTTGAATCCTAATGTTGTTCATGCCTTAAATTAGATTATAATTTCTTCTTGTTTGGGACTTGTACCTCACTGCCATGTTTTAATTGATATGATGCTTTTACTTGTCATGAATTCTTTTCTAGCATGTTGATTTTATGGACTATTTAGCTATAGTAGTGGTACTCATGTACAACCACCCATAGATAGGTAATATATTAATTCACCCTGGGGAATGTCTTATTATCCCCTATATAATTGTGTAGGTGACTGAGAATGTATTAATTCTCCCCTCACCTATAGGTTGAGGTACGGTAGGTGCCTCAACCCTACTTAGTTAAGGTAGTCATAATTATCATACATGCAACCTTTTATTATATTTTGTTTATGGCAAGCATCTATTTATAAATAGCCTCATACTCTTGAAATCTTCATCTTATGATGAAAACTAGCCTTTATTTACATGATTTCTTTATCTTGATATCCTATTCATATATGTTGACACATACTTTGTTTTCCTTTCCCTTTTGTTGGGTGTTTTTCCCAACCACCCAGGTTAGGACAAGTTGTTGAGTTGAATCAGGAGAACATAGATTTGGGCATGGAACTAGCACTTAGATATGTTGCTATGGAGACAAGATTTGAAGTAGTTTAGACTTCCCTCTATCTAGATCCTTTTTGTTGTATCTTGTTGTAAACCCTAATAAGTGATTGTGATGTACTTGTGTAACCTTTTATGAAAGTTGAATATAGTCAGTTATTTTTATTCTGCTACTACACTTTGGTCTTTTTCATACCATCATAATAAATTTGGAAAATTTATACCTATTCCAACATACCTTTGAGTGTATTTGGAATGGATGTTAATTCTTCAAAAAAAATAGTAAGGGGGTGATCCCGCCTCCTTACAATATGCATCGTTGACACATCTTCTAATGTCATATTGGTTTCTCATCGCATCAAGTAGGATTTGATCGTATTTCGTAGACCGTCATAGAACGTGTGTCGTTGTGCCTTGACCAGCCATAGTACAAATTCTATATGTAAGATGTTGAAATGGTATAAGGGCTCATTTCACAATGGTGGATGTAATGTTATAATTCAAATATTAAGATTTCATGTTCAAATAACATAGGCCATACAATCTAATACATCCATAACCTTGCAACAACATTACGAAAAAACTAGAAAGCAATTATTGTAACTGTAACAACAACATTATGGAGTCATTGGATGTGAAGGAGTAGCCAAAAGAAGACTACAACTTTCCTCCAACTTCTGAATGGAGGTTTGTAAAACTTCATAGTTGTACTTTCTGTAGGTTTAAATATGTTTTGAGTCATGATGGATTTCAACATCCTTCGTGTTCATCGCCTGGCCCCACACTGATTTGCACTCGCAAGTTAGTAACATAATCTCAGCCTTTAAAGAATCAATTGTTGGGGGGAGATCGACTGCCCAATGGAAGTATTTGCATCAGTCTTTTCCCTATAATGTTTTCTGAAGTTTGAGTTAATAAGAATGCATGCGCAATGTACTTAGGAAGTACATATGAGTATTTACGGTTTTACTATTGCACCTGACTACAAGGACATATGTAATACATTTTGCTCGACCTTTCACTCAGAATGCCAAAGTCATATAACCTGGCATCCTCTATGTCAAGCCGCAAGGATGTAACCAGACGACAATCACACCTCAGAACTTCAGATGGATTCATCGACATCTAAAACATGATTGATGATTAGTAACATAATGTCGGGTTTGAAACTTAGATTTCTATAAAACATTAGTGCAAAGTATTTCAATAGGACCAGTTGACTATTCTAACATACAATTGAAGTTTGATTGGATAGATCATAATATATTATAGTTTTAATGTATTGTATCCCTCTTCCTCTGTTGAAGAGTCATTATCACTCGATAGGTGAAGTAGTTCACGAAGATATAGGTGCCTCTTCTGCAGAGCTACAATTTGGTGAAGTAGTTCATGAAGATATAGGTGCCTCTTCTGCAAAGTTTCAATTTCTACTAGTAGACTATTGGTGTCTGCTCTTGTCGAATAGACAAAGTCGCATTGTTCTGACCATTGCTTGAGTTTGTTGCATGCATATGCGAGTTGTGTTACCAGCGCATCCCTAATTACAGTAAGGGTGGCCACGGTAGGTTGTACTCACTATGCGGGCAATATCATACGACATCTGGTTGGAACACGGCCCCTACCACATGTAAAATACAGACTGTGGGAGTTTTTGTCTTCAAACCGTCCATTTGCCGCATTTGTGGCATCCATGTACCCTTGTACAGTGCATTGGAGGCCACATGGACACAACGACATTCCATTCTCCATTTTAAGACAACCTAATGAAACATAATGTGACATTTTTTAGGAGCCATCAAAACATGTTATTAAACAAACATTTGAGAGCACATGTGAAGTTGTAGAAGAGTTCTCAAACACTAACATTTTATTAAAAAAACATTTGAGAGCACAAGTCAAGTTTTATATTAGTTCTCAAACGCTATAGAACTGATGAAAAATACAAAGTAATCTCAGCAAGTATCCCAAATGAAATTGGAAATAGTTTCATGTAATACGTCACCCTCCCTTGCATCAGCCGGAGTTGTTTGTTGCAGCGAACTCAGGTCAACCCCATTGGATGGGATGACATATGTTGAACTATTTTCTAGGATTTCCTCCATCACAGTGTCACCATCGTTCTAGCAACGTATAAAATTGTAGAGGATACAACAAGACATGACAAGGCGACACTACGAATGTATAGGATATGTCACCCATTTTTAAGGTAGGCAAACTGCCTCTTCAGCACATTAAATGCTCTTTATATAACATTACATAATTGATTATGATGGTAGTTGCACATCTCCTTCTTGTTGTTGTATGAATGTCTATTTCCTCAGTACTCAGAAATATGGTAAGTTGTGTTGCGATAAGGTGTAAGAAACTGACGAGTGTTGGCGTACCCTACATCAACTAGGTAAAACTTTTATGGCGGTAGTTTGAAACCACCTGTGGTCGTTGTTGCTTGTAGGACCCTTTGGTTAACAGTCGATCCTCCCACCCAATCTGGACATATGTAAACTCCATTGAGAAGTCTACTACAGCCATGACATTCAGAGAGACATTCCCTTTTCTATCTCCGTAACAATTTTGCTTGTCACGTTTGACTAAGATTGGGATATGTGTCATGTCAATTGCCCTGATGGCATTATACAACACCAAAATTGGGTGTACACATACAAAGTAATTGAAAATGATTATAAATTGTAGGGGATAACTATTACCTTATAGTAACGGAAGAACCTTGGGTTTTCCAATATACGACGATGTGTTGTTGTGCTTGTGGATTTGGTTTCCATGACAGCATAGTCATGGCACAACGCACACACCCCGTCCAATACTTTGTTGAACTTTCTACTTATGGTCTCACCAGAGTGAATGTATTCCTTAGCCAAAACACGATTTGTATGCCCATGGCCAACCATATGTAGAAAGTAGCATACATCCTCAACTGATGAGACGCCTCTACTACTTTGTAACAAGCCACGACTCTTAAGCTTGTCCACGAGGGCTATTATAGCATGTGGTTGCATTTAGTATAGGTCATAAGCTCTTTGTTCACGACCAGTTATGATTTCTAGTACCTTTTGGGACCACTCCTAATGCTAACTGACCTAGGTATTGTAGGCGGTATGTCATCATCATCACAAATCTTATCCACGATGGAGTTCCTATTGACTCAGCTATTGCATCAACAATGCGATTTGCTGGAGCAGACATGATATCTAAAATCTTTGTGAGGAGGTCAGTTGATTCTGTATGATCACTAGCAGACATGATGCCTACAATTAAAAGAATAACAACCTTGACATGATGACTAAAATAAAAAGAATAAAAACTTGAACATAATATGAAAGATTTGACAGGAAAAAAAATGACATCAACATTACATACAATTTAAATGGTATGGGAAACAAATGTTTGTCTGGGAAAGTAATTATTACAACAACAAAGCAAATTGAAATTGATGTCCCCAAATAGTCAAAACATAATGGATAAAGAAAGTTCTAACTTATGATGTTGAAGGGCCTCTACTATTCCCACTTGTGCCAGCATCATTGGTTCTAGTATACCACACAGATGGCATACTTGATGTGTTGTTGAAGTTTGGTGATGAAGATTGTGAAGAAAATCCCTACTGAGATGGCACAAAAGAGGATGGCATTGGTGAAGGCCGTGGGACCTTTCCCAAAGGTCTTGCAACCATATTGTTATTTTGTGCACTAACTCCTTGGAACCCTTCTCAAAGGTCTTGCAACCATATTGTCATATTGTGTGGTGTATGTGTAAGGCTGAGGTAGATGTTATGGTTTGTTAACTCCTTTATGGCGTTCACAAGAGTAGTAAATATAGGGGTAGGGGCATTGGGAAAAGTGTCATTGAAATGTTGCAAAATTATTGCAAACTCTTCTTTACTAATGGCTCTGGTGGCCACACATGTGCCTAGCTCGTGTACCTTTGTGTACACCTATGTGAATTCAGATAACACTTCATTAGAAAGCACACATCGCTCTTGTGACATTCATGGTCACTTCCTACGCTTATGGATAGAAGGAGTCCTTCCCCCAACACCCTGGGTATCTATTCCGCCTCCCCCAGTGTCACCCTCACTTTGCATACCATGTGTGTTTATGTTTGGTTCCCCTACTGGGGTTTCTATGTTCATGGGTGTATCAAACACATCTAAGTCAACATCAACTTCATCCTCGGATCCGTAGAAGACATTACATGGTGTCCTCTAGCAATTTTCCTCCCCACCATCAACTTGATGTTGTAGTAGTGGGGAAAGGGACGGTTAATCAGCCTATCAAGATCCTTGTTTGCCTAAGTATAAAAAAGTTTTTATTAGGATATTTATATGTGAATGTAGGACATTACTTTTGGGGTCAGGATATGATTATTGTACATACTGCAAGGCTCTCCCTCCACTCAAGGGTGTTCGACAGCTTGGGCTTGTTCCTAGTCTCGTCCCATCCGATGCCACTCTTATTGGTGACAAGCTTCAATCTGGCATAGTCCTTCTTCAGGTTCTTCAATCGAGTTTTGACCTGTTCTAAAAAATAGCCCGACCTCCCCATCCTATTTTGCAAATCACAAAGTGCCTCCCTCTAAGAGTCCCTAGTAAACTGGCCATCAATACACCTGTCTGCATCATACTGCCTCCGCAATGTTGAAATTAGAGCGTCGTCAGACTCTCTTGACCATACAATATGGAACCTAGGGTCTGCGGAAGGCATACTCACGTAGGTGTTGCAATATATAATGACAGTGAGGGGTGTTTATAGTAATAATAAATATATAACATGTATGGTTTTCAATAGGTACAACCCATGACAATACAATAATCCTTGTACTAATAATGATATAATTATATGTAATTTGATCAAACTTCGATCAGTTTCAAAAAAGTAGGAAATGGTGTAATTGGGGTTTCATGTTATAATCATAACACATAACTCTAATCGGCCATGTATGAAGAACATTGACCCTAATAATCGGACATGTATTTGTAGATAGAGAATTCTATCAATAGCATGCATTTTGTGTTTCAATTGTGATAGAGGTCTCATTATTATGTTGCTGACAAAAAGGTTATATGCTGCAAAATCTGATTAATGCAATCATCTCACTCCAACTTATAGCAGCACGTCGTTACCACAACTGCAAAGATCAATACATGAAATTAATTTTTTTCTTGCTTGACTTGTAATTAGTGCTACATAGCTATACAATAATTTATATTCAACCCACTGATAGGAAGAAGTTTGATTAACAATCAGTCGAATCCATCCAATATGTAATTAGACATAGATTGGATCAACTAATACGCATAATACATACTGCTCAAATACACAAATAGACTATTAAAACCCCTTTCCACTCCAAACTGATATTTTTGTGGGACCCCTGATTGATAAGACACTTCCATACACATACTACTAAGAGTGATCATCTGATTAACAACATCTGACTTCCATATAGATTGGTCTGATTAGCACAAAAACAAACTGGGTGAGCACACAAACTTATCAGACCAATAAGCACACAACCAAACTGTTGGAACACACTACTGATTGGATCTATGAATGCATTCACTCAAACCATATCACTTATATAACATATCCATCCTCTTTCTTTGGTTTGGTAATAAAAAGTAACTCAACAAACATCATTGGGTGGGATGACAGATGTTGAACTATTTTATGGGATGTTTGGTTTTGGAGAAGGGGAATTAGGTCTCCACATAAGACCTAATTGACATCAGATGATTCCAAATTCAGTTGACACGTGCATCATCCAATTGAAAGAACCTGTGATAGATGAACAAGTTTGAATTTGTTTTCTTGATAGATGAAAATACATTGCAATATATATATATATATATATATATATATATATATATATATATATATATATATATATGGGATCATCTTTAATACCCGCGCACACTTCCTGATATTTTTTTTCGCAATTATAGAGGAGAATTTCATCTAGCTCCCCAAAAAATTTGATCCAAAAATAATATCATTTGCCCCCCCCCGAATCAAAAAATCCGTCCAAATATTTACTGACTATATATTTTCTGCGCAGTTACTCTTTTGCTCTCAGATTTACTTTATATATCAATACAGTTACTCTTTTGATTTAGAAGAGTTATTCTAGTGTACCATATAGTTACTCTTTTAACCCCGAGTTACTCCAGCGGGTAGCAAAAATCTGGCTACCCACGCGGGTAACGAATGAACAACATATATATATATATATATATATATATATATATATATATATATATATGACACTAGTTAAAAGTTCCATATGAATTAGAAATGTATTATTCTGTGCTAGCTTTCTAGGATAGACGTTCTTCAATTCCTACTCCTACCTACACATCCAATATTCTACCAAAACCTCTTTCCTACCAATAACCATCTCATTTTAACCCTAGACCACTTTCACCACATTGTGAATTAGGGTACCACTTTCACCACATTGTGAATTAAACCTCATTTTTTCAGTTAACATAGATTATCTCTAGCTTGACACACCAGCTATTGCAATGTAGTACACTATTTAACCTAACTACGAACCCACTCCCATAGTGCTAATATAGAGGATTAAACGATATGATCTGTCTTTGGACAATAAACCTCACAATGGTTAGCCAACCCTTACAATTGTTATTGATTATGTTGAAAATGGCTTCTTCAAATATTAATCTTGCTCTCAGAGTAATTAACAATCTAACACATATTTATGGTGATGAAGCACAAATAAGGCAAATCAATTATATTACATCATCAACATTTGAAGATAAGAAATTTATATTAAATTGAAAATAAACATGCACTAAGTCAGCATATGCCTTAATTAGCTCACAATTTTGTAATGAAAACATGTGCATAAAAATATTGATCATTCTCAAAAAATAGTGCTTTAGATTTGGTTCAAATAGTACAACGAGATACATATGTGAATATATCATTCTAACCATCCATGAATCAAAAGATGCAAAGTAGTCCTCTCCACCCACAGAGCAAACAACTACTATCCAAGCAACCAATTATGAAAACAAACATCAAAATTAGACCACTAAAAAAACAAGTAAGTCAACATAGAGATATATCATGGGAAGTCCTAAATATGTTGAGCGTCTCACAAGATCTCCCTAGCTATACTACTCTATTGAAAATGTCATCTAATAGATACATATGTATGTATGTATGTACATATATATATATATATATATATATATATATATTGTAATTATAGATACATATGTATAAATAAAGTACATCTATCTGGGACGATCTATGTAAGATGAATCTGAATATGAGAGAAACAATATTCTTAAGAAGGTTTCTTTACAAACATATAAATGAAGGGCATGCATGTCTAGGCTACATAAAAATTTAATATAAATCATCTGTATAATCCATACTTATACTTAAGGAATATTTAAAAAATAAACAATAAAATGCATAAACACATTAATATGCATGCCGACTTTGATGCTATGAATAATATGGAAAATATGATATTAGATAGAGAGAGGGTAATACTTTTAAAATATCTAAATTATCTACACTTGTGGATTTGATCCACAACACCATCAAAGATCAGCAATCATCTACACATGTAGTCATACAACCAATTATCTAGAAGGTGAGTCACTTTATTCTTGTAACATGGTTCTGAGAACTATGTTAGACTGCCCCAAAGAAGAGGGGAATAGCTCACTAATCGAGAACAAGAGTGATGAAGGTCAGATTTTGGTTCCATAGTAGAAAACATTACTGATCTATTTTGCCAAATTACATGTCAGCGGATCAAATTTTGAATTCAATACAGATGATGGGCGACATTAGGATTAGGGGCACTCATTTTCATGTGTGCTTATGCTACACCAAACGGGATTCAACAAAAGTTCAATCAGGGGAATGGAATACCTGGAAGGGATATTGAGGACAATCACGAACCAACCAACACAGGGATGACCAACAGTTATGAACAACATGGATAAGCAACACAGATCAGCAATAAGGATTAGCATAGGGGAAATTATTATGTCAGTATAAACCAACAGATTCAGTATAAAAAGAAAGACAATATTCAACATCACCAACCTTTTCAGAAGTGGTCAACAATGAGCAGTAGTTGCAGAATCGTCAGGATGAGCAACACCATCAGAACATCAGGGATGACCACCACCTTCAAAATACCAGGGACAAGCACAATCTTCAGAGAACAAGTGCTCTAAGATGCGTAGGTGGATGTGAAGGAGCTCGATGTACAATGCAATGAATATGAAGTAATACAGACACTGCTTGCCCTGGCTAGGGTTCCACCTGTGTGTCGACAAGATGGGATGATGAATACTCAAGTTGAGTCAGGTGGATGGTGACAATAGACGATGACTAGAAGGATAGGGCTTGGGTACCTTGCTTTTACAGGATGTAGTCTCTCTAGTAGGCCGGTTATCGTAGATGTCCACATTGACTCACCACACGTACGCCCCTCCTGATGTCTGCTGGCCTCCATCCACAAACTGCTCGAGGTAGTAGTCCTCACTTTAACTCACAGACCAACAGTGGTCCAGTAGCCGGTAGAGGGAGAGGGGAGACTATCGTGAAGAAGAGGGGCGAGAGGGAGAGGGTGGACTGTCGGGGAGAGCATGGTCGCAAAGGAGTCGGGGGTCAAGGGATCTAACCCAAACTGGGATATTAAATCTTGCCTCTATCGGGACCGGGTTAGTCCAGATTACAAGATTTTGTTATCCCAAAATGGGGGCCGATTGGGGTTGCGAACCAAACACAAATTTTACCCAATCTGAACCGAGTTATGCTGACATGGAGCTAGAAGAGAGGGCGCAATCCAGATCACATCTGGAACCAAACAAGGGCTAAGTTTTCACATATCAAAACTAAATATTTACCTAGTATAACTTGCCACATATTAGAGGGGTAAGGAGGGTAGGTCCACTAAACTTTTTGTACATGCCATATTTTCCTATCTAGGATGAACATCATAAGGGAGATGAGATTGATATAGTTAGATTAACCTACCACTATTGGCTTTGATACCACACTGTAAGGAGCGAGACGCAAGAGGGTATCCACTCCTCACAAATCAAATAAAATGAAACATCCCATATGCCAGGCACACAACCAAATTTTCACAAAGGGATCAAAATCCAATTAATTCAAAAGTATGTTCAAGATGCCAAAATGAAGAAACACATGATAAAATATCCAACTATTACAATGTTTGATTCTATCATAAACCTTCATTGTGCATGGTGATGAAAAAAGAAAACTAATCTACAACATAGGACCAATAGAGGGTTATCTAACCACCTAGAATCTATCTCCCAGGAAGGATCAACTACTCTGTGTACGTCCTAGTCGACCTTGGTAGTATCATCCTTGCTCTCTACCTAAGGGGTTGGAAGCATAGCCCATAAGAGAAGATAAAGTGGAAATTGTTAGCATAAAAAGTCGGTATGAGCATATTTATAGGGATTGAGAAACGTTAGGAAAAAAGGACCAAAAAATAATAATGCGTCCCATATAAAAGAATAGTACTTCCAAGTGGATATTAGAAGAATATGAATTTCAATAAAATGATAATCACCTGTTACACTTGCCACTAATAAAAAATATGATGTGCAACATAAGCACAGAAAGAATTTAGCGAACATAACCATTAACAAAATCGATCAACTTGCATCCAAGTGAGATAGACATAGCACTGGTGAAATACAAATAAACAATGGTGTGTTAGGGCACATAACCCTAAAACCTGATAAAGTAAGGCACATAACCAAAGGCCCCAATTTATAAGGTGGCCAAAAAACTGAGGTATGGGGCACATAACCTCCATCCAAAAACATGAAGGGCACATAACCCAATAAAACCAAAGCACTTATACAACTCTATGGTTACTGTATCACAAAGCATGCATAAATGTGGAGGCAAGTGGAAGTACAGTCACAAAATAGAATTCATGAGATTTCCACCACATAAATAGAATATATAAAATATCCACCACTAAAGTTGACAAGATTAGGGTTCCATCTCACAATCAAGAACAAATTGGTTCAAATTCCACAATAAGGCTTTTATCGTGAAGAAAAATACAATTTTAGAGTCCCACATGAATTGTGGACAATTCAAGAATGAAACTCAATTTCATTAAGATTAAACCCATGTAGGTCATCAAATCAAGAAAGAGAGATTTCAATACTAAAATACATTTAAAGAGACCCGAGAGAGATAAATAGGATCAATTGCTCAATATAAGATCCATGAGATGCAACATACATCAAGAGAGAGTGTAAATAATATTAATTACTCAATGTGATTAAGGGCATGCAACATGCCTTAGAACGTGTGTCAACTTGTCAAAGTCCAAAATCTAGATCCAAATCAGGGTTCTCCTGCACCTAGTATGGAACTTTAAATACAAACCACTAATTATTATGAAGATTTTAAACCCTATATTTCTATTCTTATTATAATTGGATTCAGGTTACAAACTATATTTGTTTAGATAGAGTACAAATTTCTACTCGCAACAAGTATTTTGTGTGTGTAATCTTTTGATGATGAGAAAGTAAGTTAAGTGTTTTAGAAATGCAAACCAATGAGAAATCAAGAAAAAATCACATCTGAAATTTAGTTGGACACCTAGGTGCGCCCTACCCCAGTGGACCAATAGCAGTTTTCCACCCGACACCTGGCCCGAAAAAACATCATGGCGCCACGATAACACATCACAAATAAGTGAAAAGGTGAAGATACCCTTGGCTAAAAAACAAAAGCAAAAAGGAAACGAGGGGCTAAACTAGAAATCCACAAATAAGGACCTTCCCATTCCTATCACACACACCATTTCTGTGAGAAGTATCTTGAGTGGGTAGTTGTGAAGTTTAGGGAAAACTGTGGGAGGCGAGAAACTAAGGCTTTGATCATCCAAAATCAAAGGAAAGTAGCCAATGAGTCTTACCCTAAGTTGAATTGGGATGAGATGAGGAAAAGAGGGAGCATGTTATGTTGGTGTAGTACCCTGGTTCCCAAGTTCCCAACGGTAATAAATGGCAACAGAGAAGAAACTAACAGAAGAGAAGAATTATTGTAGGTGCGACAGTCACAACGGTATGGCCCTATTTATGTATGTTCGATTTAAGAGCTTCTAGGGGTAGGAGGTTCGAGAAGCTCAAAGAAGTAATTGGGCAAAATACAGAAGGAAAGTAGGGAATGATTTTACACTTGTTGGGTGTGAAATCTTCTCATGAATTTAATAGGAGTAATTTTGTGAAATTGCATGGACGGGAGACAGAGAAATATGTGTCACAAAATTGACTAGGCATGATCTTACTATGCATGCGGGTGCTCTCATACTCAAGATAGGAGATGATGTGATCACTGTTAGATTCAGATCGAAGGGTGAGACTGAAAGCCGAATAAGGTTAAAGGATTCAGGTTCCAAATTGTGCTATGACAAAAGCCAAAATGTGTGTGACAAATGAAATCGGAAACTATAAAAAATCAAGTACAATAATCAAATAGATAGATTTTCATGCACTTAAAAATCTATTTTTCTTTCATATTCTTATTTAGGGTTCAAATAAGATTGAAATTATACTAGATTTGGCAACTAGACAATTAGGACATGAAGATTTCACTTTTAATATTAGTTTTGATCTCTTGAGACATCCAAAAATTTCTTTAATATTGTGAAGTTAATCATATACTTTCTTTCCTAAAAGAAATTAAGGCATCTATGATTATTCAATTAATGTGAAACTTGGCACCCAATCTCATTGAGACCCAAGGAACACAATTTTACCATTAAGATTTGCTTTTGAAGTTTTCTTTTATGATTTATAATATAATTATGATTTAGGCTCATAACCATTATATTTTTATTATACTATTACGTCATTACCATCAATATTTATTACCTAGAGTTCTGTTTTCCTCAAATTATCACCAAGAAAATTACCTTATATTATTAGGCACGAATTTCCAAATTTTGTTTAACATATTTAGTCCATTAACTCAATATTCATTTATATAATAGTACATTATCCATATCCACTGACTTGAAAACTCAATTTGTTATTAAATTCATATATTAAGCACATTATACCTCTCACTAGACATATCTTAGCCATTATGTATATACTAGTCAGTAAAGGAAACATACGTCACAAACCAGACAAGTTCTTCCTACTATTTTCATCTATTAGCATGGATACGTAGGGTCTGGAAACTGAAGGGAGATTTTGATCTCTTCTCCAAACCAGACAAGTTCTTCCTTCTGAGATTCAACTCTGTTGATGATAAACAAAGCATAATTAATGGTGGTCCTAGATGGTTTGACAAAAAATTCATTGTTGTCAAGGATTATAAAACATGTGTCGATCTTTAGAAGGACTTCTTTTGGACTATCCTAGTCTAGATCAGTATCCCTAGCATGGGAAGGAATTGGTCCCCTAGAGTCGTGGGCATCGTTGCTAGTGGTGTTGGGAAACTTTTAAGGATTGATTATAAATCAGCCGGTCATGAGTCTCTAGGGGAAGCACATGTCTTGGTTGAGGTTGATGTTGATGAAGAGCCACCTGAAGAGATCTGGGTAAACATGCCCCGAAGGGAACCTTTGGCAGTCAAAGTCCATTATGAATGCTTACCCAATAGATGTCTAGATTGTAAGGTCTTTGGTCATGATTCACATGACTGACCTTTGAAGCCTAAGATTGTAGATATTGTTCCTCAACCTAAGAAGACCCAATCATGGTAGGTAGTTGGTCGTAAGAACAAAACTATTGTCAACAATGATGTTTAGGCTGTGGTTGTTCGAGAAACTTCACAAGCTAACGTTGTTCAAACCAACAATAGCTTTTATGCCTTTACAGGCAATGAAGGGGCTACAGTGGAGACATATATTGTGGTTGAAGATATACTAGAAGGAGATGCCAACTCAATGAATAAAGAAAAAGATATTGTAGGTCCTTCTTCTACTCCTGATAATTTGGAGGACAATAATGCATCCTCTATGTTATCGAATAAAACATCTTCAGATAAGGCAGTAGCTTCATGTTCTAAATCATATGGTTCCTCATCAACAAGAACGCCTATGTCATCTAAAGGGGATGGGTCACGCAAGACCCGTTCAACTTACAGAGGTCACTAATGACCTTTATCATGACTAATGTTTGTGGTTTAGGGAAACCACATAAAAAGAGAGAGGTCAGAACTACGGTTTTAGAGGCCAAAGCCAACATTGTTGCCCTTATTCAATCTAAAATAAAGAAGAATATGATACACACATATGAGAAGATGTTTCCTAAAGGTTGGTTGTGGGTATCTAATCACTTACATGATCCTAAGGTATTGTTTATGCTAGATGGAATCCCAAGTGTTGGGATATATTGATTAGTGAAATGGATGATCAGCAAATCACTATCAAATGTCTATATAAAGGTGGTATTCTTGTATTTCTAACGACTGTGTATGCCAGGAATTTTGTTCTTCAAATATTGAGCCTATGGGCCACACTGGAGTGTCTTGCTACTTCCATTGACGAAGCTTGGCTAGTCATCAGGGATTTTAATAACATAAGGAAGTAGGAGGAAAAGGTTGGAGGCCATGAAGTGCCTTCTTTAATTCTTAGTTCATTCATTCTGCTATTGATAATGCATGTCTACTGAATTACCTACAATAGGTAATGAAGTTTACACTTGGCATAACAAACAAGCCATAGCCAAAAGAATAACTTATAAATTTGACTGTGCACTGGTCAATGATGCTTGGTTGTGCAAATTCCTTGGTTACTAATCACATGTATTTATTCTGCCCATTTTGCCATCAATGTTAACATGAGGAAAATAGTTTACAAAAAGAAACCTTTCAGGTTTCACAACTTCTATATGGATTGGGTAGGTTTCTATGGGGTCATCAAGGAAGCCTGGAGCATCTGACATTTGGGTAATCCTCTCTTTACTTTTGTCTAAAGCTAATGAAGGTTAAAGAAAGTTTGAAGGTATGATCAAAGAAATATGTTAATCTTAATAACCTCATTGCGAGGGAAATGATGGAGCTTCATGATATTTTTGTTGTTATTAGTAGAAATCCTCTTGATGTTGATCTAATTGAAGCTGAGAAGATAACCTTTAATAAGGTTGAAACCTTGCTTAAGGCGGAGGAAAACTACTTCTGGCAAAGGAGTAGAGTTGACTAGATTTCCAATGGTGATAGGAACAAAAAATTATATCATACTATTATTAAACAAAGAGACATTGTCAACTCAATCACTGAGTTATTTGACTCCCATGGAAATCTTTTACAAGATGGTGATTCTATTACTAATGATACTATCCAGTTCTTTGATCAACTATACAACCATTCTCAATAGGCTCATTCAGGTTCTCAACTTGCTATGCGAGCATGGATTTCCATGGTCACTGATGAAGAGAACTCTATGCTTTGTAACATACCTGACGAGAAGGAAATCAAAGAAGCTGTTTGGAGCATAGGACCCAACAAAAGGCATGGTCCAGATGGATTCAATGGTTTTTTCTATAGGAAAAATTGGAAGCTAATCAATAGTGATCTCATCAATGCATTTAAATGGTTCGTTGAAGGAGGGAGCATGGTCCATCAAATTAACCATGTCTTCCTTGCTTTAATACCCAAGAAAGATATCATCTCTTCTCCATATGATTTTAGACTGATATATTATTGTTCGATGCTCTATAAAATCATTACCAAATTCATAACTCAGAGGTTAGCTTGTATTCTTCCTAAACTTATTTCTCCTAACCAGGGTACTTTTATACAAGGAAGAAATGTTGAGGATTGTTTGTTGTTTGTTGCTGAATTCACACTAAAATACAACATCAAGAATAGCCCTCCTTCTGCTTGCGTGAAGCTGGATATCACCTAAGCTTTTGACTATATCCGATGGTCTTATATGTGGCACTGTCTTCTTGGCCTAGGCTTCAGTGAGAAATGGATTGCTCTTATCAAATAATGAGTTGAGACTCCTTCCTTCTCTTTACTTCTAAATGGTTCATCTATCGGGTTCTTCAACTGCTATAATGGCTTAAGGCAAGGTGACCCACTGTCTCCCTTACCTTTTGCAATTGCCATGAAGGGCCTAAGCAGAAGAATTGAAGACATTCATAACAAGAAATTGATCAGACCTTATCCTATAAACAAAATAAAGGTACTAAGCCATCTCCTTTTTGCAGATGATATACTATTCTTCTCTGAAGGTCATTCACAAAGTCTTAGTCAACTCAAGTCTCTCCTCCAAGATTTTTGGAAGGTCTCAGGCATGCAATGCAATCCTTATAAAACCCATCTTTACCTCTCTTCATCTTGTATTAACAAGGATGGTCTGATTAATAACATGGGTGTCCAAAAAGGTACTTGACCAACCAAGTACTTAGGATTCGCGATGGATGGTGGTAACCTACAAAGAAGAAACTTCCATGACTATCTTGATAGACTCAGAGACATGATTAACAAATGGTCTGGCTCTAAAATATCCATGGCAGGTCAATTCATGCTTATAAAATATTGTGTTATGGGTCTGGTTTCATATTGGATGAGACAAGGAGAAATACCCATCTCAGTCACGAGTAGAATGGAATTACTCATGTATGACTTTGTTTGGGGGATCTCAACACACCCAGCTAGCTGGTCAAAGCTAGCTTTTCCAATTGAGGAAGGTGGTGTAAATCTTAAAAAGCTAGATGAACTCGTTGATTTCTACACCTTGAAAAGAATCAAGAAACTATTATACACTTCATGCATATGGAGCATATGGATGACTAGAAGATATGGGAATATTATCCAAGCTGACCCTAATCAAATGATGGGTGTTTCTACTTGTCGGAGGAGAATGATTCAATTATGGCCCATATTTTCAAATATAGATGATATTTCTCTCTAGAATAATTATCGTTAGAAGCTTCCCATTGATAAAACCTTTAAGAATCTCTGGCTCTCCATGCACTATCCTCGTTAGAGTTTAACTACATATAGAGCACTCACAAACAGGCTTCCAACGCTATAAATAATTAGTAAATGGATTGGTGCTAATACTACTCATTATTTTCTTTGCCTTCATGAAAGTGACTCCATTGAACACCTATTTGGAACTTGTAAGTACTAAAGATATGTTTGGGGTCGTGCTCAACTGAAATTCAATGTTAGGAGCTCCTATTCCCTACATACTTACCTCTCGTCTATTGATAATAGGTCCAAACACAACAATGTCATTGAGCTATGGGTGATCACATGAGTTGTTCATTTAATCTGGCCAGAAAGGAACATGTTATGCCATGATGGTGGTACCTCATATTTTTTTGGTGCCTTCAATCACCTAGCTAAGGAGATGAAACACTTATATTCCACCTATAAGATGAGGTTATCAAACATGCCTCCTCTTATATCTAGGAATTGGGAGTTTTATTAGTTGAAGCCTTTCTTTTGTAAGCTATATGCTCGATTAAATTAGCTTGTCTATTCTCAGATGTACTACATGTTAGGGTGTAGTTTGTAACTTTCCCCCGTCTTGGTGGCTTTGGAATATATTTACCCAAATTTTCCAAAAAAAAGGAAACGTATGTGACATATTTCATGAACACTCTTACATGTTAGCCCATAATTAGGTTATTAGATTAATATGAGTGTATCATGATATGTGATGCTGATTATAGAATCTAATTCTACTTAGTGTATTATATATGTTTTCAAGAACATCCATTCTATTGGATACCTTTGAATTATTTGTGTTACATGCATTCACAACTATATTAGGGAATAAATCCATATTTATTTGATTAAATCTAAAGAACCAAGCATATTAACCTCCTAATCATGGAAATAGGGTTTCTAGAGTCAAGATGCTAGGTTTTGGTATGTTACATTTTGCATGTGTTTGATGTGCAACCAAAGGTAAAACTATTGATGCAAGTCTAATAAATTCATTTCTTTGGTAGAAAATGCATAAGCTGAAATTAAAGGAAAATATGAGAGCTTTGTCGGGTTCATCCTTCTCAAACTTTCTATTGTTTATAGGACAAGGAACAAAACTAGTAAATGATCATGATTACATTCACCTCCTACACAAAATGGTTCTTGAGTATGTAGATGATATGCCCTCTAAGAAAAGGTTCATACAACATGTCTTCCCATCTCTTGGTGATAAGACAGTGTTGACTGACTACATGATGAGTCATGCAATAGTATGCATAAAAAATATGTTGATGAAATGAAAAATGATCTGATACAATAGCTTCTCAAGGAAGAAGTCACTTATTTATAGTTTTGATAATGTTGTTGATGATGAAAATCATTAGTATCCCAAAGAATTCCTTAGTTTATTGGTTCCAAATAGTTTGTCTCCTTATGTATTGCGGCTAAAGAAAAATTGTCCAATAATTTTATTGCAAAATGGTTATTTGACAAATGGATTATGCAATGATAGTTTATTTGTTTGTAATGGATTTCATAGAAATGTGATGGATGTAGAGGTTAAAGATGATCAGGCAGGAGGAAAAAGACTTCATACCTAGAATACCTATTATAACTCCTAACAATGATGGTCTTCCATTTGCTCCCAAAAGGAAACAATTTACAATATGCTTGAGTTTTGCATAAGATACAAGGTCAACCTATTCCCAATGTCGGTATTTATTTGCCCCATCATGTATTCTCTCAGGGACAAGCTGTGTGTAGCATTATAAAGAGGATATCCCAAAATACAATGAAGGTCTAGGTCGATTCGAGAGAGAAGAAATCCAGTGATGAAACATCTATAAAAGTATTGCATATAAAGAAGTATTAACCCATTTTGATGATATCCTTCTATATTTAGTATTTCATATTAATTATTTTGAATTACTACTTTGTTGATCTAATATTTTGACATATAATAATAGGATGGAAAAATATATATATCCCCTTTCCCATGTATACATCAGTTCATAGATCAGAAATTAAGGGTTTTATTGGCATTTATATGGAACCCACATGAAAAATCAAGGGAAAAAGAAGAAGCAAAAATTGTTGTTTCTTGATCATGAGGTATTTTAAAATATATTTTACTAAATTGTTCTTATTCAAAATATATATATATATCTATGTTTGTGTGTTTATCTAATGTCTCAACATTTTTTTTCTTCTAAGGATAGAGGATGGAGGTCAATCTAATCAGGGACGGGGTTAACAAGTTCACTAATATTTCACATGAAGGGAAGTGTTATGCGTTAAACAACGTCATTGTACAACCATACTTCAATGATGATAGAAATGCAAACATGAATGATGAGTGCATAATTAGCAAAAAAAAATATGGTTGATGAGACACATGAGGATTGCAAATACATACCTAAGTACTCAATCCAACTTACTGAGTTTGATGATTTTCAGGGTCTTTGAGATAAGAAAACATATTGTATAAGTACTTCTATTTTATTTTCATTTTATATTATCATTTTAAAATGTTCATTTTATCTTGCATGTTAACACAAATATCATATAAATAATTTTATATGTTGATGAGATTCAAGTCATCACAAAGAAATTGGGTCAAGAGGCTTCCAGTTGCGACATCACATTACAAAATGAAATATAAATAATAAATATAATTGCAATTATTGACTGACTATAACAAAGTATTCATTTTCTAACACATTTACCGTGACCAAAGCCTTTGGTACAATGCTTGTGTGAGGTGCATCAAGGAAGTTGGTGATAAAAATGGTCAAGGCAAAGTATGCACCAAGTGTGGAGCAGGAGATACTAACTTTAGGCAATTATCACCAATTTTTATTATCCGATACATTTATATATTTTAATTTGCTTAAAAAATAATATTATATATTACTGACTAATGTACATTATGAAAGTTGAAGTCACGAATGTTTTTAGTTTTATTAGTTTGACATTATTCGACACGACTACACACCATCTGCTAAGTTATATTGTTGTAGAGATAAAAGATATCTAAACACATGCCTTTTACCAATATATAGACAATTCATGATCTTTATTCCATTAAAAAATAAATTATTGCAATAATATAATAAAATATTGAAGATATGATGGATGACATACTATATCAGGTGTAATCAAATCATAAGATTTTTTATTAAACCACAAGATGCCAAACATATACTCTTGAAGCAAAAAACACACCAACGACAATGAAACAAACGGTTAAAGTCTTAGATGAAGTCATTTAGACATAAAGGATGAATGTATGCATCTTTTATTTGATATTGACAACCAAATTCGATTTTGATATTTTTTTCATATCTATGCTAAATTGTTAAATGCTACTTTTATTTTCCTTATAATTACATTTGTCGGTGATTTATATCATACTATATTTTTATCTTTGGTGTATTTTTTATATGTCACAACAAAAGTCACTCTAAGGCTACATGTGATAATAGGTACAAAATTATCAATAATGACAACTGAAACACACCAACTTGCCAAAATGGTCACTAGAATTGCAATTGTCTTGACTCCCACAATAACAATTTAGTTATAATTAAAAATAATTTGAACTAGTTATTTGTTCATATGTAAAAGGTTAGGAATCAAAATTTACAATATTTAGGATTAAACCATCAAAATTTACAATATTTCGCATGTACATTAATACAAAATAAGACGTTATTATATATTACCTACTATATATTCATTCTTGATTTTTAGTAAATCATCAAATGTATACTTTTTCCTACCATTAGGTATCCACCCACTTTGATACATCGTATGAGGATGAGCTCATGATATAGAAAAACATACACCTCATATCCCCTACAAATTATTATCAAATCATAAAATTTTAGTTATATAATAAATATGTATTTTCATTATTTTCAAACAAAATATCTATGTAAAATGTACATTTGCAAATTCAACTTCATGTATTTCTAAATATTAACATTGTTGTATTTTTCTATTACAATTCCAACAAATATTTCATAGGATGGCATGTGCACATGCGTTCACGAGTCTACGTTTCTTATAACAAAATCGAGTCTCAGCTGCCAGTCTAGCTACCTATTAGTCTGTCTAAGATATTAGCATGTGAGCTTATAAAGACCACAATAGTAATAGACATAAAATAAAAAAATCAAACAAGGGCATCTAGATTTTTACATGTTAGTATGGACTTGTAATGGACACCAAAAAACTATTTGTATGTTTGTCAGACTTGTATGCATGCTTCAACAACACGTTTATGTGGTTCAACAATCTGTCAATATACTTCAAGAACCTATTTTTGAGCTCAATGATCATGTCGGTTTGTGTGGTTATGTAAGCAGTGTGCTAGCTTATGCATCAAGCTGCTAGCTTATGTTAGCGTTAAGTTGGATGTGTCGAGGGTTAGGGGCCGGTAAGCTCTTTTCAACTTGCCTTTTACGAATAAGTATGGACGTGTTATCAACACCAAAATTTCAAAAGGCTATTCATACATGCTTCAACAACACATCTACATACTTCGGCGGTCTGTTAACGTGCTTCTAACAGTCTGTCTTTGAGCTCAACGATTAGCTTATTTGTGTGTTAACTTTCTTCATTTTTTATAGCAGAGGTAATTTAATAATCACACACTACATGTTGGAACTAATTAACTCACAATTGATCAAGTTGTTATCATCAACAAGTTGTAATATTAGTTAAGAAATTGGCACGTGTAATTTTAGTAATGAGATACCGCATGTTGGAGGAAGTCGATTGGACGTTGATAGAGTTGTTCTAATTTAGCAGTGTATGAAAATTATTCATCTACCCTAAAAATGAGCACATGTGGTATGTATTTTTCGTATTTGTTTACTATAAAAGTTGTATGTAAATTATGATGATTATTAATTATGTACTAACATATGCATGTTCAAGCATGCAAAATATGTAATTCTGATAATGATACACTGCACGCTGAATGGAGTTAGATGGTAATTAATTGAGTTGTTCTCTTTTATGTGTTTGTATTTGATTTATTGTGATACTAAATATATATGAACTATGTACATGCACATGATCAAGAAGGGTGTATATGTATTTTTAACAATGACACATTGTAAGTAGAAAAGAGTCAATTGACGATCAATCGAATTCTTTTCTATCAGAGGATTGTAGAAAAAATATTGTGAGTTCTAAGTTCTGTATGTGGTATATGTGTTGGTCTACTTGTCAACCTTTTTAACCGTGTTTCATTTGAACACTATATAAAAAAAATATGTTTCTTATTTCCGGTGTTTGTTTGGCACAATATGCTTAAGATTTTATTTTTATGTTATTTAAGCAATCTTTTTGCAAATACATATTTAGTAATTATGTAATAGTTAAATCTAATTGTGTACACGTCCTTGGCACGTGTTTTCTGTTAGTATCATAAAGCGAATGAAATTTATTGCAATTTGCAAAAGGCGAATGTCAAATTGCGTTCTTTCTTCCGGAACGTAGGAAAACGCAACCCAAATCCACAACCGATAACCGACGCTACGTCCATTTCAAAAGTCTTGCTTGGTGACTGCACAGAGTCGTGTACGGAACGTGTACCGCTTCACGGGTTCATGTTTGACGTTTCATGGTTTATAAGATTTCATAGATTAGGAGCGCGTATGGGCTTCCAGTTCGTGGCCATCCACCACCAACCATCCGGTGGAAAACGAGACGGATGGCTCATGAGTCATGCCGACGATTTGGTCCTTGTGTGCCAAGAAGTTTTTCAAAAGCAAAGCTGCGTGCTTTTTCCCACAGCGATTGCTACATCCATTAGATATAATTACCGACAGAGGGAACACGCGCAAAAGAATTACAGGCACAAAGGCGGAACGTACCGTGGTGTAATAAGAACAAAGCAATAATAATGACATAATAAACTCTATTAATGGACCGCTCACTCCTCAACTTAGTAGATCGCTTTTAGTTGGGGTCAATAAGTATTCTTGACCTTTGAATGCTATGTTCATCTTTAATGTATGTATGTGTGAGGTGAAACTGAATGATTTCGACTAATTACAATTTTTTCCTAGTATGAAAAATTTCTGTCAGATGTGATGCTAGTTCCATAGTCCATGAAGGGCAATTACAAGGCTTGGTGGAACCACAACTGCTTGGATAAGTGACTCTTTGGACATATTACCCCGCAGGGGCAACTTAGTAAGTGAAATGATTTGTACCTCATGGGGAGGTCGCATGTTGGAGTCTGCCTAGGAAACTCTGACCGGGTTGGATCCCGTGAACAGTCAGCTTGATTTTGTGCTATTGTGATGTTTGGGCTACATTTCCTACCGAAGAGTCCACACCTTCTGCAAATGATAAAATCCTTGTGCTTGGGTTTGTTAATGATAGGTCTGTGGATGCATTAGGTTGTAAGAATGGTCAATCCACTTCAACATATATTAAGCAAATATAGTAGTGCAAAGAGGTCACGACTCTTGTAAAAAAACTAATGGAAATCCGCCTTGTTAAATGATATGTTGTTACATAGTTTTAGCCTATACTATAGCTTCACATTGCAATATCACATTTTGCAATCCTCACAAAACCCCACCCTAATGAGCCCCTTAGACTATTCTAGGTTTTGAAAAGGGAGGCTGAGGGATCTAGCGACCACCTCCCACTCATGGCATGCTTTGTGTTGTTAAGAGAGCACGTGCATAGTCCGTCTTGGGACTATATCTAACCTTTCCTCAATCATTCACATGATCTTGCTTCCTCCTCAACTCTAATGCTCGATACTAATGTGGGCATCAACCCACTGGCTTGGGATGTCCACCACTTTTGAAGTCTATAACATATACTCTAGTAACATAATTATTATCAACAATAAACATTATCAATTTATTAAGCCTACAATTAAAGTCATTTTATTTGAGGAATTTGTTCCAATGTTTTTCTAATAGCTTATAGGGTAACACACAATGCCACTATTATTTTCCTTTTAACAATCTATTCGATGAAGTAATATATGCCAAACTATTTGTTAGAGTTAATTTCTACTTCTAAAAAATAGGTCTTAAAATAGTGTTGTGATTTGGATTATTCATCGTCCTATAGATTTATTTCAAATATAATGCATGGATTAACAATTCATATGCAAAAAATGATATCACCCATAACAAGGAGAGGAAGACACTTGCACTGAAGTTTCTTTTATCATTTTCTATACTCCTAGTTGTCTATTGATACTTAAGTTATAATATCTGAATTAGGAAACATATGGAGTATCAAGTTGCACATTTGGACATGAAGTTAGATATCATATAGATAGTTTTATAAATTCATTACATGAATTCCAAGACTCTTAACCCATGGGGGCAACATATAATAAGATTGAACCAATAGTGTTGGCTACATGAGGTTCAGTAATTGGCATTATGGTTAAGTGCTAGCGGTTACAGGTGAGGGCAGTGACTAACTAGGTTGTGCAAAGTTGGTGCCTAGTGAGTGCATTGTGAAGTGCTAATGGATGCAAGGGCATGTAGTTCACTAGCTAGACAGTGTGCATGGATTGAATAAAGGAGGCAACACCACATGTGCAATGATAAGGACTATGACTATCTATATCAAGGAGAAACGATTGAGAGGGGTGGGATGCGAAGGGCACAATGTCTGATATATGAGTAGGGCTAACAATTTTTTACTTGATAAGACTTGGGAAGGTGCAATTTGTTTGAAACTATATTTATTTCACTAGTGAAGCTGTTTTCTTGAATGAGGCCAACATAACATTAAATTATCCCAAAATGACCTATTTTTTCTAAAAGATTGATTATTACCATAATTATCTAATCCTCATTCTCAATTATGTTGGAATTGACTACAAATATCCTTATTTTCCATTAAACTATGAATCCAATCATATTCCCATTAAGATGTAAATGTTCTAAACATCTTTTTATAAGCTCTTCCCAATTAATTGTAACATCCCTGACCTGGGTTATGAACTAACCCTAGGTGTTTTGCCTAAATATGTAATAAAATCCTGGTGATTATCTTTTGGCATGTAATTAAGTTCCTAAGGAACATATATTCCTTTTTCTGTCCCTTTTGAATAATGTTGTAATATTGTTTTGTAATACAGAGACCTATGTGCAAAATTACCCATATAAGGGGTTTAACTTGCAAACTTCACAAGTTAAGATGTTCCTCTGATGATGAGACATATTATGAGTGGATATGATGAGGTATGATGGATTTCCCAAGCCTGGGCATCAAGATGCAGCTTGTGGAATGATCCTTGTGCTTAAAAACCCTAATTTGGATTAAAGTGCAAATTACCCAAATGAGGGGTGCAACTTATAAAATACACCATATAGAACATCTTTTATGACTTTTGACATCATGTAGAGTAATAATGATGAGGGGGGCACTTCCTTTGAATAATCATATAATAAGGAACACCTTTGTAATTAAATCATCAAGATGTAAGTAAGGAGACCCTTATGTACATATGAACCTTAGTGATAAGTTGACCTTCCTTGCCTTTAGTTCTTGGTTTTAGAAGGAGTTTTACCTTAGAAAAGAAGAGGAGGGACGTGCCTAAAAGAAAGGAAGGACCTAGTTGTGAAAAGGAGAAACTAGTTGTCCTTATGTTGGAAATGACCCCAAGATATATATACACCCTTCCTTTGTTTGTAAAGGAACGTTTCCTTCACTTCCTTTCTTATTTCCTTGCTTAGACTGACTTAGGACAGAGCTCTGGATAAGAGGAGAATGGCCAATCATCTCTAGGTAATCTTTGATCATCATCTTGCTCAAATTCATGGAGGATATCATGTTACAAGGTTGGTTTGCTAGTTTTCTTACTTAGCTTTCTCGTTCTAGCCATCTTTTCCCAACCTTTCCTTGGAGAAACACCCTTGTCTGACCTGTGGAGCTCAAGACACCATTAAAGACTTTAAGCTTGGAAGCTTGGAGCTCAAGGAACGACCTTAAGGCGGGTTTTATAATTCTAAACCTTTTGCTTTGTTATGCATACTTTTATTCGTGCAAATAATAGTTAGTTCTTCTTCTTCCCCATCCTTCTTTGCACCCTTGCAAGCTTTTTTGTGAAGAACAGACCTTGGTTTCAAGGTTGAAGACAAGGGGCGTTAATACCTATGTTGGTCCTTATCCAACTTTACTAAACAATCTTGGACCAATAGGTCAAACGATCTCACACTCGTTTCAATCCAAACGGGTTCAATAGGTCAGTTTGGTCAAACGGGTTCCAACCCATTTGAGGGAGTTGACCAAGCATTGACCGTTTGAGATTTCTGTTCACAATTATGTAGGCTAATGACCCACAAAATTTGAGGGGTTAACTCCAAAGTAATCGTAGGTTGAAGGCCAATCAATTAGGCAATCAAATTGAATTAAGTGTTGTTTTCTAAACTGATTAACTTGAATCTTTGGGCAAACGGGTTCCAACCCATTTGAAGGAGTTGACCAAGCATTGACCGTTTGGGATTCCTGTTTATAATATATTGAATTTCATTTCTACCAAAAATCATGATCTAATTCCTAACCAATTAAGAGTTGAATGCATTTCAACACCCTAACCCTAATCGAGTTAAATTTGCTGATTTTTATATAGATTTTGATGAGTGTTGGGTTGAAGGACCCAAACGAGTTCAAACCCGTTTGGGGGTTCATCCAAACGATCTCACACTCGTTTAGTGACACCCCAAGACCGTTTGGAGGTCTAGGGTTAAATAAATTTGATGGTTTGAGGGTCCAATCACAAGATATTGATAAATTGATGAAAAGTGCTGATTTGTAATTTAATTAGGACTCAACCCTTATCAAATCAACTTAATTTTTGGTCAAACTTTGGGCAAACGGTCTCAAGACCGTTTGGAGATCATCCAAATGATCTCAAGACCGTTTGGGCCAAGTTTGAGCCCAATTGGAGTTCAATTGAGTTCAACCTTGTTTTGATTCACATTGTTGGAAATTGATGTTTAGCCGGTTGGAAACCCTAATTGAGTTAGACTTAACCCTAATTGGCTTTCAATTTAGGGTCACATTGGAGTCCATTTGTTTGAGGCTCATCCTAATTGACTCAATTTATAAGTGGTTATCATGGCTTTAGCCAATAAGAGGCTTCAACATAAGAAACCCTATTCAAATATAACCTATGTGTCACCTTTATGTTCATGCGGTTTGAACCCAAGTTAATCCACACTCGTTTGAGTCCAAACGAGTCCACACTCGTTTAAGCCCAAACGAGTCCACACTCGTTTGACCTCAAATGGGTTCACACTCGTTTGAACTCAAACGGGTTCACACCCGTTTAGACTCAATTGGGTTCACACCCGTTTAGACTTCAAGTGGGTCCACACCCGTTTAAGATCAAGTGGGTCCACACTCGTTTAAGGCTCAAATGGGTCCAAGGTCGTTTGAGGTTAAATGAGTTCAAGGTCATTTAAGAATCAAATGAATTGAAGGTTGAAGGTTAAACCCTAAACCAATTGGAGACCTTCAAGGTTGATTATACTTAATCACTTGAAAGTGTAAAAGGTTCAATGATGATCTAATCTAAACACTAATGGTAACCTAAGATGTTAAGGGACTAAGTGGCTAATGAATTGAACCATGATGATGGTCAATGGGTAAATTACCAAAATGCCCCTGAAAGGTTAAATTGAGTGATACCTTGTTTTAATCAAACCCTAATCACATGATAGTGATGAGTTGACTTGTGTTAATCAATGAGGACTTAACCCAATCTGATATAGAGTGGTGTAATCACTATCTACTAGTTAGAGGAGAGAGAAAGTACCAATTATAATGGAAACTCAAGTAAAATACCTTCAATATACATGGATGTGCAAGATTAGGTATGATCCACCTATGTGAGATCATAGTAAACCCTAATTCTAGGGTGATGACATGTAATGTGAATAGTAAACCCTAATTCTAGGGTGATGACATGTAATGTGAATAGTAAACCCTAATTCTAGGGTGATGACATGTAATGTGAATAGTAAACCCTAATTCTAGGGTGATGACATGTAATGTGAATAGTAAACCCTAATTGATGAAAACCAGGGAAACCTAGCTCTTGTATGAGTAGAGAGATACAACTTCTTTAGATAAGTTATTTACTGTTGTCAGTTGATTTAACCATGCAGGTTCCTTTAAATGGATGATCATATCCAGGTATGGATGATGATTCTATATTCATTGAAAGCATGTTGTTAGCTTTATGAATAGTGTTATATCTCGATGCCTTGTTAATAGCATATTATGAGATTGATAGGCTGTGAGAGCCATGAATACCATCAAGGTCATGCTTTAAGAGATGACTTGTGATGAGAATATTGAGAAATGATAATTGATGAGAGTTAGGCTTGTTACATTTAGTATTCTTCCTTCATAGCTGCTATGCTAATGATTAATGTTTGAAAACATGTATGATGATAAAAGAATACTGAAATGTACCTAACTAATCAAGTATAATTATTCCATGTAGAGCCCTGATCATAGATCCATCATTGTCAGAGACCAAATGATGGTGAAACAGGTTTTCCTAAGGGAATTCCTGGAGCACATACTTTTGAGTATGTGGGGTATATGGATGTGTAAAACCTTACATCCTAGTGAATGAATTGATGTAGATGTATCTTAAATCCATCAACCCTTTCACTATGTGTTTATGCCGGGGTGATGTAACACTAATCTCCCGAGGAAATCTTTTATACCGCATCGATGAGAGATAAACAAGAAATCTTTCGATGGCGAAGAGAGTACAGAATGCCACTGTGACTCTAATAGTGAAGTACCAGAATACCCTGGTAAGCTATTGTAGAAGAAACACTAGATGTCCTACATGTTGATCCTCATACTGACTGAGGAAGATGAGGTCATAAGAATCCGGCTCTTTTGATGACCTATGTATGATACCGATGCGACTTAATAGTGATCGGTAGGAGTATGAGCGGTATACCTCATCTCCGCAGGGCATAATGATGTTTGTAAAACATAATCAACCTCGTAGCATATCTGCTTAGGTTGAACCACGAAATACATTGGTTGATGATACATTACTTAGTATACATGTTCTTCATATTCCTTAAATGTTGTTGTTCTAATTGATAACAATCTGTTGTTGATTACCTTATAACTTTTATTGCCTATGTTATTCTTGGTTGCTATAATAAAGCTTTTGGCGGAGAGTTATAACTCTCGCTGGGACAATTATTTAAAATTGTCTCACCCCATATATTTCTACCTTTAGGTGGACGTCGAGGTCGAAGGAACCGATCTGCAGGTGGACAGCAGCAACATCAGCAAATTCAGGAGCAGCAGTGACTTTAGGTGGAAACACTGTGCTGTTTAGTCTTGTAGTTAGAATTGTCTTATGTCGTCTCTGTACACTCAGGTCCTAGGAGTTTGTTGGTCTGAGAATTTTGGAATCTTGAGATTTTGTATCATGACGTATATAATCACTCGAGAAGTGATTTATCAGAGATGTAAACAGTTCATCTTACTTTTATAAAAGGAGTTTCAGGTTTTTAAGATCTCGTTTTCGAAAAGTTTTTAATTTCTCGTGATTTTCGTATTCCGTTGTTAATCGAATCGCTTCCGCTATGTTTTTCTTGTGTTTTGGAGATCAGAGCCCACAATTAAGTGGTATCAGAGCTCTAGGTTCGCTGAGTCTACAGAGACATAGGACTTAGAGTGTCAAGTCTATCCTTAGTACTTCTTTCTTATCTAATAGAGTCTTCTGCTCCTCAGGAGAAGAAGATAATTAAGGATGTCTGGACCACATGAGGAGTACGAGGCCGAAAGTAGTGTTGCTGCACCTCGAGAAGGTGCAAGGAACCTAGAAATATAGCAACCTGCACCTGAGTCACCCAGAGAACCACCTCAGTTTGACCCACCTGACATGGGAAACCCAGCTGTTCAAACTATGTTCGGGCAGTTTAAGACTGCTATAACACACATCACCGACAGGATGCCCATGCCTGCACCTAGGGCACCTGCCCAACCTGAAGGAGAAGGTATCGGTAAGACGTTCGAGCGACTTCGTCGTGTCAGAGTAACCGAATACTTTGGAACAGATGATCCTGCAGATGCCGATCTATGGTTAACCAAGTTGGAGAAAGCTTTCAGAATCCTTAACATCCCCGAAGGTGAGAAGGTTAGACATGCTGTCTATCTTCTCAAAGGTAGTGCTGGTCACTGGTGGACCATGGAAGAGCAGAAGAGGCCTGGAATAGAGATCTCGTGGGAAGACTTTCGTCGAGAATTTGTCCGCAAATATTTTCCAAAGACCTTCCTGGACGAGAAGATCTCTCAGTTTGAGAGACTGAGACAGGGTATGATGAACATTAGCGAGTATGAGGCTAAGTTCATGGAGTTGTTGCGATTCTGTCCGCATATGGCTATCACAGATGAAGAAAGGATTAGGAGGTTTGAGAAGGGTTTGAATGCCGACATGACTACTCTCGTGTCTGCACTAGAAAACCGGGAGAGATTCTCTACCTTTGTTGAGTCAGTCCGAAGGATAGAGAGATCCGTAGTTGAGAAAAGACAAACCCAAAGGAGATATCCACAGTTACAGGGATCTTCATCTAGAGACTTTAAGAAGCCTAGATTCTCTGCACCTACACCTCCACCACCCAGATCGAGTTCTCAGACTCAGTGGTCCCCAAGTAGAGGTAGAGGACGAGGTTTACCACTACAAGAGATTCACAGTTCAGTGTCAATGTCAGTTACAGGACCACCCATACCACAACAACTGGGGAAGAGCTGTTACAACTGTGGGAAGGTGGGACATTTGATGAAGGACTGCCGATCTAGGCCTGTCAGTGTGACACAGCCTCCGAGATAGAGTCAACAGGGATCACAGAGAAGGCAATCTCAAGGAGCAGCTCGAGGACGTGGACAAGCATCTCAAGCTGGATCATCAGCACCACCTCAACACCAGGCGACAGCGAGGTTCTATGTTATGAACCCACCAGATGCAGTGGTCAATCCACGGGTAGTGGCAGGTCAGATGGAACTTTTATATTCTGATATGTCTAAATCCTGTGTTGTATATGTTCTGATTGACCCAGGTGCTACGCACTCCTTTGTCACTCGGAGAGTGACTCGTAACTGCAATATAACAGTTAGACTTAGGGCAGATAGTTTTTTGCTTGAGACTCCGTTGAGAGGGTCTGCTGTGTTGCAGGAGGTATGCTCTCCCTGTGACCTCTTCTTTTCTAACCATCACATTCAAGTGGATCTTATACCACTTGAGATGCAAGGATTTGATATAATTCTTGGGATTGATACCTTGGAAAAGTATAGGGTTGTCTTGGATTGTGAATCCAAGCAGGCTGTGTTTGCTAATGAAAGCAACACATGGATCTTTCAAGGAGAGAGAAAGATTCTACCCACCTGTCTTGTGTCAGCGATGGTTGCTGATAAGTTGATGAGACAAGGATGTTATGCATTCTTGGCCCATGTGGTAGATACTACCATGGGGAGTCCTAACCCTGTTGAAGTTCCTGTAGTCAGGGAATTTGAAGATGTATTTCCTGAAGAACTTCCAGGTGTGCCACCGCCTCGGGAAATTGATTTTGAAATCAATTTGATCCCAGATACACAACCTATAGCCCAGACACCGTATAGGATGGCACATGCTGAGATGGCAGAACTCAAGAAGCAGCTTCAAGAGTTGCTTGAGAAGGGTTACATCCGACCGAGCACTTCACCCTGGGGTGCTCCAATTTTGTTTGTTAAAAAGAAGGACGGGTCAATGCAGTTGTGCATTGATTACAGACAACTAAATAAAGTAACAATAAAGAATAAGTACCCATTGTCGATGATTGATGATCTTTTTGACCAGTTGTGTGGTGCAACAGTTTTCTCAAAGATAGACTTGAGGTCTGGATATCATCAACTCCGTATTAAGGATAGTAACATATCCAAGTCTGCCTTTAGGACACGATATGGTCACTATGAGTTCACAGTTATGTCGTTTGGACTAACCAATGCACCGACTGCATTCATGGAACTCATGAATAGAGTTTTTTGACCTTTCCTTGATCAGTGTGTTGTCGTCTTCATAGATGACATTTTGATTTATAGTAAGGATGCTCAGCAGCATGAACAACATCTTCGTCATGCTCTAACTTTGCTAAGACAACATAAGCTATACGCTAAGTTTAGCAAGTGTGAGTTCTGGATGCCGGATGTATCTTTTCTTGGACATGTGGTATCTGCCTCGGGAATTCGTGTTGACCCTAAAAAGGTAGAATCTGTTCTACAGTGGGAACAATCGAAAACACCGACGGAGATTCGTAGTTTCTTAGGGTTGGCTGGCTATTATCGAAGGTTCATTAAGAACTTTAGTTCTATAGCCTTACCCTTAACCAAGTTAACCCGGAAAGATGTTCCTTTTTCCTGGAGTGATAAGTGTCAACAATCCTTTCAGCTGTTAAAGGAGAGGTTGACAAGTGCACCTGTGATGGTGTTACATGAGCAAGGAAAAGGATACATAATTTTCTGTGATGCCTCCAAGAATGGACTCGGATGTGTGTTGATGCAGGATAAGCAAGTAATTTCTTTTGCTTCACGACAGCTTAAGAAACACGAAGAGAATTATCCGACACATGATCTGGAGTTAGCTGCTGTGGTTCATGCCCTGAAAATATGGAGACATTATCTCTACGGAGAGACATTCCGGATTTTCACAGATCATAAAAATCTTAAGTATATCTTCTCTCAGCATGAGCTTAACATGAGGCAACGTCGTTGGATGGAGTTAATCAAGGATTATGATTGTACAATAGATTACCATCCAGGAAAGGCCAATGTAGTTGCAGATGCCTTGAGTAGGAAATCATCAACATCATCCTCTGATAGGGCACAATTAAACTCTTTAGTATGCCCTAGGAGAGATATGCTTATCTCCTTAAGGCAAGACAATGTACAAATGAAGGTGTCATGGATTGCCGGGTTGTTGGCTGAGATGCATATCAAACCCACCCTAAGAGAGCAGATTAAGGAGGCACAACAAGTTGATGTTGCAGTTCAACAGATCAGATCTGAGTCTGTTGATGAGAAGCGAGAAGGTTTTCATGAATCAGATGATCAAGTGGCATGCTATCATGGGAGGATGATAGTACCAGATGTAGATAACCTGAGGAAGTTATTCCTGGAAGAAGCTCATTCTTCAATGTATGCTATGCATCCAGGAAGCACCAAGATGTATCGAAACTTGAAAAATATGTATTGGTGGCCTGGGATGAAGAAGGACGTAGCTGAGTTTGTTCTGAGGTGTCCAGTGTGTCAGCAAGTTAAGGCTGAACACCAGAAGCCTGCAGGAACAATGCAACCTTTACCCATACCACAGTGGAAGTGGGACCATGTAACCATGGACTTTGTTGTTGGCCTACCTAGGACAAACAAAGGACATGATTCCATTTGGGTAGTTTCTGATAGGTTGACTAAGACAGTGCATTTCTTACTTGTCAAAACAACCTATTCTGCGGAGAGGTTATCACAGTTGTATGTTCAAGAGATAGTGCGTTTGTACGGAGTTCCTGTCACTATAGTTTCTGACAGAGGTCCCCAGTTTACAAGTCGTTTTTTGGGAACAGTTACACAGATCCTTAGGCACCAAGCTAAGGTTTAGTACGACCTTTCATCCACAGACTGATGGATAGTCGGAAAGAACCATACAGACCTTGGAAGACCTGTTGAGAGCATGTGTTCTCAAGTTTACTGGAAGTTGGGATCTACACCTAAGCTTGATAGAGTTTGCCTATAACAATAGCTATCAGCATAGTATTGATATGGCACCTTATGAAGCCTTGTATGGCAGACGTTGTAGATCACCCTTGTGTTGGTATGAGACTGGTGAGCATCAGTTGTTAGGACCTGATCTTGTGCAGCAAACTACAGAAAAGATTAAGGTAATACAACAACAGATTAAGACTGCACAGGATAGGCAGAAATCTTATGCTGACAAGCGTCGTAGACCTTTAGAGTTCTAGGTTGGAGACAGAGTGTATCTCAAGGTCTCGCCTTGGAAAGGAGTCCTTCGTTTTGGAAGGAAAGGGAAGTTAGCTCCTAGATTTATGGGGCCTTATCCAATCATTGAACGAATTGGAAAAGTAGCCTATAAACTAGAGCTGCCACCAGAGTTACAAAGGTTACACCCTGTGTTTCACATTTCTATGCTAAGGAAATGTCACCCTGATACTGAGTCAGTTCTACAACCTATGGAGGTAGAATTGAATGATGATATATCTTATGAGGAAGGACCATTGTCAATCCTTGATAACAGAATTAAAAAGCTAAAGAAGAAAGATATAAGCCTTGTGAAAGTCCTCTGGAACCACCGTGGTGTTGAAGAAGCCACTTGGGAACTAGAGGACGAGATGAGAAGGAAATACCCTGCTCTTTTCTCTTAATACGTTTTATCGATTTCGGGTACAAAATCCTTGTAAGGGGTGGATAATTTGTAACATCCCTGACCTGGGTTATGAACTAACCCTAGGTGTTTTGCCTAAATATGTAATAAAATCCTTGTGATTGTCTTTTGACATGTAATTAAGTTCCTAAGGAACATATATTCCTTTTTCTGTCCCTTTTGAATAATGTTGTAATATTGTTTTGTAATACAGAGACCTATGTGCAAAATTACCCAGATAAGGGGTTTAACTTGCAAACTTCACAAGTTAAGATGTTCCTCTGATGATGAGACATCTTATGAGTGGATATGATGAGGTATGATGGATTTCCCAAGCCTGGGCATCAAGATGCAGCTTGTGGAATGATCCTTGTGCTTAAAAACCCTAATTTGGATTAAAGTGCAAATTACCCAAATGAGGGGTGCAACTTATAAAATACACCATCTAGAACATCTTTTATGACTTTTGACATCATGTAGAGTAATAATGATGAGGGAGTCACTTCCTTTGAATAATCATATAATAAGGAACACCTTTGTAATTAAATCATCAAGATGTAAGTAAGGAGACCCTTATGTACATATGAACCTTAGTGATAAGTTGACCTTCCTTGCCTTTAGTTCTTGGTTTTAGAAGGAGTTTTACCTTATAAAAGAAGAGGAGGGACGTGCCTAAAAGAAAGGAAGGACCTAGTTGTGAAAAGGAGAAACTAGTTGTCCTTATGTTGGAAATGACCCCAAGATATATATACACCCTTCCTTTGTTTGTAAAGGAACGTTTCCTTCACTTCCTTTCTTATTTCCTTGCTTAGACCGACTTAGGAAA
Organism: Alisma plantago-aquatica; assembly: GCA_963693085.1. NCBI lineage: Eukaryota > Viridiplantae > Streptophyta > Magnoliopsida > Alismatales > Alismataceae > Alisma > Alisma plantago-aquatica. The sequence continues at coordinate 864,093,124 of OY856412.1, forward strand.
GAGCTCTGGAGAAGAGGAGAACGGCCAAGCAGCTCTAGGTAATCTTTGATCATCATCTTGCTCAAATTCATGGAGGATATCATGTTACAAGGTTGGTTTGCTAGTTTTCTTACTTAGCTTTCTCGTTCTAGCCATCTTTTCCCAACCTTTCCTTGGAGAAACACCCTTGGCTGACCGGTGGAGCTCAAGACACCATTAAAGACTTGAAGCTTGGAAGCTTGGAGCTCAAGGAACGACCTTAAGGCGGGTTTTATAATTCTAAACCTTTTGCTTTGTTATGCATACTATTATTCGTGCAAATAATAGTTAGTTCTTCTTCTTCCCCATCCTTCTTTGCACCCTTGCAAGCTTTTTCGTGAAGAACAGACCTTGGTTTCAAGGTTGAAGACAAGGGGCATTAATACCTATGTTGGTCCTTATCCAACTTTACTAAACGATCTTGGACCAATAGGTCAAACGATCTCACACTCGTTTCAATCCAAATGGGTTCAATAGGTCGGTTTGGTCAAACGGGTTCCAACCCATTTGAGGGCATTGACCAAGCATTGACCGTTTGGGATTTCTGTTCACAATTATGTAGGATAATGACATACCAAATTTGAGGGGTTAACTCCAAAGGAATCGTAGGTTGAAGGCCAATCAATTAGGCAATCAAATTGAATTAAGTGCTGTTTTCTAAACTGATTAACTTGAATATTTGGGCAAACAGGTTCCAACCCGTTTGAAGGAGTTGACCAAGCATTGACCGTTTGGGATTCCTGTTCATAATATATTGAATTTCATTTCTACCAAGAATCATGATCTAACTCCTAACCAATTAAGAGTTGAATGCATTTCAACACCCTAACCCTAATCGAGTTAAATTTGCTGATTTTTATATAGATTTTGATGAGTGTTGGGTTGAAGGACCCAAATGAGTTCAAACCCATTTGGGGGTTCATCCAAACGATCTCACACTCGTTTAGTGACACCCCAAGACCGTTTGGAGGTCTAGGGTTAAAGAAATTTGATGGTTTGAGGGTCCAATCACAAGATATTGATAAATTGATGAAAAGTGCTGATTTGTAATTTAATTAGGACTCAACCCTTATCAAATCAACTTAATTTTTGGTCAAACTTTGGGCAAACGGTCTCAATACCGTTTGGAGATCATCCAAATGATATCAAGACCGTTTGGGACAAGTTTGAGCCCAATTGGAGTTCAATTGATAGGTTCAACCTTGTTTTGATTCACATTGTTGGAAATTGATGTTTAGCCGATTGGAAACCCTAATTGAGTTAGACTTAACCCTAATTGGCTTTCAATTTAGGGTCACATTGGAGTCCATTTGTTTGAGGCTCATCCTGATTGACTCAATTTATAAGTAGTTATCATGGCTTTAGCCAATTAAAGGCTTCAACATAAGAAACCCTATTCAAATATAACCTATGTGTCACCTTTATGTTCATGCGGTTTGAACCCAAGTTAATCCACACTCGTTTGAGTCCAAACGAGTCCACACTCGTTTAAGCCCAAATGAGTCCACACTCGTTTGACCTCAAACGGGTTCACACTCGTTTGAACTCAAACGGGTTCACACCTGTTTAGACTCAATTGGGTTCACACCCGTTTAGACTTCAAGTGGGTCCACACCCGTTTAAGATCAAGTGGGTCCACACTCGTTTAAGGCTCAAATGGGTCCAAGGTCGTTTGAGGTTAAACGAGTTCAAGATCGTTTAAGAATCAAATGAATTGAAGGTTGAAGGTTAAACCCTAAACCAATTGGAGACCTTCAAGGTTGATTATACTTAATCACTTGAAAGTGTAAAAGGTTCAATGATGATCTAATCTAAACACTAATGGTAACCTAAGATGTTAAGGGACTAAGTGGCTAATGAATTGAACCATGATGATGGTCAATGGGTAAATTACCAAAATGCCCTTGAAAGGTTCAATTGAGTGATACCTTGTTTTAATCAAACCCTAATCACATGATAGTGATGAGTTGACTTGTGTTAATCAATGAGGACTTAACCCAATCTAATCTAGAGTGGTGTAATCACTATCTACTAGTTAGAGGAGAGAGAAAGTACCAATTATAATGGAAACTCAAGTAAAATACCTTCAATATACATGGATGTGCAAGATTAGGTATGATCCACCTATGTGAGATCATAGTAAACCCTAATTCTAGGGTGATGACATGTAATGTGAATAGTAAACCCTAATTCTAGGGTGATGACATGTAATGTGAATAGTAAACCCTAATTCTAGGGTGATGACATGTAATGTGAATAGTAAACCCTAATTGATGAAAACCAGGGAAACCTAGCTCTTGTATGAGTAGAGAGATACAACTTCTTTAGATAAGTTATTTACTGTTATCAGTTGATTTAACCATGCATGTTCCTTTAAGAGGATGATCATATCCAGGTATGGATGATGATTCTATATTCATTGAAAGCATGTTGTTAGCTTTATGAATAGTGTTATATCCCGATGCCTTGTTAATATCATCTTATGAGATTGATAGGCTGTGAGAGCCATGAATACCATCAAGGTCATGCTTTAAGAGATGACTTGTGATGAGAATATTGAGAAATGATAATTGATGAGAGTTAGGCTTGTTACATTTAGTATTCTTCCTTCATAGCTGCTATGCTAATGATTAATGTTTGAAAACATGTATGATGATAAAAGAATACTGAAATGTACCTAACTAATCAAGTATAATTATTCCATGTAGAGCCCTGATCATAGATCCATCATTGTCAGAGACCAAATGATGGTGAAACATGTTTTCCTAAGGGAATTCCTGGAGCACATACTTTTGAGTATGTGGGGTATATGGATGTGTAAAACCTTACATCCTAGTGAATGAATTGATGTAGATGTATCTTAAATCCATCAACCCTTTCACTATGTGTTTATGCCGGGGTGATGTAACACTAATCTCCCAAGGAAATCTTTTATACCACATCGATGAGAGATAAACAAGAAATCTTTCGATGGCGAAGAGAGTACAGAATGCCACTGTGACTCTAATAGTGAAGTACCAGAATACCCTGGTAAGCTATTGTAGCAGAGACACTAGATGTCCTGCATGTTGATCCTCATACTGACTGAGGAAGATGAGGTCATAAGAATCCGGCTCTTTTGATGACCTATGTATGATACCGATGCGACTTAATAGTGATCGGTTGGAGTATGAGCGGTATACCTCATCTCCGCAGGGCATAATGATGTTTGTAAAACATAATCAACCGCGTAGCATATCTGCTTAGGTTGAACCACGAAATACATTGGTTGATGATACATTACTTAGTATACATGTTCTTCATATTCCTTAAATGTTGTTGTTCTAATTGATAACAATCTGCTGCTGATTACCTTAGAACTTTTATTGCCTATGTTATTCTTGGTTGCTATAATAAAGCTTCTGGCGGAGAGTTATAACTCTCGCTGGGACAATTATTGAAAATTGTATCACCCCGTAGATTTCTACCTTTAGGTGGACGTCGAGGTCGAAGGAACCGATCTGCAGGTGGACAACAGCAACAACAGCAAATTCAGGAGCAGCAATGACTTCAGGTGGAAACACTGTGCTGTTTAGTCTTGTAGTTAGAATTGTCTTATGTCGTCTCTGTACACTCAGGTCCTAGGAGTTTGTTGGTCTGAGAATTTTGGAATCTTGAGATTTTGTATCATGACGTATATAATCACTCGAGAAGTGATTTATCAGAGATGTAAACAGTTCATCTTACTTTTATAAAAGGAGTTTCAGGTTTTTAAGATCTCGTTTTCGAAAAGTTTTTAATTTCTCGTGATTTTCGTATTCCGCTGTTAATCGAATCGCTTCCGCTATATTTTTCTTGTATTTTGGAGATCAGAGCCCACATTAATGTTAGGCGACATCTTCTCAACGTTAGTATGCTCGACAAGATTGTAATAATTCAATATCAGTTTGCATTGCACATGCCCGCATAATCTTATATTCAATAATTGCCACCTCACTTCATTCCTTATATTTTTGTTTATCAAAGATTTTTGGAAGTTTCTATTAAAGTAAGTATTCTCGAGAATCTTGAGCACATCGACTTTTTGTTTTAATTAAAAAGCCATTCAATAGTGTAAATCTAAATGCCCAAACGTGCACACAGTAAACCATCAATGCGAGCAGGAGTGGTGATAAAGGATCATGGTACGGCGGAGAGAGTGTAAATTGGGGATTATGTCTCACAATATATTCATGTATTTTTTTAAAGATATATTCATGTATTAATACAACAGGCTAAATAACATTTTAGGTATATTCATAGGTACTACAAAATCAGTGTTATGTGATCGATTTTTTTAAAAACATTCTCTTTTTGAAAAAAAAAGGGGTAGGAGATGGGGATGCACTGATGGCTGGAAAGGGAGTAAACTATGCAATGTCTCCGGTTCACCATTCTCCCTTCTTTCAGTCTTCCTCTCGCATCCTTCTTCAAGCGCTCAGCCGATGACTCCTGCTAAGAACAACACAGGGAGGCTTGCTGGTACCTAGACTCCAGCAGCAGTGGCAGGGAAGATCGTACTGACGCATGGAGAAGAAATCAGCGTCCATGATCTCCGTGGCTCAACCTAGAAACGCCCCCAAATGCAATCTTGAGGTTGACCAACCTCCCATTTTCCCACATCTCGATCTAATTCCCTCGCTTTCGATCCGATGCTGATCCTTCCAAGCTGCTCCTGGCACGTCCTCTTGCTCCGGTTTGCCCTGTCAATTCACGGCATTGCTTGCATCGGTTCCGTCTCAGCTGCTGCTACCTCCACCTGCAAGACTTTGGCGAACAAGACGCAGCGGCGCTGGCCACTACGATGCAGATTCGGCTATCTCCGAGTATGAGGAGCATCACGATATCTAGCAGCAATGGGTTTCTCGACTTGATGAAGATCAAGGTTGCGGCTCGTCACATCTCTTACCGGACACTCTTCCATACCGTTCTCATTCTGGCATTCCTGCTCCCTTTTGTGTTCATCCTTACAGCGGTTGTCACCCTTGAAGGCGTGAATGAATGTTCCTCCCTGCGTAAGTTCCTGCATACCAAAGCCTTTCCTGGTCCTGTGTTTGCCGATTCTGTTTATTTATATATCTCATGAGTCCTTTTTAATCGGAATCTGAAATGAACTGGACATATTGGTGGCGTTGTTTCATATCACGAGGTTTCCAATATTTCTCATGTTTATTTTTTTCCATGACGCTTTTGGTTCGGTATCCACAACCTGGAGTAGGATTCTAGTATCTATCCTGAACGTTAAGCTTAATGCAGGTAGTTACAGTCTGTACTTGACGCTTCAGTGAGTTCCACCTCTTAAAAAATGCTCTCACGTTGAGATCTTGTACTTCACTGAAATGTTTACTATGCTAAATGAATATGTCTTAAACAGAAGACTAGGCTTCGATCCTTATCTTAGAAATACTTGAACGCCTTGATGCTTACAACCTGAAGCAATCCATTTGTCAAGAAAGGCCAACTCAGTGCTTGGTGAACTGGAAATTAGACACATTGCCTTCAGAAAGGATGTTCAAAGTCATATATATCACTAAAACTATTCATGCACTCTTATGCGCCATATATTTTAATCTTGTTCGAATGTGTTTGTTCTACTACTGCTATTACAAATCCCATTTATAACATAACACCAGTCAGGGCATAATTTAAAATTTGGCTGTTCAAGTTTTCCAAATTCATCGCTGCGATTTTGTTTTATGTAAGGTCTAAGGTTCTAAGCTATAATCCTGTGGGCGTATTGTGATTACATTTCTTATTTATAAATATGATTTCTAGCTAACTGACATTTAAGAATCTTCACACAACACTTGCACATTATTGGTCAATTAGGCGGTCCATCATAGTTATACTTATTTACTGTTTTCATAATGATCTTTCTTGACTAGTATCATTTAGAATTATATGCATTCAGTACTTCAAATATGGAATCGACTATTACGGGATAACTGAAATTGATGGAGTGCTCATACAAGCATAGTTGGGGAGGATTGGGAGTTAGTGATGGATAGGCAAGGCAGCAACAAATGTTTGTAAATTGTTGCCAGAGAAAAGAAGATTTTATTTTGGTAGTACAAGTGAGATGGGTTCAGAAAGATGACTAGTAGAAAGGAAAAGGATTAAAGGGAAACATGGGAGAAAATTCGAAATCTTTAATTTAACAGCTAGGCTTTGGATGTTAAATGAGATATTGTAGAAGTTGGTGAACTAGAGGTTTTGGATGTTTGAAGGGCTAATATTGTTGAGGTTGTATCGTGGAGTTCAAAATCATTGAAGTATGAAACAAACTAACACCAATTCTCTTAACCATTGGCGTGGCGTACGTATATCTGGTTGCACTCTCATTTGTGGAGATGACGTGTAAAAACTGAATGGTTTGAAATCATTAGCTGTTTTTGTTCAAGCGCTTATACACTTTTGGAAATAAATGTCTAATGAAAACATCACAATTCCGTCGGTGAGGAGTAGCTCAAGTGGTCCTGCTCGGTAAAACACAATGAAGGCTGCCGGGTTCGACCCCCGAGTGAGAAATAATTCTCAGAATTGTTTGGCCGTCGCGCATGTGACCAACTGTGCGATTTAAATGATTCCCGAGTGTGTGGGGCGCTCGGGGGCCTCAGGGTTTACGTTGTTGGGGTGGGTCACTAAGTGGCCCTATCTTGGGACGGTTCCCTCACAAATAAAAAAATCTACAAATGCTTGAATTCAAAAGACTCACATAAGTTGGTTCCTTGGCAAATTTGAGAATCAACAATTTTTTAGCTAGCCATAATTCGCGAAAAATTCATTAATGTATGGTCAAAGTTTGGTCAACTATTTGGGAAAAAATCAAGAATAAGTCGGATATATAGATTGTGTCATTGTGTGTAAAGCATACTTGTCAAGGTGGCTAGGCGGTAGGTACCACCCAATGGCCACCTAGGCACCTAGGCTTTTCTGGGGTTTTTTATATTTTCAGTCGCATGTTTGTATATTTTTACATATGATACTGCATGCAATTTGTAACTATATGTCCATTGAGTTGCGTTATATGCCTGACTTGCATTTATACTGTTGGGAAGATCAAGAGAAGAAGAAATAAGAGGATGAAAAAACAATAGGATGAAGATTATTGGGAATTGAAGTAGAAAGAAAACAAGAAAAAAGAAAAAGGAAAATGCAAATGACATGCAAGAAGTCAGAAAAGGAAAAACACAACAGCAGGAGACGAGACTTGAAGGAGGAAGAAGTTAGAAAAATAAAATAACAGTGCATCAGGTGTTGGAAGGAGACTTAGGGGGAGGAAGAAGAGATCAAGAAATTATAATGCATACACACAAACAACAATATCTGTTGGAGATATAGGAGCAAGAAGTAAAAAAAAAGAAGAATATATGCAAATAGTAGTTGACGTAGGACATGCCCCACCTTTACGCACTTATGAGCGTAGGCGTTGTCGTGTCATTAGTTAGGCTTTATTGGCATGTTTTATTTTATTATGTCTTTCCTCTTCTTATGGGTTTTTGAAAAGTCATGTGGTTTTAGTCCCACATTGGCTATCGTGTGTTTAGTCTTTCTTTTAGAAGCCTATATAAAGGCTCTATGGGCATCCATGTAGAGACACAGTTTATGAATGAGAATTATCCTTTTAGTCATTGCCTAGATTATTTTTAAATAGCTGTAGTTTTAGATTAAGTGGTATCAGAGCCGAACCCTAAAAGCATTAGGGTTAGGTCCTGCCCAACCGTCACCCTCCATCCTCCAGCCGTCATCCTCCACCTTCACCAAACCCGCTGCCACCGCCGCTGCTACCAAATCCCGCCCACTACCCTCTCCGCCTGCCGCTGCCCCCCGCTGCCGCCTGCCGCTGCCGCCGTCCCTTTCTGTCCGTTGTCGCCGTCCGTTGCTGCTATGGTCGCCGCCCGCTACTACTACGACCGCCGCCCGCTGCCGCAGTTGCCGTCGCCGTTGTTCGCCGTTGCTACAGTTGCCACCCCCTGCTGCTGCCGCCGCCACCGTCCATTGCTGCTGTAGCCGCCGGCCCCTGCCGCTGTTGCTGCCACCGTCCTCTCCCGCCGCCACTGTCCGCCGCTGATGTTGTCGCCGCCCCCTGCTGTTGCTATCGCCGATCGCTAGTAAGCAACCCCCTGAAAGTTGGATCGGCGTAGGGTCAGGGCATACCGGATCATCCTTCCTTCTGAGGCACTTCCTTCTACATCGACTCTAAGGAAGCTTTCTTCAAGATATTCTACAGAAAGTAAAGAGTATTCAATATCTACAATTCGGGTAAGGTCTTTCCATTGTTATTGTACTTTGTTCTTCTTCTGCATTTCTAGTACATTCGCAAAAGGGTCCATAGGGAGTTTTGATTCCCCCACCACAAAATTGCCAAGTCCTATTTTTGTGAGAGGTTTTTCTTTGTTCGGCGCACTATTTAGTTTCATATATCTGTCCGCATTTTATTTCTTGAAGTTTTTCACGTTGTTCATCTCAGAAACTAAGTTTTCCTTTGGCACAATAATTTTTGGTTGTTTCGCTGCAATTCATTATGTCGGATCATAGGTCTAACAACCCTGTGTTGGAACCCACTCTGGAAGAAGCCCCTGCTTCTTCCCAAACCCTCTTTAACCTGGATACTCTTGGTCAAACACTCAATTCCATCATGACTGAGCTTCACACAATCCGCCAAACACATACCCCCCAGGCCGGTCAGAATCCCATACCTTATTTTGGATATGGCATGCCACCAAATGTTGGGAATGCACCTCGATCCCCATTAGCTCTTACTCCCCTGCAAATCTGTGCACCACAACCCCAAGAGAACCCCGACTACCAAAACTTAGGGGCCATTGACCCTTTCGCTGAACATGACCCTTACTCCCTACAGGCCTATGAGGAAAACTACCACTACTACTACCCACCGTATTATCAACCTCCCAATTATACGCCTCAACCCGCTGCTCCACACAAACTTTGCACGGCGATACCCCCCTCAACGCAATGCCCCTGACCCCCAATTCGTTCGTGCAAATCATTATCCACATCCTCAACGACCAATGGCTCTGCCGTATCATCCCCATCCAACCTCCTGTGCCACGTCCTCGTCCCCCTAGACATGATGCTTTTCACGCCCCCCCCCCACGTGGCCCAGGCTTTCCCCAAAATCCTTACGGCCAATACCACCCAGGACACCCACCTTAGGATGATATCACCTGACGAGTTAAGGTAGATGCCCCTACTTTTGATGGAAAACTTGACCCTAAGGCTTTTCTCGATTGGATTACCAGTTTGGAAGATTATTTTGACTGGTATAACATGACAGATGCCCAACGGATTAGGTTTGCGAAAATGAAACTCGAAGGGTCTGCTAAGAGGTATTGGCAAGGCGTCCAACATGACATGGAGCGTAGTGGTTAGCCTCCTATTCTATTTATAGATAGGAAAAGAGTTGTTTATTCAGTGAGTAAAAAGGTGTACATGGTACTCTCTTATATAGCTATAGAGAGTTAAGACATACTTACAAGCAGGCAATATGGGACTAATACAAAAGAAAATAACACAATAGAAACAGAAAATAACATAGTATTTCTATACTCCCCCTCATGCTGGAGCGTAGATGTCGAATAAGCCCAGCTTGTCAATCAGAGTCTGGAAGCGAGCTTTCGGTAGAACTTTAGTGAAGATGTCTGCAAGCTGCTTCTCAGTACTGAGATATGGAGTGCAGATGTGTCCAGATAGGACTTTCTCCCGAACAAAATGGCAGTCAACCTCAATATGTTTGGTTCTTTCATGGAAGGTGGGGTTGCTCGCAATGAAAATGGACGCCTTATTGTCGCAGAACATAGGAATAGGGCTAGAAGAAGTGATATCAAATTCGTTCAGAAGGCCACAGACCCATAGGAGCTCACATGCAGTATGAGCCATAGCTCTATATTCTGCCTCTGCACTTGACCGAGCAACAACTGTCTGCTTTTTGCTGCGCCAAGTAACCAGATTTCCTCCCACAAAAGTGCAACATCCAGAGGTAGATTTTCTGTCAGATCGACTTCCTACATAGTCAGAATCAGAAAAACCAGATAAATTGCAGTGGTCATGTTGTTTGTACAGAAGACCTTTCCCTGGAGAGCTTTTGAGATATTGTAAGATGTGACAGATAGCATCCCAGTGGCATTGCTGGGGTTTATCAAGATACCGGCTTATGAATCCTACAACAGCTGCCAGATCAGCTCTAGTGACAGTCAAATATATAAGTTTTCCAACCAGTCTCCTGAACTGGTGGCGATCAACATAAGGAGGGGAAGTATCATCGTCCCAATTCATATTGGGATCCAGAGGAGTGTTGGCTGGCTTGCATCCCAGCATACCAGTCTCTTGCAAGAGATCAAGAACATATTTTCTCTGTGACAAGAATAGTCCTGCAGAAGATCTAGCAACCTCAATACCTAGAAAATATCGTAGTTTCCCTAGGTCTTTGGTGATGAAGTGTTGTGCTAAATACTATTTGGTTGCCTGTATCTCTGCACTGTCACTGCCAGATAAGACAATATCATCAACATATACAATAAGTATGACAAGTCCTGCTGCAGTTTTACGAATAAACACAGAATGATCAGATTGTGAACGCCGAAAGCTAAAAGTAATCAAGATTTGACTGAGCTTGTCAAACCATGCTCGTGGACTTTGTTTTAGACCATATATCGCCTTTCTGAGTTTGCAGATTTTAGAAGCAGACTCCCCCTGAGCAACAAAACCCGAAGGTTGCTCCATGTAGACCTCCTCCTGTAGATCTCCATAGAGAAAAGCATTTTTGACATCAAGTTGATACAAAGGCCAGTCTTTATTCAAAGCAACAGATATCAGAATACGGACAGAATTTAAGCAGGCGACGGGAGAAAATGTTTCAAAATAATCAACCCCATATGTTTGAGTATATCCTTTTGCAACTAATCTGGCCTTCAGGCGTTCAATGGTACCGTCTGGTTGATATTTAATAGTAAAAATCCAACGGCATCCAATAGTTTGGCACGAAGAAGGACGATCAACCAGATCCCAAGTCTGTTGATCACAAAGTGCATGCATTTCTTGCTCCATAGCATGTTTCCAGGCAGGATGGCAAAGTGCCTCTTTAGCTGATTTAGGAATTGTCACACCAGACAAAGCAGAAGTAAAACAAGCAAAGCTACCACAGAGATTGTCAGACGAACAGAAATTACTGATAGGATGCTGAGTACAGGAGCGAACGCCTTTCCGTAAACTGATAGGAAGATCCGGGTCAGAAAATACCTCAGTGGACGGTGGATCAACCGCAGACGCAGGATTTGGTTCGACCGGGGCTTCAGAAGCATTAATGTTCTTTGACCTGCGCCGATAGACTTGCAATGGGCGTTCTTGAGGCATATCATGAGCATGAGATTCTTCAACAACTAAAGGTAATGGAGTGGGAGCCATAATGTCATCCGACAATTTTGCACCAGAAGTAGAAAAATAAGGCATATGCTCAAAAAAGGTCACATCCACACTAACCAACCATTGTTTTTTGATAGGATCAAAACAACGGTAACCTTTCTGAGTACGGGAGTATCCTAAAAACACACATTTGACCGAGCGAGCATCAAGTTTAGTGAGACCAGGACGAAGAATTTTCACAAAACACGTACTTCCAAAAATGCGAGGAGGCAGAGAAAATAAGGGTTTATCAGGAAACAAAATAGTATATGGGACCTGATTTTTCAGAACAGAAGAGGGCATGCGATTGATAAGATAGCATGCTGTAGAGATGGCTTCAGGCCAGAAGTGTTGGGGTACTTTATAGTGTAGAAGAAGGGTGCGAGCAACCTCAAGAAGATGGCGGTTTTTTCGTTCAGCAACACCATTTTGTTGAGGAGTGTAAGGGCAAGAAGTTTGATGTATGGTGCCACGGTCAGCACAAAAAGATGTAACAAATTTTTGCATGAATTCCAGAGCATTATCAGTACGAAAAATTTTAATGGGTCGATTAAATTGTGTGAATTTCAGCAAAGAAGGTGCGAATAGTATCTAACACAATATCCCGACCTTTGAGCAAAAACAACCATGTGGTGCGAGAATAATCATCAATAAAGGTTATAAAATACTTCACACCAGAGTGACTGGATACAGAGCATGGTCCCTAAATATCAACATGAACTAAGTCAAAGATTTCTTTAGAGGCAATAATTTTCTTAGCTGGAAAAACAGATCGAGTTTGTTTGCCCAACACACACGTTTCACATGAAAAATTATTCTAAGATAAAGTAGGAAATAAATGTTTTAATTTGGCAGCAGATGGATGACCCAGGCGAAATTGCCACTGTAATCCTGTCACTGAAGTAGAAAGCAGAGCCGCAGCAGTAGGAGGTCCATCCAAGTAATACAACCCATCTGGTCCTTCACGGCCCGAACCAATCCTCGTCTTCGTGCGGAGATCCTTCAAAACACAGCAAGAAGGATCAAATTTAATAGAGCACTTGAATTGTTTAATCATCTTACTGACTGACAATAAATTAACATGAAACTTTGGAATATATAAAACAGAATTCAAGTGCAATTTTGGTGACAGCGGAACCGTGCCAGTCCCATGAACAACAATTTTGGATCCATTTGCAACATTAACAGAAGTTATAGGAGCAGTTTTATTGAGACTCGAAAAAAGACGAAGATCACCAGCCATATGAGTGGATGCATCGGAGTCAATGCACCACTGTTTGTTACCAGATGATGGAGAGGCAAGCATGGCAGAAGTATATCATTAGGCAAAAACATCCTCATAAGTCCTTAAAGGTGGTTCAGAGAATACATAGTAACTCATTTGATGGATGGTTTAAGGAACATGTAAGTTTAGTTGTGCTAATTAAATTTGTTATGCTTCATGAATAAAGTCTAACAAACTTTTCTTTTATTAGATTGAGACACTCCTAAGAACAGAGATGGTGGATGATAAAATCAAGTTTCTTTCTCAAGGTCCACATCAACTGGCCATTAAGTACAAGGGCTATGTTGTCAATGGTCACAGATTTCATACCAAGGCAAAAGATGCAAATTGAATAATACAAAATAGTGGAGTCTTTCTGGTAGCTAAGACTGATTGTTATTCTAAAACTACTGACCGCAATCCAATTACTAGAGATGTTATCTACTATGGTGTTTTGAAGGACGTTATTGTGCTCAATTATTATGAACACTTTAAGGTGACATTATTTAAGTGTGATTGGGTGGACATCTACTCAAAGAGGGGAATCAAGCATGATGATCATGGGTTGACTCTTGTTAATTTGAGATGACTTCAAACTACAGGATAACCGTTTGTAGTGGCATCTCAAGTTGGACAAGTATTTTATGTAGAATATGTCACTGTAAAAGGGTGGCATTTTGCTGTAAAGATTGACCCACAAGATATGTTCAACATGGAAGAACAATCTTGTATTGATAATGTCAAAGCTTATGTGCAAGGTGAAACTAGAGATGGGACATCAATGACATCATATGATGAAGATACTGATTGTGACATAGTTATATTGGATATGGAAGGAATCACTGTTGATAGTTCAACAATTGAAAAAGACCAATCCAATCTCAAATTCAGTAGGATGATGAAAGTGTATCTCAAAGTGATGATGATGACAATTTTGAATGAGAAGATTACAAAATAGCAACCAATGTTTCTTTTAGTTTGTCGTTATTATTTGACTTATATAAGCCTTTTTTGGCTCGATGTATCTCTTTAATTTCCTGTCTCACATTGTGCTCTAGCTAGGTGTATGCATTTTGCACGTCTGACATTCTTCTTAATCAAATTTATCCTTGTCTCTTTTGTTGTTTATAATTATATTTGATTAAATATTTGTGTCTTTCATTTTTAAATATTAATTATAAAATTGTTATTATGTTGTTTAATATTTTTTTAAATGTCTTCATTTATATGTGACTTGATATACTCAGGATGAGAGAACAGTACAGTGACAACTGCCATAACAAGACAACCACAATGAATGATAAAAACAACAACAATGACTCTTGTACAACGACTCATTTACCTAGCATTACTCGACATGGTTGTTGGCAATCTTTGAACCTGTCATCCTCAAATCACTCAAAAAAAATTAGCTTCCCTTCCAGCTGAAATTCAAAATGATAGAGCAAACAAATTCAATAAAACTGCTGCTAGCTATGCAAAAAATACCCAATCAGCCACGTCTCCCCAAGACTCTAATATGGTTGGTGGTTTGAAATCCTCTCAAACATGCACAATTGAAAAGGAGATGGGAACAAGGTGTCTACACCCCGATATTAAGCGAGAAGTGCAATTGCAACAATATGACTCCTTAGACGATGCTTTTCACCGCGCCCAAAAGGTCGAAAGTTATCTACAACTTGCTTCTCATGGGCCTTCCTTTTTCTCGTTTCGGCCAACGTACTAGATCAACCAGTAATCCTGTCACCACCTCATCTCATTCGGCCTATCCTCTGCCCCAACCATCTCCCCGTGGTTCTTCAACCCCTTCAGCTAGTAAAGGCAAGGAGATAATGTCCACCCCAATCCTACCTCCTCCAAGAGGCCGTGAATGCTTTCATTGTCATAGAACGACTCACTTAGCTGCCCAATGCCCTCGTCATGCTCTTTTTGTGTCCTCTGATTCTCCCGATACCACCCCAGAGGATGACATTGAGTATGAAGATGTTCTTCCAGCCTCTGAACCCTCAAATGATGACGCCGATTATGAGGATGATCCTTCTTATCTTCAAGTCATGCGTGTTCTTGCGGCTCCTTCAGAAGGGGATGAATGGAAACGTACCACCCCCTCCCAAACCTTTTTCAAACACGCTGGTAAAAGTTGTAAACTCCTCATTGATGGGGGTAGTTCTCAAAATATCATTTCACACCATGGATTGAAGCACATGGAGTTGCGCCCTGAACTACATCCACAACCACACAAAGTCCATTGGGTGAACCAGATTAGCTTGCCCATTACCCAACGTTGTCTTGTACCCATCACTGTAGGTGCTTATTCAAACCACATTTGGTGCGACGTGTTGCCCATGAATGTTGGCCATGTCATTTTGGGACGTCCTTGGATATATGACTTAGATGCCCACAATGAGGGACGCTCCAACGTTTATACTTTTAAGCACAAAGGCAAACACATCCAATTAGCACCTACTCGTTTCATTTCCCCTATCAAAAAGAGTCCACCGCCTGATCCCCAATCCTCCAAGTCTCAACACTTTCTACACCTTGTCACTCGACAAGAGCTTGAGGAAGCCAGCCGAGAATCTGGATGCATGTATGTGCTATACATCAAAGAATCTACTCCCATGTACGATTTTCAGCCCCCACCGGAACTTGCCTCCCTTCTCGATGAGTTCAAGGACATGATACCCACCGACCTTCCGGATGAGCTCCCTCCTATGCGTGATATTCAACATGAGATTGATTTGATTCCCGGGTCTTCGCTCCCTAACCGACCTCAAAACCGTGTGAACCCGACCGAGCATGCTGAATTGAAACGTCAGGTTGATGCCCTCCTTCTCAAAGGATTCATTCGTGAGAGCAAGAGCCCTTGTGCGGTTCCGACACTACTTGCTCCCAAGAAGGATGGTAGTTGGCGTATGTGCTTAGATTGTCGACCCATCAATAAGATCACTGTCAAATATCGATTTCCTATTCCACGTCTTGACGACATGCTTGATCTATTGACGGGATCCCGCTATTTCTCCAAGATTGACCTTCGTAGCGGTTACCACCAGATCCGTGTTAAGGAGTCTCATGAATGGAAGACTGCCTTGAAAACCTCAGACGGTTTATATGAGTGGCTAGTCATGCCTTTTGACCTTTCAAACGCACCCAACACCTTCATGCGCGTCATGAACCACGTGTTATGACCATTCATTGGAAAAATTTTAGTGGTATACTTTGATGATATTCTGATTTTTAGTAAGACCAAGGACGAACATCTAACTCATCTCCGACTCATCTTTGACACACTTCGTACTGAGAAATTGTACATCAATCTAAAGAAGTGTTCGTTCCTTCAAGATAAAGTCCTATTCCTTGGATATTTTGTTTCCGCTATCGGCATTGAGGCTGACCCAGCCAAAGTCAAGGCCATCACTGATTGGCCTCAACCCACTTTGATTTCTGAGCTTCACAGCTTTCACGGGCTGGCTACTTTTTATCGCCGTTTTGTTCGAGGATTTAGCACCATTATGGCTCCTCTCACTGAGTTAATGAAGTGTGACAAATTAGAGTGGACACCATCAGCCAAACGTGCTTTTGAGGCAGTCAAAACTAAGTTGACCGAAGCTCCGGTTCTTCGCCTTCCCGATTTTTCACTTCCTTTTGAAGTATCTTGTGACGCTTCCGGTGTTGGCATTGGAGGCGTTCTGAGCAAGGAAGAAAATGTCCGATTTCGATGCTGTTTCGTTGGCCACAGAAACAGAAATTTACCGAAATTTTGATGGAAATTTCGACAAATGCGTTCCTAATGTTTCGATGACAAAATCAACGAATTAGTTTATGAAATTTTACCAGAATTATCTGCTAGTGTAGATCTACTCAAATATCCAATAATATTTCATTCTGGATATGTGGGGGTGGGGGTCTCCTCATGTGTGAGTGAAGGACCCTGAACTATTTCGATGGGGATTTTGATGGAGAATTTCGATGTCAATTTTCAATGTTGAAATCAATGAATCAAGTCATTGTAGTTTGCAAGCACAAGGTATAGACTTAAAGACACAACTGTACAAAAAGAAAATGCTCCAAGCAGTCCATAGTACATTAAAAAGAACGAAAAATTTCGATGGACATCGTGTTTTGACAGTATTTCGATGTTCGATGGCCATCGGTATGGAAATAATTGTGGAAATTTCGACAATTTCGTGGAAATTTTAAACTATGGTTATGAGTCAAGAAGGGCACCCTGTTGCATTTTTCAGTGAGAAACTCAATGAGGCAAAGCGTAAATATTCTACGTATGATAAAGAATTCTAAGTTGTTGTGCAATCCCTGCGTCATTGAAGGCACTACCTTCTCCATCAAGAGTTCATTCTTTGGTCTGACCATCAAGCCCTTCGCTTTCTGAACTCCCAAAAGAACTTAAATGTGCGTCACGCCAAGTGGTGTGAATTTCTTTAGGAATACACTTTTGTCCTCGAGCATCGTTCAGGTGTTGAGAACAAGGCCGCAGATGCTCTCAGTCGTTGCTTGACCACCCTACAATCTATGAGCATTGAAGTTGTAGGTTTTGACCGACTGAAAGAACAAAATCTGACCTGTCCTGATTTCGCGACTATTCATTCTGAAATTCTCAGTAGCACACCCGACCATGCTTCTGATTTTAGCCTACGTGATGGAATTCTTTTTTGTGGCACACAGTTGTGTATCCCTTCTACTTCAGTTCGAGATTTTCTCGTTTGGGAATTACATGCTGGTGGCCTCGCTGGCCATTTCGGTAGGGATAAGACCACCACTCTAGTAACATACATATTTTATTGGCCTTCCTGACGTCGTGATGTGGCTCGCATCGTGTCTTAGTGTCGTACTTGTCAATTGGCCAAAACTAAAAGGCAAAATACAGGTCTTTACACTCCTCTCCCTATCCCGCATGAGCCTTGGAAGGACCTAAGTATGGATTTTATTATAGGTCTTCCTCGCACTTCCCGCGGCCATGACTCTGTGTTCGTCGTTGTTGATTGTTTTTTGAGAATGGCCCACTTCATTGCCTGTAGTAAGACTTCTGATGCCTGTCGTATCGCTCACCTTTTCTTCAATGAGGTAGTCAAACTACACGGACTTCCTTGACCATGATGTAAAGTTTGTTAGCTACTTTTAGAAGACCTTGTGGAAAATCTTTGGTACCAACCTCAAATTCTCTTCTGCCTTTCACCCTCAGACTGATGGTCAAACTGAGGTGGTTAATAGGAGCTTGGGTAACCTTATGCGATGTCTTGTTGGTAAGCGCCTAGGCAACTGGGACTTATTGCTACCTACTGCTGAATTTGCTTATAACAGCTCTGTAAATCGTTCCACAAGAAAGAGTCCTTTTGAAGTTGTTAATGGATACAAACCCCGCCAGCCTATAGATCTTGTACCTATGTCCACTAATGACCGCACTTCCCACACTGTTGAGACCTTTGCCCAACACATTCATGATTTGCATGCCAAGATTCGCCAAAAACTTACTTTGTCTTATGAAAACTATAAGCTTTTTGCAGATGCACATCGCATGTTTCAAGAATATAATGTGGGAGATTATGTGTTAGTACGTGTGCGTCCTGAACGTTACCCCAAAAATTCTTTCAAGAAGCTTCATGCCAGAGCGTCATGACCTTTCCAAATACTTAGTCGACAGGACCCAATGCCTATGTACTGCATTTGCCAACAGATTGGGGCATTAGTGCAATATTCAATGTGGAGGATCTTTCTCCTTATCGTGGTACATTCGAGCCCCCTCCACCACCAGCAGCAGCTTTGTCAGCCCATCACCGTGGTTCACCGCCGTCAGCAGCGTTACCGCCTCTGCCTCGACTTCCTTAGTAGCCGCCCGAGCGCATCGACACCGTTTTGGACGACCAGACCATCCTCACCAGCCAGGGCATTGTACGTCGTTTCTTGGTTCGTTGGAGAGGCCGTTCTTCTAGTAGACGCCACATGGATCACCGAGGAGGAGTTTCGTCGCGTTGATGCAGATCTTCTGGAGCTCTACCTTAGTACTGACTCGACGGAGTCGAGTCTTTTGCAGCTGAGGGGAGTTGACGTAGGACATGCCCCACCTTTACGCAGTTATGAGCGTAGGCGTCGTCGTGTCATTAGTTAGGCTTTATTGGCATGTTTTATTTTATTATGTATGTCTTTTCTCTTCTTATGGGTTTTTAAAAAGTCATGTGGTTTTAGTCCCACATTGGCTATCGTGTGTTTAGTCCCTATATAAAGGCTCTATGGGCTTCCATGTAGAGACAGTTTGTGAATGAGAATTATCCTTTTAGTCATTGCCTAGATTATTTTTAAATAGCCGTAGTTTTACATTAGTAGTACCACCAGTAGTCTAGGAAATGTGGGAGCAGGAATCGCAGGACAAGTCTGAATTTTAGCCTCTGAAATAAGTAACACGGACACAGCAGCAGGAGGGGAGACATAGGAGGAAGTTTAAAAAAATTAATACCCAGTTTATCCGCCTCTCCCGGAAAATGGATATCCCTAGACTAAAATTGCAGTTCAATACTTTTCTTTTTTCTCTCCACTCGTACCAATCCACTTACTCTACTTATTCTATTTAAAGTTATTTGTGTATCTACTTCAGTAATACTATTGTTACGGACCATTATAAGCGAAGATCCAGGTAAGATACATACTTCCTCAGGAATGAAAAAATAAACCAATCCACTTCCATCTGATATTTCAGATCAAATTCTTTTATTCCTCGATACTCTATCAAATCCTCTTTTTCTTTTTGAATAATGGAATCCACCTCTGTGGTTCCATATTTAATGATTCCTGAACTGTTTCTTCTGGATCGAGGATCGTTGAAATAGGCAAGAATACTATTTTTACATAATATACCAATTATGGGTATTTCAATCAAATTGCTCAAGTTGCACTAAGATTCATGGTTGAATGTGAAAAAGAATTGCTTTTGTTTAGCAACAGTCTTATAAGGATGATGCTTTCGCTGTGTGTTATTGTAGTGAACAGGAAATGCATGAGAATTTCTCAGAAAACAAAAAGAAAAGAAAAAGTAATACAAGAATAGGAGATAAAGGAGAAAATATAAAATTAAAATGAATCAAACAGCAGTATAAGGACTGACCTATTTGCAGCAGGAGCGCCTAGACGCCCACCCAACCCGCCTAATTTGACCAACTCATCTATGACCCCTAGGCGCCTAGGTTTGAGGGACCTGTGGAGCACCTAGGCTCCCACCTTGATCAGTAAGGTGTGTAGCTACGCATATATAGATACCCAGGTATGCATGTATATAATATATATGTATACACATATACATATCTAGATGTAGATGTATCTGTACATCGAGGAAAACCCCATATATATGAAAGATACTACTGTTTTGCAAGATGGGGAGATGAAGCATTTATATAAAAAATTGTGTAAGTTTGTAAAAAAGTTAAGTTCATGAAAAATCATCTAAGTGTGTTATAATCGTAAAAAGTTGCAAAAATCATAACTTGTCACTGACCACATTTTATTTATGTAGAATATTCAGTTGACCAAAAGACCGTGTAAAGTCGTGACTTTGTTTAAAAAGAGAGAGACTTTTGTTATTAGTAAATGTATATTTTAAATATAGGCCAAAGCTAATGTTATTCACTACAAGTATGATCCTCCCTTAGATGGTTTGAAACTCCCTTAGATGGTTTGAAGTGTCATTTCTTTGATGCGTTTGAATAGCTTGTACGAAATAACACATGTTACAAGCTGACCGGTCTTTGTGACTTGGGATTTCCTAAGGAGTTTCTGAATCCACCCAGTCTCAATAAAGAATCTGAAGTATTATCATCAACATCTTTGGTAGAAAATTTGTTTGGTTTGGTAAGGTAGAGGTTTTTACGTTCTTGCTTATATCCTTTGCACAAGGGATCGATGTAACACCTAAAGAGAAGGATAATCACATATCGCTGCATTGGGTTATATTGCTATAAACATGGATTCCTAATTCCTACCACCGAAAAAAGTTGGCATCAAACATTTATCTAGGACAATTATTGGACTATCTAGTTGTTTGAGGCTGATGGACTTGATATGTTTAATACCTAACTAGATCTGAAGTGAGTTTGGTCCACTAATAAAACAGTGCTGAAACAAAACCTATTGGAAGTCTAGGATGAATTGTCTAAAGCTCCCCAATAGAAAGACTTTGGAAGTAATGAGGCTGAACAGACTTTTATTTTTCAATTTAAGAGGGAGAAGTATTAATCACCCCACCTCCCTCACGCGAGCACAAAACTATGGGTTCCTTACATGTATAGTATACCCCCCTATTAACATAAAGAAAGAAAGGAGTTCTAACAGGCGGCGACATCTGCCTCAAGCTATGAAAGATATACACATCCTGAAGATCCCCTCCATATGTGGCCAAGGCTTTGGCTACTTGGTTGATTTCCCCGGCGTATGCTCTACTCTGATCTGAAGCATTCTCACCTTGGCTCAGTTAAGCTCAACAAGTCTCTTAATCTTCCAAGGGCCGTCGTAAGTGCCCAACACTAGATCCATATAACAGCTCTACCATCTGATTCAATGATAGATGGTAGGAAATTGAAGGCTGCTTATAAGTTCAACCCATAGAAAACCCTTCAAAATGCCCCTCCACAATGTTAACAACCTCTCCTGGTGTAGAAAAACCCCAAATGATATTGGCCTCATGATCTCGTAAGATCCCACCACAGCCAGGGAACAAGACCTATTGCCTCGATTCTTCAATTTAGTACAGAAGAGGCTCAGGGAAAACGTCTGAGCTTCCGGCCTCTTCCATTACACATGTACATGAGCGAACGAAAGTGACCTTAGGCAGATGTAGACTCAAAAGAGCCCAAGCTGCAACCCTCTGTGGATCACCCCTTACCAAGTCAACAAGGAAGAAAATGTCCGATTTCGATGCCGTATCAGTGGTCACAGAAACAAAAATTTTGACAAATTTCGACAGAAATTTCGATAAATGCGTTTCTGGCGTTTCGACGGAAAAATAAACAAATTAATTTATGAAATTTACCAAAATGAACTACTAGTGTAGATCTACACAAATATGTAATAATATTTCATATTGGATATGTGGGGGTGGGGTCTCGTCATTTTTTAGTGAATGACCTTGAACTGTTTCGATGGGGATTTTTGATGTCAATTTTCAATGGCAAAACCAATGAACTAAGTCATTATAGTTTGCAAACACAATATATAGACTTAAAGGCACAAAACTGTGCAAAAAAATATGCTCTAGCTAGTACATAGTATATAAAAAAAGTAATAAAAAATTTGATGATCTTCCTGTTTTGAGAGTTTCGTCAGTCAATTTCGATGTCCGATTGCCACAGAAACATAAATTTTGCCAAAAATTTCGACAATTTTGTCGAAATTTTGAACATTGCAAGTCAACAACCAAACTTTGAGAAATAGTAGTGAAGAGACATGTGATCCGGGACGAAAGAGTATTGGGATTGACTTTTTTGCTGTCACATCTGCTAGCACTCCTGCCTTTCCAAATAAACCACATTGTCAAGGAGGGAAGGTTCCCATGGATAAGGCCTTGGAAAGAGGAGGCGTTGCACCAACACTATTGAAAGCCTGAGCAATAGAGTAAGAACTATGAATTCTCAGCTCCATGAGAGGTTCCATTTTGGCCCATATGTTCCTTGCCCAATTGCCGTGTAGGACTAAGTGATCCAGGCTCTCTGTCTGTGACTCAACACAACATTCACATTTGGACATGAGCGGTATGTGACAATCAACAATTCACTGATCAAGTGGAAGGGCGCTGTGCAACATCTTCCAATTGTTAACCACATCTTGTAAGGAATCTTCCTCGTCCAAACCCATTTGTGGAATTCTCATTTGACGGAGGAAGGCTGGCTCAACATCTTCTTCATGGAGGCAACTGAGAATCTACCTTTGATGTCTGGTTCCCAAATGAGGTAGTCCTCTCCCGAAGAAAGATTGATCTGCATGTCCAGTGTAAGTTGAATGCCGGTATTGGAAATACACACGTTAAGCTTTGGGTAGTCCCAATCTATAGAAACATCATAAAAGTCCTTCCAGTTTGCATAACATTCAAGGAAGTCCCTGGACACTAAACGTCGACCCGCACATTTGGCAAACCAGAAAAAAATGTTACCATGCCCAACTCCGAGTGCAACTGCTGAATGAGAAGAGGGAAAGCTAGCCAGATATGCTTCCGATAGACTGATGCAAAAGAACCTTTAATAAGGAACCAAGGATGAAAAGGAATATACTGCCAGCGTGGACGAGAATATTTGGCTAAACAAAGGCTGACCCATAGAGACAATTCAGTAAGAACTTGCCACGTGGCCCTGGAAAGGAAAGCTTGCTGAATGATGACCAAACTATGAAATTCCAACCCACCATTGCAAAAAGGGGCACAAACCTTATTCCAAACAACCCATAGGCGATGTTTGTGGCCATCCCTAGACTCCCATAGAAAGGCCGTCAACATCCTCTCCACCATTCTCAACACCGTACGAGGATCTCTACCAACCATCATCAAATAAAGAGGAAAAGAGGAGAGTACCGCCTTGATAAGAGTAAATCATCCTGCAAAATTGAGGAGCTTGCCACTCCAGGACTCCACCCTTCTGGATAATGAAGTCACAGTGAGATATGCGCAACCGCCCAACCACCAATGGGATGCCCAAGTACAAGATAGAATTGTCACTAAAGGAACAACCCAAAAGAAGACTGATCTCGTTAGCACGTTGCGCTGAAACACGACCCGTCATGAATTGTGTTGTACAGGCGCCCACCTGGGCGACGCCTCGACGCCTAGGCTTAAGTAAGCCCGCCTCAAACTGGGCGCCCAACCCCCTAATTGACCTAAGTTGTTGCCTAAGGCCTTTGAGGCCCAAATTAAGCCAATTCAAGGCTAATTTAGCATAAATTAGATCTGAATTTGATCAAATTGAGTCATTTTATGGTTAAATTGGGTCTAATTTAGGGTAAATTTGGTCTGATTTGGGGGAAAACAGGCCTGATTTGGGGGAATTAGGTCTAATTTGGGGGAATTAGGTCCAATTTGGGAGAATTAGGTCTGATTTGGTCATGTAAGGCCTCGTTTAGATCCACAGAGGGAAATTTAGGGTTAGTTAGATTTGATTTGGTCATGTTATGCAAATTAGGTTTGATTTTAGGCCAAATTATGTCAAATTTGAGCAGATTAGGTCTGATTTGGGAAAAATAAGTCTGATTTTGGGGAAATGGTATGATATGGTGAGATTAGGTCTAATTTGGCCAAATTAGATATTGTTTAGGTCAATATAGGGAAAATTTGGGGAAATTAGGTCTGATTGGATCATAATATTCAAAATTAGGTTTTATTTAGGCCAAATCATGTCAAAATTGGGCACATTAGGTCTAATATAGGGGAAACAAGTATGATTTGGGGGAAATTGTTTTAAATTGGATGACTAGGTCTTATTTGGCCAAATTTTGTCTCATTTAGGTGAATATATGAAAAATTCATGGAAATTGGGATTGATTAGGTCATGGTATACAAAATTAGGTTTGCTTTAGGCAAAAAATAGGGTAAAATAGGTCAAATTTGGATCAAATGAGTTCAAATTAAGGCCAATCAGTTCTAGTTTAGGTCTTATTAGTTTTATTAAGCCTAAATTCTACATAATAGTAATATACATGTTTTGGCTACAAACATTATACATGTTTAGCTTTCTGATTTCTATATGAATTTTGTTCAGGTAAAACTTCCACAATTCAATCCATATCTAATGATTTTGTTGCTTCCTTCATACGATGCTAGCACATTGATTGCATATTTATCATGTATATTTATGTGTAAGGATTGTATTTTTCAGAAATTTTACATAAATCTGTTAAAATAAAAAATATATAAAAATACCTGGAAACGCCTGGGTCTCCGCCTGGGCGCTTAGGCTGTCTGGGCGTCCCTCTGGAATGCCTGCCGCCTATACAACCATGGTCATGAATGAAGACTTGTTGGGATTTACCTAGTGCCCCGACGCCATGGAGTATATGTGAAGACACTGAAGAAGAGCCTGAATAGATTGACCTGTGCTATTGAGGAAGAAAACAATGTCATCCGCAAAGAGCAGATGAGTAGGGGCAATACCTCTCCTTCTAGTACGGAACCGCATGATGAGACCAGTTGAACCCCTCACGATCATAAGTCGACTTAAAGTCTTTTGTAATAATAAATAACGTGGGGGACATTGGATCCCCTTGCTTCGATCCCCTGGTAGTCGAGAAAAAAACCCCATAAGAACAATTAACATGAACAGAAAACCAAGAGTCCTCAATGACAGTCTTGATGATGTGAATAATCGTTGTGCTGAAGCCAAAAGACTCGAGAACAATTTAGAGGAAAGGCCATTCAGTCCTATCAAAAGCTTTAGACACATCGGCCTTACATACGATGTTTTCCCCTTCCCTCCCTTGGTCGAGATCATGAGTTATCTCTTGAGCAAGCCTGATATTATTACTGAGACCCCTGCCATGAACAAATGCGTTTTGCTCCATACTGATAATTTGGGGAAGAATAGAAGCAAAATGGACGGAAAGACTTCTGAAACTAGCTGCATGATGAAGTTCTCTACGCTAATAGGCCTGAAATCAAAGAGTCGAGATGGCTTATCGACTTTCGGAATGAGAGAGAGATACACTTCATCCCTCCAAGGACCTGGGCACCCCTGAAACAAAACTGCATAACATCAACCACATCATCCTTCACTATGTCCCAAGCCGGTCTATAGAAGACCCATGTAAATTCGTCGGGCCCTGGCACACTATCTTGGTCTAACTCGAGTAAAGCCTTGTGGATCTCATCTTCAAAAGGCAATCTACTCAACTCAGTGTTTTCATCGCTCGGAACAAGAAGAGGGATATGTTGAAGGATTTCCAGATTTGGTGAAAAACTTGATGTAAATAACTCTTAAGAAAAAGCCCACTGCCGCTTCTAGGATGCTATCCGATCCTTCTACCTTGGACTCGTCATCTAAGATAATATAATCCACATGTGAGGATTTGCGCCTGTAAGAACATGTGAGTGAAAAAACTCTCTATTGCGATCCCCCTCTGCCAGCCAACGCACACTAGAAAGTTCACGACAATAGCTCTCTTCCCACTGTTGGGCCTCCTCCAGTTGCAACTCAGCTTCAACAATAGCTAATCCCCACTAGCATCCTGCTACCCATCCCATAGAGTTTGAAGCTCCCGAACCTCACACTTAGTCTTTAGTTCTCGCGAAAACGTTTCCCACGGTATCCCTATTTTACGCTTGAAGCACCTTCTTCAAATGCCTTTGCTTCTCAAAGATATGATAAGGCGGATAACCCCGACCCTCCATCTTCCAACCTCCTCTACTCACCTCCATCACCCCGGGATGACGCAACCACATCTTTCTTAACAAGAAGCTAGATTTCCTTCTACATTCGGATGCTACTTTGGAGGAGAAGAGAAGAGGGCTATAATTAGATACTTTCGTCCTTGTTGAGTGGTGTGCTCCACCCCACAACATATACCTGAAGGCCACACGCTACCTAGGAAACTCTTATCGAGCCTCGCCCATTTAGTGGGAGAGTCGACCTGCTTATCCACCCAGGTGAAGGGGGAACCTCTGAAAGACACTTTCGAGAGCTACGCAACATAGATCCATATATTGAATTTCAACATAGGCCTACTTCTAGGTTGACCACCTCCTGCTTTCTCCCTAATCGAGTTGAAGTCTCCATAAATCAGCCACGATAAACCAGAGGAAGCCCCATCCTCCAGTGAGTCCAAAGTTGCCTGCGTCGAACATAAGAACAAGCAACATACACCAATCCATCAACGTGATATCGACCGTGACATGCTGATCACTGGCCGCGACCAACATCAGAAGAAGAGAGGACGAAACCCAGATCCGGGAGCATGGGGAATTAGAACAACTCCAGTTGAAGCTCAACATGTCTTGAAGAACGATCATCTGATTTGCAGATTGAAAGGGCTCTAAAACCACAAAAACTTCTATCTGGGCCGTAGCGAGACGCCTAAGCCTCCTACGCATACGACGGTTGCACACTCGAGCGTTCCAACCAACAATTGGTTAGACATAGAAGGAGAAAACCCTGTGAGGAAACTAAGAACACTCACTCGCCAGATCCACCAACTCCTCATCCCCTTCCCCAAACACTTCTTGAATGAGCATTGTCTTGTCCTGGCCGCCCCCTCGAAAAGCCCTGGCCTCCCTCGAATCAGAAGGGGTGAAAACACCACAATCTATCACAGGAGCTCAAGAACCTGTCCAGTGAAGAGTTTCGACAAAGCTGCTCCAGAGCCGTTTCTGGAATGACCTCACGGGCTGTATAAGCACCATCAATTACCCTTGGCATCTATGACCCATCACCTTGAGCCTGATCCTCGTGGGGAATGTCTGGAAGAAGAGCATGGATCGAGTCTCAACGACGCCGATGCCACCAAAAGAACCTGCTCGCTGAGGCTGAACAAACTTCCAATGGGTCTCTCTCCTATTCTCCAAGTTGATGACCTTTTCCAATTGTGATTCGGCCAACCAACTACTAAACCAATAATGGTCTAAGGGAAGTGTATGGGAAAGAAGATCAATGAAAATGGAGTCACACAATGCTAAGGATTGGTGCAATCAAACATTGGGATAGTAGCTCGTGTTCAACACTCCCTCAGATAAAATTTTCTTTGCAAGCACAGATCATCGTGTCTATATCTCATGTTCACTAGACCGAATTCGATGAGGGGTCATTGCTGTTCCTAACCATGTTGGACAATACATATTGTTGACCTAGAGGTTGTACATTACCTATATTTTGATAATGACTTAACCATTCCATTCATATGTATCTAACATGTGCGTTAAAGATTGTTTGCAGGCATTAGGTACATGAAAAGGATCACATATACAAGCCCTAGAATGGGCCAAGTGCAAGCCAAATTGACTACAAGTGTGCAATTTAGGATTTCCATGTAAATCACCTTAGAACATAAATGTAATCACTTGTAACGATGAATATGCTTGTAACTTAGAAGAGAAAAATGTTTGGGACAAAATTCACCAAGTGCTAATCACTTTTATTGCAAATTAGAAAATCCATTTCAGGCACTTGGTCGGTCGAGTTTCCCACCCTGAAACTCGACCGATCATCCTGAGTCGATTTTTTGAAGATTGCAATCGGTCGAGTTGTGCACTCACAGAACTCGACCGATTGGGTAGTAGGCCAATTCCAGTTGGAATGGTCGGTCGAGTTTCCTCAGGACAAACTCGACCGATCAATTCAACATCGAATTGCCTGCTACCTGATCGGTCGAGTTACACCCATTGATACTCGACCGATTGCACTGTACGGAGTTTGCAGAAAAAGTAATATGACCGTTGGTGAATTGTTTGGGGCAAAAATATAGCCGTTTTCTTGAAGGAAAAACGACCACTTATGCACCCAAGTGTCCCACAACATAAAGGGCCACCCTCAACTATAAATAGAACCCCTTGGACTTCATTCCAAGCTGCTCTTCCATTGCAAACTTGGTTCTAGCTTAGTTGAGAGTATTCCAAGCCCTTGAGCCCCTTTCTCTCTCTACCTTCAAGACAAATTCGTGAGTGAGATAGGTTCCTTTGTATGAGAGCTATCCTTTGTGCTATGTAAAGCTCTCTCTTCTTTCTTCCCACCTCCAAATCAAATAGAAGATTGATTGAAGCTTCTTCTCCGAGTGAAAGGGGAGTTGCTGCTGTTCTTCTCCAAGTGAAGGGGAAGATGTGTTGCTGATCTTCTAGAGTGAAGATTGATCGTTGCTCCAGCTCCCTTGGTGAAGGGAAAACGTGGGCAAGCTCTCCAAGTGAAGGAGAGGTGCAAGGCAAGCTCAAGTAAGATAGGTAATTCCTGCAAGGCTGAAGACAAAGGTGAGATTGGGTAAGTCCTTTGTAGAAGACTGAAGAATCTCGCTTTGTGGGTAAGTCCTTGGATAGGTTGAAGATCTTAGCTTGTGTAATTAAGCCCTTGGTTATGTGGTTTATGTTTCTTGTAATCTTATCGTGATAAATAAGAGGACCAAGTTGCAAATCCTAGAGTCTAACCAACTCTAGGTAGTGGACTGACATAGCTCCTAAGTTTAGGACATGGAACCACTCTAAACCACCTGTCCAAGTGCATGATATTCATTATCTCTTATCCTTGCTTTGTATGCTAGAATAGGATATCAAATTGCTACTTGCATCAGTTTTTACACTTCATTTAAATTGGTGGTCTAATCGATTTTGTGAAGTGTGTGTAGCTCTATTCACCCCCCCCTCTAGAGCCCATCGATCCAACACATATATGTACAATCACATGTTCTCGTAGAATCTACTCCACATTTTATTTAACCTAGAACTTGTAGTTATGCTAACCAATCATTTATGTGCTCATATGATGGAGTGGTGGCAATGAGAGTAATACACTACGGGTGAATGCACCCCCAATGCTTCTCCCATCCTAATTCCTTATCATCTGGTGGAGGAGATAGAAGTGAGGATGCACCCCCTATTCTTGCTTTGCTTCTACTCCTAGGAGTGTTCATACCCTTAAGTATGCCAATGATGCAAAGGAGAGGCAGACCTAAAGGCATCTTGTCTTGACTAGTTGGGACTAGATAGAAGATAATATCTATTGGGTGTATCTTACAACTGGCCACGCAATTGGAAAGAACTATTAGGGGCTTGTTAGAAGAAGGCTTCTCTAACAAGGTCAATGTACAAGGACGGGTGAGTTGTTGGAAAGTTTGAAAATGGAAAAGGCGTTGCCTAATATACAGACTAGAAGCTTGTAATGAACTATGGAATTAAATTAAAATTCACTTGTGTTGGGCACTCTTTCTAAATGTCTTGGTACTGTAAGACAATATTGAAGCCCGGGGAAGGGTAGAGATAAAGCAAAGAGAGAAAGTTGGTCTATGAACAATTTGGGTTGGGGACCTATAAAACAATCTTCCATTCATTGAAAACCGCCTTGTCCACCATTGATCTCTTGCCAAGGGTTTGACTTTTCAATGAGGTTGGAGTGTCGATCTTGAGTGGTCCTTAAGTAAGGAGGAGAAGTAGAAAGGTGGGTGTCTCTAAGGGTTTTGCATCCTTAATGGGAGGTCTGGGACAACATTTGAGATATGAGAAGGAAATAATAACTTCAAGGGTTGGCATAAATGTATGTAGTAGAGAGAGTACTCACTTTTGTTTGTGTGATCGATTTCCTTAAGAAGCAGATTGCAAGGAATATTGTAATGAGCATTTGGCGTAACACTTAAGATCATTAGTGGAGTCACTACAACAAGATGACGCTGTTGGCATCATTGACCTAGGTCGATGGTTGGGATTCTCTCCAAGTATGGGAAGCTTGCAGTGAGGATTTGACGTAGAACTGAAGATCATGGCAGGATTAGTGGAGTCACTGTGACAGGATGGCATTGTTGTCATCACTGGCCTAGGTCGAAGGTTCAGATTCTCTCTAAGTTGCATTTGACTTGCTAATCCTGCAAAGTCATGGTTAGAGCTCCCAATGATCGACTGTGTGATACATGGAGGTGATGCACTTCCATTAGTGTCATAGTAGTTGATCACTTGGAGATAGGTGAAGGTCTCCACCTTAATGATGCCAACAATCACCGAGGTGTCTTCATCCTCATTGGTGCCAATCTTGCCTACAACAAGTTAACACATTTTTGAATAGTGAGGTCCTTGCAATGATTATTGGCTATAGTAAATCTTTGTTGGCAACATTAAAATAACTAACATTTTGATCTCCTAAGTTATGTAAATACTGCGGGAAGATTGGAAGTAAACGTGGGTTGCATCCAAAGCTTGACATTGGTTGGAGTTGAGGGGAGGGGTCTCCTTAGTTAACACCCTTGGGGTATTAGGGCCTCCTCTCCTTTTTAGTTGACTCATGTGTTCTATAGGCAATGAGTCTGAAAGGCATTGTGGTACATTTTCAGATGCCTAATGGGGCCTTCTTGAAGTGAACTGGCATCTACATGGTGAGGCTTATGGATCTAGATGGGAGGTTTATCTCGTACATGATGATGGGCCTGGGGAGAAATCACGAGCATCCCTTGTAAAAGACTTGGAGTTCATGAAATCTCTTGCAAGTGTCCTACCCATTAGCGGGACTCTAATTCTTGCTTTTTTGAGGAAGATAAGGTTCTTTTAGCACCTTTTGGATGTAATGAAGAGACCACAAATGATTTGAGGGGAGGGTACTGAGGAATGGGGATGATGTTGACAATGAGAGGCACAAAGGACCCTTGTGTGGTCCAAGCAGAATTTGAGGCCGTGAGTAGCGAATAAAGATAATGAGAGTGAATTAGGTGCCATTATTGTGGTCAACATGACTGGATTTTCTTTTGATGAGAATGGAAGGGTGATCAAATCCTTTCTTAACGTTTAAAAATATAAGAATTTTGCACAAGGAGGTTGGATCAAAATATTGTTAAATTTTTCTACGTGTCTACATATTGGGATTAGGAAATTAAAAGCTCAAGGAAGTTGCTACTGTTATTTTCTAGGGGAGGGGCTGAGTGTGGAGTTTTTCCTATCATATTTGTCTAGGCTGTCCTTCCCTTTCAATGAGCTCCTAAGTTTTTGATATATTTGTCTTGGTACATATTATAGTACATAAATATACATTTAATTATATTCATATATATATATATATATTGCTTTGTATATTATAATGGTTATATCTAATAAGCTATTAGCTATAACAATCATATCTTGACCTAAATTACGCACAACATGACCTAAATTAGACCTAATTGGCCCTAATGAGACCAAATTTGATCTAAGTAGACCTAATATAACCTACCTTGCCCTGATTTGGTCTAAATTAGACCTTTTTTTGCATAACATGACCTAATTAGACCTATCTTCTTGAATTGCTGTATATACCTAAATGGGACCTATTTGCCCAGTTTGATCTGATTTGGCCTAAATCCGACCTATTTCAACCATAAATTGACTCAAGTTGATTTAAATTTAACAAATTCAGACCTAGTTCATGCTAATTTAGCCTTTAAGTGACTTAATTTGAGCCTAAAAGGCCTTAGGCACCCACTTAAGTCCCCTAAGGGGTTAGGCACCTAGTTTCCGGCACGCTGTCCAGTGCCTAAGTGGACACCTTGATAACTTGTTTCGTATTGTTTTTTTAATTAGTTCCCCGATGTCATTGATCTCGGTATGGTTGGTCTTTTTGTTATATTCTTTTGCTATGCATCTCTATACATTTCTTCTCTTCCCATTGATACATGAACCTTTGTGTTTGTTCAAAAAAATGTGTCCTGCAATAGTAAGTGCACACTGAATTAGGGAATAGTGAAATTAATTGGACCATCTTCGGAATCCTATATCACATAGTAATGAAATATTATTATGTAGTGCAACTCCTTTACGAGGAAATGTGAATGTCAAGTTGGAGAGAATACAACAGACACCTCGAATGAAGATTTGCCTATTTGCCTTTAACAATAATTCAAATGTGGTCCGGCCATAGTAGCCCGGGTGGTAAGAGCTCGGTAAGTCCCAATGAAGGACCCGGGTTCGAACCTCACCGAAGGCACTTTGCGAACGACAATCCACGCTGATTAGGTGCGGGAGGGGGGTGACCGGACCACACCCTCTCATGCCTCGAGAGTTTACCATGTCGGCTTCGCCCGGGGTGGGTTCTCTCGGTCAAATGACAGTTCATAAAAAATAATTCAAATGTCGGTCTTTGAAGCCCATGTTTGGAGCAGTGACTGACGAGATCATTTGCTGTATGAGCTGAACTCGAATGGAATTTCCTCTTGAAGACTTTGAAATTTGTGATTTTTTGTGCAAGGTTGTGTAATACTTACTGGTCTGCTGTGTTTGCCATTGTTGCCAGTTCATTCTCAAAAGGCATGAAATGTCCCTGCCACACCTTTGTATCCAAATAGTTGTATTTGTTATAGTCCCTCTTAAGGAGATTGGGTCACTCCCTATTTATTCTCTCATTCAATGAATTATCGGCTCGACAAAGAAGATTTGCCTTAGTCACTTCGTTTTTTTTTGTCTAAGTGACTTTTGATCATTTGCATTTGATAAGCTTGAAGACTATGATTAGACAAAGTTTGGTGAATTTTTTATGCAATAAAAAGAAACTTCTTTGCTTTACTGTTGGGACATGGACGTATAATCTCAGATGTTATTTCTACTACCAACTTCCTTTTTAATTTTATCTGTCACCTATAATCAAGGTTTTCGTAATCACACCTGACCTTGAACAAGTGATGATTGGTTCAATTGGTGGTCTGACTAGTTCAACCGGTCAGTTGAGAGGGGGAGGAGAAGAGGAAGAGAGAAGGAAGGAAGAGAAAGTAGAGGAGCAGGATGCGGAATAGGCGGCCGAAGGAGAATAGGAGAAGGGGGCTGACAGGAGGCAACAGAAGAGGAGACGGCTGTAGAGAGTAGAAGGCAGCAGAAGGGAGAGGATGCATGAAAAGACGAGTGGAAAGAGGAGAAGAAGTGGAGGTGGAAAAGGAGGAAGAAGAAGTGGAGGATGATGCTAAATAAACATCGCTGGGGGGGGGCAGCAGATTGAAGTGTGGCTGTCAGGCTGGTTGGCCCAGTCACCGCATCACCTTTTTAACCTGTTAATGCTGTTCAAAGGCTTCCGAGTCTAGAGCCAGATCAAATTATGCATGTCACTGGTTCTCAGTTGGGTCCGGTTCTGATAACCCTGTGGACATATTTGAAAGTTCGCAATAATAAAGAGTTCTTTGCAAAGCAGCTGAATGCTCATTCCAGCTGGAATGGACATCTTTTGCTCTAAATTGGCATAACACATTCATTTTATGCTTTAAGGATATTTAAAAAAAGATTATCATTCATATACAAGCAACGGCAGCCTAGTCGATTGTTTCTCTAGGTCTACATGGTTCCCGTGGAATGCATTTTTGTTTATATAATTGTTGAGATTCGAGAGGAGGCACATGTGTGCGCATTTCTATTTAGAGTTTGGAACTGCAGTCTGCACAAACATTATCAGCTTTTTCTTTCCGTTCTCAACTTTTAAGATTTGGTGCCTTGAATTTGCTTGTATATTACATGTTTAGATGCAGGCCACCTTCCTTTCACGGCGTCCTATGCAATTTATTATTCATTACTTATATATGTATAACGATTTAAACCTATTTTTTAATATGTGCCTTTTCCCTGATTTCAGATTGTCTAGGAAGGCGATTTGGCCCGCGTTTCCTCAGTAGGTCTGATGATTCAGCGGTAAAGTTTTCTGGTTATGTCAACAGTCAAGTCTTTGTTTTGAAAGATTTTTTCTAAAGTAGAAGAAGCACACATCTAATTTGTTTTCATTGATGCAGAGACTGGTGAGGGACTTGTATAAAGTTCTTGACCATGTAGATGCTGTAAGAACACCCAATAAGATGAAGCTTCCGGAAACATTCGACGAGTTCCTTTCTGAAATGAAGAGCAATCAATATGATGCCCAGACGTTTGCTATAAGGTTGAAGGCGTTGGTGCGTGCTTAGCTACCTATGTTTTTGATAATGACTAATAACTGTATTTTAGTTACGAAACACTAATGTGGTTTTCCTTAACATACTGCTCAACATCACCAATAACTTCAATTTCTCTTTGAATTGTTTGTGATGCATGAAAATATGAGTTTTTTAATCGAGCTCGTTGAAGTTAGATAACTTTTTTTATTGAAGTTGTTGTAAGGTGACTTTACTCGCAGCTGTATCATATTGTTATCCTATAACACATCTTTGTAAAAGACACAGATAAGGTTGCTTATCTTAATGGTACAAATAACTAAACCTGATACTATAATTATTTTCGCGCCACCTTATGCAATGAGCCTTGATGGCATAAAGGAGCAGATTCTTCAAATTTCTAGCCAATGAAAAAGATGTACTCTTCAAATACTAGCTGGGAGATCTCCTTTTACCACTCACACACTGATTTTATGTATTGTTCCCAAAATTCCACCAAAGAATTAAGATCCTAAATACGCTATATGATTCAGGATGAGGCTTCTCATCTAGAGCCTGGGTTGAGCTTGCCAACTCTTGTTTAGAGAACGACATTTATTTATTATTAGTTGTCGTCTATAATCGTCGACTTTGCTCGCCTTCAATCAGAGTTTTAGTATTTGGGATTTATCTGCAATTATTTCAGTATCAGGAGTTGTGAAATAGTTGGGGACATATTTGAAAGTTCGCAATTAACAATTTATTTTAATTTTATTTGAGTCATTAGCAAAATAAGCCAATTAGGGTTTCTCGTGAATTTACGCTCGGAGGTAATGTACTACAATTGTTTTTTAGATAAATGAATTTGGTTCTCAAATGTGGTTTGCATCACTATGCATAAAGTTCCAATGATAAAGGAGGGACTCGCTCACCACCAACATTTGAAAGTGGCTGCAAACTATATAGAATGCTCATCTTAATGGACCTGAAAATAGAGAATATACATACTCCAACAGTATACAAAGGACGTCTAATCACACCATCTGTTTTATGAAAAAGGAGAATTTTTTCTCGCTCCAATTTCTGTGAGTGAAATAAGATTGTATTAATAAGCCATAACAATACAAACAGAAGCACCCTCCTTATATAGGGTAGGATGAGCCACGCAAAACAGAGTTCACGAATATGAAAGACAAAAGACAAAGACTAAAGAGTGCTCAAAATAAAGAAATAAAAATAATTATATTAACACTCCCATCTAGCTGGAGCATGGATATCATGCATGCCCATCTTGTCCACCACAGAAATGAGTCTTGTCTTTGGTTGTGATTATGTAAAGATGCCAGTGAGCTGATCCTCAGTCTTGATGTATGGAGTGGCTATGCGCTTGGATAAAATGGCTCTGACCAAGTGATCCAAGCGCATAGCCACTTCATACATCAAGACTGAGGATCAGCTCACTGGCGTCTTTACATAATCACAACCAAAATATGTTTGTTCGCTCATGGAATGTTGGATTACTAGCAATGAAGGTAGCTGCTTCATTGTCACAATACATAGGAATGGGGGCGGAATCATAAACTCCAAATTCTTTTAATAGTCCTTAAACCCACATCATCTCACAAGTAGTATGTGCCATTGCGCGATACTCAGCTTCAGCACTGGATCTAACCACAACAACTTGCTTTTTACTTCTCCAAAAAACAAGGCAACCACCTACAAAGGTGCACTAACCTATAGTAGATTTATGAGCAGCCTTGCTACCATGATTGTCTGAGTTAGAGAAACCAGAAATCTTACAGTGCCCATTGTTCCTATGTAGAAGACCCTTTTCAGGTGAGCTTTTTAAGTATTTGAGAATGTGGCACACAATATCCCAATAACGTTGTCAAGGTTTATCAAGATACCTACTGATAAGTCCAACAACGAAAGTGACATCTGCTCGTAAGAGTTAGATAAATGAGTTTGCCAACAAGTCTTATATATTGCTTGCTATAAGAGTAAGAGGGAGAAGAATCCTCATCCCAATTGGTATTTAGATCTAGAGGTGTGCTGATTGGCTTGGCATGCAACATGCTAGTCTCTTGTAGAGGTCAAGTACATACTTGCAACGAGATAGACATACTCTAGAGGAAGAATGAGATACTTCATTCCCCAAAAAATAACACAACTTTCCTAGATCTTTAGTAATGAAGTGTTTTTGTAAATATATTTGGTATCCTGAATACCCTAATGGTCACTCCCAGAAGCGATAATGTCATCCACATATACTATCAAAATAGCAAGTCCATCAATAGTTTTTTTAATAAACACAAAGTGATTAGAATGCGAGCGTCGGAAGTCAAAATTTGCAAGAATCTAACTTAATTTATCAAACCACGCTCTTGGACTCTATTTTAATCCATTAATTGCTTTCTTAAGATGACGGATTATAGAAAACTCCCCCTGAGCAACAACCCGGGAGGTTGCTTCATATACACCTCATGTAGATCACCATATAAGTAAGCATTCTTAACATCCAATTGAAACAAAGACCATTTCTTATTGACAATGAAAGAATAAGAATCCAAACGGAGTTAAGTCGTGCGAGAAAATCTCAAAGTAATCCAAGCCAGGTGAAACATATGCTTGAGCATCTACCAAGTCCCAAGTCTGTTAAGTATGTAGCATACTTGTTGAGGCGCCTGACTAGTCGGCGACTGGTTGTTTTGGTGGCCAACAACTGGCCTGCCGCCCAGGTTTTCCATCATGTTCAACGTCTGCCCAGACCGACTAGTCGGCCGGTCACCCTATAAGTTGGCCGTTTATGTGAAGGCCAGACAATTTTTTATTTTTTTTGTCATTCAGTCTTATTGTTGACTGAAGTGTTTGTGTTTGTCTTGTGTCAATTGCCATGGAAATGGAAATAGATGATTATGACATATAATTTCATTCACATTAGCAATGTACACTACATCTCTTTAGCAATTTAGCATATAACTATATATATTACTTATATATTACTAATATATAACTAATTATACATTACTAATATATATAACTAATTAAATAAGTATATAACTATATACTTATAGTTATATAGTATATATAACTATAACACTATATATTACTAATATATAAGTATATAACTAGCATATTGCTGTATATAACTATATATATTACTAATATATATATATATATATATATATATATATATATATATATATATATATATATATATACTTATATGGAAAAAACCTAAGCCTGGGCGGCCGACTAGTCAGCCTGGTCGCCTAAGGATCCAGGGTGACCGCCTGACCGCCTTGACAAGTATGGTATGTAGATCTTCCATCTCCACTTCCATGGCATGACGCTAGGTAGGATGTTTGAGGGCCTCAACCACATTTTTAGGAACATAGATAGTTGAAAGGGCGACAATAAAGTTTGCAAAACTTGAACCAATATTAACAATAGAACAAAAATTGCTGATAGGATGGAAAGTAAAGAGATATGTATTTGTGATATTTCTGTATTTTACTCTACCTGTGTTTTATCTCATATTGCTTAGCTTTGCTCTTTGTTTTATTCTCTTGTCCTCTAAAAGAGAATTGCATTGTAAACTCTTTTATTCACTGAATACTATCCTCGTTATTCTATATGGTATCAGAAGCGGTTCGGTTCCCCTGCAAGTTCCCACCCTGACCCTTCTCCCCATGCCCTAGCCGTCCCCTCCACCTCCCATGTGGGATCAATTGTCTCATGTCTACTCCCATCTGCAAAATCCAAAGAAAGTCTTTGAGATTTTCAAAACCTGGCAAAAAAAAAGGAATTTTCCTCTGACACCTCCGTTGAAGATTACTATAACCAGTACTCGGCTCTCTGGAGTGAGTACAAGATCTATCACCCATTATCAACTGACATTAAGAAAGCCCAGAGACAACGCAATGAACTACAACTCGTCCAGTTTCTTGCTGGTCTCCCGTCCTCTTTTTCTGGAGTCGTCGATCAAATTCTATCCAGTGATCCCCTGTCTACTCTTCAGGATGTCCTTAAACATGTTCAATGTTTACCATCTGTAACTTTTATCCCTACTGTTGAACATCCTGCTCTTGCTGTTCACACTGCTGATCATAGCTCTGGCCGTTGACGTGGTCGTGGCCGTGGTTGTGGTGGTCGCCATCCTACTACTGCTGGCCATACATCTTCTGCTGCATCTGGTCGGGGACAACCTGTTGGTCCTTGTTTTTGCAATTTCTGTGGACGAGACAACCATAATGAAGATCGATGCTGGATCAAACACGGCAAGCCCGCCTAGGCTAATTAGGTCACTGTTGACGCTCCTGCTGATTCGTTGGCGTCGATTCACCTAATGCCACACCCTCGACTGCTTGGCTTCGCTCCGAGTTTGAGAAATTCTTCCAGGAACGCATGTCTCAACTCCCATCTACCTTTGCCATGCTTGCTGCTCCATCTGTCGATAAAATCAATGGTGTATTGACTCTGGTTATTTAGTCCATATGCCGGTAACATTAATTTATTTTTTGCTTACTAAATCCACTCAGCTTCCCCCAGATACGATTGTTGACGGATCTCAGAATTCTGTTCATGGCATTTGCATAGTTCCTTTATCTCGTCATCTGCATCTGAAATCTGTCTTATATGTTTCGAATTTTCCTGTATATCTACTTTCTGTCAGTAAGACTGTGAAAAGCCTTCAGTACTCAATAAAGTTTGATTCTTCTGGTTGTGTTTTGAAGGATCTTCGCACGAAGACGAGGATTGGTTCAGGCCATGAGGGACTAGATGGACTCTACTACTTGGATGGACCGACATCACTGACTGCTCTACTTTCGACATCTGTGACTGGACTACAGTGGCACTACCGGCTTGGCCACCCTTTTGCCGCAAAGCTGAAACATTTATTTTCTGCTTTAGCTGATAAATTTTTCTTGTGAATCTTGCCAAATGGGCAAACAAACCCGTTATGTGTTTCCTGCTACGAAAGATATTGGTTCCAAATGCATTTTTGACATTGTTCATGCGGATATATGGGGCCCATGTTCTGTTACTAGTCATTCTGGAGTGAAATATTTTATGACTTTCATTGACGACTATTCTTGTGCTACTTGGTTATTTTTGTTGAAAGATCGCAACACTATTTTGGAGACCATCACCACATTTTTTCTAAAATTCAAACTCAATTCAACAAATCCATTTAATTTTTTGTACCGCCAATGCCCTTGAATTTATGCAAAAATCAGTTACCTATTTTTGTTCATCCCGAGGAACTATCCATCAAACCTCTTGTCTTTACACTCCCCAACAAAATGGAGTTGCGGAACGAACAAACCGGCATATTTTAGAGGTTGCTCACACTATTCTCCTTCATTACCATGTTCCTCAATGTTTCTGGCCTGATGCAGTTTCTACAACTTGCTATCTTATCAGTTGCAGGCCGTCCTCGGTTTTACAAAATCAGATTCCTTTTACATCGTCTTTCCTGATGCACAACTCTTTTCTATCCCGCCCCGTATCTTTGGTTGCACCTGTTTTGTCAAAAATCTTCGCCCTGGGATAACAAAACTTGACCCCCGCTCCACCAAATATATATTTTTGGGGTATTCTAGAACACATAAAAGGTATCACTGTTACGATCCTATTCTGCGACAATGGCACGTAACTGCATATGTAGTTTTCTTTGAGCATCTCCCCTTCTACTCTGATAAAGGGGCATCCATATGTACTGACATTTTGGCATCTACTCTGTTGCCTGACATTGTGGATATTGATCCACCTTCTGAGCCGACACCTGAAGAACGTCCGCTACAAGTCTACAAAAGAAGACCCAAGAAGATTAATCCCTCCATGGCCCCTCCACAACCAATTCCTCCTTCGCCGCATGATCAACCCACAACTGAGGTAAATTCTGACTTACATCTGCCTATTAGTCTTCAGAAAGGTGTCCGCTCCTGTACTAAACATCTAATTAGTCATTTCTATTCATCCTCTATTCTTGGTGCCAGTTTTGTGTGCTTTACTGCTGCTATCTCTACTGTGACCATTCCAAAATCTGCCAAAGAAGCTCTTCTAATTCTTGCGTGGCGGAGAGCAATGGAAGCATATATGCAGGCACTCTCTGATCGCAAGACTTGGGATCTTGTAGATCACCCTTCTTCCTGTCCTACAATTAGCTGCAGCTGGATCTTCACTATCAAATATCAACCGGACGACACTATTAAACGCTTGAAAGCACGCCTGGTTGCAAAAGGCTATACACAAACTTACGGTGTAGACTACTTTGAGACATTCTCTCCAGTTGCGAGGCTCAATTCTGTTCTTGTTCTCGTTTCTGTTGCTGTAAACAAAGATTGGCCTTTGTTTCAACTGGATGTCAAGAATGCGTTTCTCTATGGCGATTTGCAAGAAGACGTTTACATGGAGCAACCAGTAGGCTTTGTTACTCTGGGGGAGTCTTCCTTGCAGGTCTGCAAACTTAGGAAATCAATCTATGGCCTCAAACAAAGCCCTCACACGTGGTTTGACAAGCTAAGTCAGATTCTTATAAAATTTGGCTTCCGTTGATCTCATTCAGATCACTCTGTATTCATCACAAAAACAACAGCTGGCTTAGTCATTCTTATTGTCTATGTCGACGACATTATATAATCTAGCAGTAACACCTTGGGCATCCAGTCTACTAAAGCTTATCTAGAACAACACTTTGTCACCAAGGATCTTGGCAAACGAAGATATTTTTTGGGTATTGAAGTATCCAGATCATTTGCAGGATTATGTCTTTCTCAACGAAAATATTTCTGGATCTCTTACAGGAAACATGTATGCTTGGAAACCTTAATGTCCAAGGAGAAGGAAACATTGAGGTTAGAGGATTGGCTTAGAGTAGTATGTCTAGAGTAGAAAAATTTGGTTTCATGGCAGGTGACGTCGGCAGAGACACATTCGTTTGTTAGAAGGATCATAACATTATATTCTTTTGAACTTGAGAATATCTCAAAAAGACCATTTTAGATGCTTGTGATCCATTCTAGGAAGCACAAACACATCCTCGGGGCAGCCATGGCCGTCCTAGACACGTGTCTGACACGGACACGGGGTGGACACGACTAAAGCATGGACACGACAAGGACACGGCTTGGACACGCCGTGGACACGGCGGGCCCAATTCAAGTCCCTATATAAAAGATAGATGAATTATGTAGTCCTCTCTCCCTCTAATTCCAGCACGGTACCATTATGTCTCCTCCCCACCCTTCTCCTAATTGTTATTATATATTTATTTGTTATATAACATACTTATAGATATAATTAATCATTGTTACAAAGAATGTTCTAGGAATGATTAATTATATCCAAAGAGGTTTTGGGGAGTCTAAAGGTTGTGGGCCTCCACAGAAGGAGACTTGGTGGTGGAATGATGAAGTACATAAGGCTATTAAACTGAAAAGGGAGATCTATAAGAACTTGCCCAAATCTGGAGATGATGCAACATTTCAAAGATACAAGCAAGCAAAGAAAGAAGCTAAAAAGGTTGTTCGGGAGGCAAGGTCTAGATACTTTGATGATATGTATAAGAAGCTGGACACTAGAGAAGGGGAAAAAGATATATATAAAATGGCTCGTATAAGAGAAAGGAAAGGAAGAGACTTGAGTCAAGTAAAATGCATAAAGAATGAAGATGGTAGAGTATTGGTGAAGGACGATGATATCAAGAACCAATGGAGAAATTACTTCCATAAGCTTTTCAATGGAGATACTGCATATAATGTTAGCGACTCGTGTGACATGAATAGAAGAGATATCATTTACACACGACGAGTTTCACCATTTGAGGTCAAAAATGCTTTGAAAAAGATGAAAATGAGAAAGGCATGCGGACCAGACAGTATTCCCATTGATGTATGGAAGAGTATGGGGGATGAGGGAATTACGTGGTAAACAAATTTCTTTAACAAGATCATGAAGACCAAGAAGATGCCGGATGAGTGGAGAAATAGTACTATAGTCCCAATCTACAAGAACAAAGGTGACGTTCAGAGCTGTACAAACTACAGAGGTATCAAGCTGATGAGTCACACGATGAAGCTTTGGGAGAGGATTATTGAGCAGAGGTTAAGATCTATAACGCACGTATCAAACAACCAGTTTGGTTTCATGCCTGGAAGATCAACAACAGTTGCTATTTTTCTAATAAGGAGGCTTATGGAGAAGTATAAACAAACCAAAAGAGACCTTCATATGGTGTTTATTGATCTAGAGAAGGCTTATGATCGAGTACCCAGAGAAGTGTTATGGATGGTTTTGAAGAAAAAGGGTGTGCCTATCCAATACATTGACTTGATCAAAGGCATGCATGATAGCTCTACTGCAAGTGTCAAGACTCCTGGATGAGAGACACCAACTTTTCCTATCACAGTTGGGGTACACCAAGGATCCACACTCAGCCCATATCTATTCGTTCTTGTTATGGATGAGTTAACAAAGAATGTTCAGGATGATATTCCTTGATGTATGCTGTTTGCTGATGATATTGTTTTGATTGACGAAACTAAAGATGGATTGAATGATAAATTGAACGTTGGAGAAAGGCATTGGAATCAAATGGATTGATGATTAGCAGGAGCAAAACTGAGTATATGCATTGCAATTTCAGCCAATCTTGCAGTGTGAATGATGGAGCCAAGTTGGACGGAGTAGATATACCAAAATGTGATAAATTCCGTTACTTGGGTTCTATTATTCAAATAGACGGGGATGTCCAAAATGATGTTTGTCACCGGATCACTG
Source organism: Alisma plantago-aquatica (assembly GCA_963693085.1). Lineage (NCBI taxonomy): Eukaryota > Viridiplantae > Streptophyta > Magnoliopsida > Alismatales > Alismataceae > Alisma > Alisma plantago-aquatica. The sequence goes on from OY856412.1 coordinate 864,136,133, forward strand.
CAGGATGGTAGAAATAGAGGAGTGCAACTGGAGTATTATGCGATCAGAAGATCCCTCTCAGGTTAAAAAGTAAGTTTTATAGAACAGGTATATGACCAGCCATGCTCTATGGGAGTGAATGTTGGGCGGTGAAGAAACAAGGTCTCAATAAGATGAACGTGGCTGAAATGCGTATACTGAGATGGATGTGTGGGAAGACAAGAAAAGATCACTTGAGAAATGACTATATCAGGAATAAATTGGGGGTGGCGAGCATTGAGGACAAGTTGCGCGAGGGCCGACTCAGATGGTACGGACATGTGCCACGCAGACCTACTAGTGCGCCTATACGAAGCAATGCTATTGGGCCAAATACTATAAATAGAAGAAGAGGAAGGCCTAAATTAACATGGGATGAGCTTATAAAGAGAGATTTTGAATCTCTACTTCTCAATCAAAATATGGCCCATGATAGAGCTGAATGGAAACAAAGGATCCATGTAGCCGACCCCAACATAGTTGGGATTGAGGCTTAGATGATGATGATGATGATGACAAAGAATGTTCTAGGAAGTAGGAATTCAACATACAAATTCATTGTAATTCATCATTCTTCATTCATATTTATATAATTTCATATTGCAAATGTACTCTACGTTAATTATTCTTCATCGATCATTTATTTTCTCATAATGGGAACATACTAGTGGTTTCTTATAAGTCTGCAATCATATCTTAAGTGATTTCTGGGGTTGATTTTATAATTCTTGTAATTTTATTTCTTTAAATCTCATGTTATCAGTTACTTTACAGATTTGGATACATGGATATTATATGAATTAACTCCTTGTTATGTGTATGTATATGTATATTTGTGTACATGTATATGTAAATGCATGTATATGTTTGTATATATGTATATTTATACACATATTTATGTATTTGTATATATGTATATGTATATGTACATGTGGGTATGTCATGTCCAACGTCGTGTCCATGTCCTATATTTTTGAAAATCGCCGTGTCCTGTGTCCGTATCCGTGTCAAGGAATGAGGTTTCGGCGAAATTGGCAAAATTTCGCCCTAAAATTTTGATTTCGATGGGATCTGGTACCGAAACGTGCGACTGTGTCGATTTCGATGAATTTCGCCAAATTTCGATGATTTCGATGAATTTTGCCAAATTTCGATGAATTTCGCCAAATTTCGATGAAAATTTTGATAATTGCAATCCTTGTTATTGTTGTTTTTCGAAGGGGAGCAAAGGGGGATTGGAGTTATTTCACCATTTAGTACTTATACATAGTATATACTAATAGGATATCATAATTGCATTGCATTTCCCTAATATTTGCTATTCAAATTATTAAATACTTATGCAATGCACGCCTTTTTAGTTTTTGCAATGTGGATGACATGTATCCTAGTGGTGGTTTATTAGACAATGAAGGTGCTAGGAAGCCAACAACACCAACAAATAATGATTTAGCTTGGAAACATTGCACTAGTGTTCTAGGGACCAATGAAATAATTGACTATTGAGTCAATATCAACAACAAACTATCAACCCAAGTAAAATGTGTGGGGATGCCCTACATATCCAATATTTGATATTATAACACAAATAAGTACGTTCTTGTATATAGCTCATTCTTGCAAAATTGCATAACTTAATTCCTACATTTTCTCATCGAAACCCTTCATCGAAATCCTTGACAAGCCTTAAACGTGGGTCCAAAAAATGGAGACATGTCTAGGTCATCGGACATCAGAAATTTATAATACCCGAATGTTTAAGACTCCTGCAACTAGCACATGGTCGAAGTAGTTCGGGGTCGAACACAAGGATAGGCAGAATAACGCTTCGGAACTCAAGTTTTACTTGTCTAAGCACGCCGAAAAGTCGAAGGACAAAGTTTGAGAAAGAATGATAAGGAATGAAATAAAAAACCTATCTCCAAAAGGAGTTACCAGAAGAATTAAAGTTTTGGGTTAAGCAGTTTTTATAGGGGTTTTGTATATTGGAAACCGAGGAGATAAAATTATCGTCGGAGTAAAGCACGAAGGACGGAAACCTAATTGTAACAAGCGGCAACAGTCTACATCCTGCGCCTTCTTCTCTCAAAGAAGACACCAACTAGCCATGCTCTGAGTTCCCTCTCTCAAGGGTACCAGGCGTGGACTAGAGCGGACAGATAGGCCGGGGCAACCCTGATCCTGGGCACTCTCGTACACCCGAATCAGACCAAGTTCTAGAGTTTACGACATCCTTCTCTCAAAGGAGTCAAAACAAGAAACACGATTCGATAGCTAGTCAAAAGCGTGATCCAGAAAGAAGAGACTAGAGCTCATATGCTATAAAGGAATCATCCCACAAAAAGAAGCCATACACGGAACAATATGAGATAACTCCACAGATTCCAATAATCATAAAGAGATAAAAAGATTTAGTTACAATGCAGTAGTAAAATGAAAGTAAAGTGCTCTAAAAGGGAAGATAGGTATTAGTCTCCTTGATTTAGGAGATCGAAATACATAGCAGCAGACACCTAAGATAACATTAACCCGGTACCGGGTAGGAGCCCTAACGGGATACGACCGTGTCGGGTTCTTGACCGTGTTGGGTCGTGAACCGTGACGGGTAAATGGGCGTATTGGGAAATGACTCTCTACCCGATATGGTCGTGTCGGGTTGCCGGCCCTGTCAGGCTACAACCGTGACGGGTGTAGACCATATCGGGTTAAGTACCGTGTCGAGTTAGGACACATATCGGGTTAACATTATCGTAGGGTTCTCGGGTTCCTCGTGTCGGGTATAGGTGGGCGAGTCGTCTCAGGTTGAAGCCCCAGTAGGGACTCGACATGTTGAAGAAGCCTTGATGGTCATGTCGCGCTGCTTGCTGCTACCAGGTTGGGTTCTAAGTGAACTCCTCCCATACCTCTCGGGTTGGGGGTGTGCTCACCTAGTATCGCCCGACAGACTCTGGAACTCGACGTACTAGCTCCTGTGCTCTAAGAGTTAGTTCTCGTAGGGTTCGACCCGTCCCATCGTAGGCCTGTACCTGCTATTTATAGGCAGCGGGCTGGTGGGAGTTGCGACTCTTATTGGGCCACGCGTCCTCCGTCTGGCACCGTTCACGTTGCTTCGAAGGGGCCGAAATGTCTGTCGCCCGGCATGTATGTCAGGCCATCAGTCGTGCCGGGCGGCCGGTGCATCGCGCAACAGTCGTGGCGGGTAAGGATCTTGGCCGGCTGCTGCACCGAGGGGTAGCCGTATCGTGTAGTCGTCGTTGTCGGCTGGGCAAACTATGACGGGCAAGGCACCCCGTCAGGTAAAGAGCTGCAGCAGCCAAGGCTCCCGCGTGACACACTCGTGTCGGGTTGCTGTCGTATCGGGCAACGACCGTGACAGGTAAGGGGTGTGTCGCCTCACGTGCTACTGGACTGGGACGAGTACTTCATTGCTGATGGGCCTCAAGGGCCCATTAATGCTCTTTTTGTGGAAAGATAAGAGAAACTCTGCAAAAGATGGGAAATATCATCAGGGTCATAGTGGGCATTGTTTCTTTACAGCATATATGATAAAACGAAGAGGAAGTTAGGTTTGGAGCATGGTTATCAGGACCGAACCGGACCGGCCGGTTGAACCGGGAACCGGTCACCCTACCGGGTCGGTTTCCTCTAAAAGTCGGAAATGACGTCTGGCCGGCATCAAACCGGTGAACCGACCGGTTGGACCGGTGAACCGGTCCGGTTTTTGCCCAACCGGTCGATTCTCTCATTTAGCAAGGAAATGCATTGTTGCTGCTATTTTATGTTATTTAACATTGAATACTATATAAATGCTGGTGTATAAATGTCTATGAATAGTATAATATTGTTATTTGGTCTTTTTTATCAAGTTATTGTGAGGAATTATGCTATTATTCATGTTTCATAACTTTTGTAGGGATAATTTCCATGAGTATCAAAGACATTTATATATTATTAAACTACTAGTGACGTCATGCTGACGTCACCGGTTGAACCGGTCAGACCACTAGTTGAACCAGTGAACCGTGAACCAGAGGCCTCACCGGTTCACTGACCGGTTTGAGTCTGACAACCCTGGTTTGGAGGCTATTTTGATAGTAAAAGATAAGCTCTAGCAGCCATAAAATGGGTGTTATCAATCCTCCAGAAACAGGACAGTCCCCTTACCTCCCACATGAAGGACCACCCCCAACCTACCCCCACATAACATTTTATTGCATAAAACGATGCATTTAGGTGTAGAGATCACACCTGTAAAATTTCATAAATTAATTCGTTCATTTTGGCGTCAAAACGGGCACGGTTGCATCTATCGAAATTTTTTCGAAATTTCATAAAATTTCGGTTTCCATGCTGTCGAAACGACATCGAATCGGATACCTCGTTCCTTGATCCGTGTCTGTGTCCATGCCGTGTCCCGTGTCCGTGCTTCCTAGGATCCATTTTATTAGCTTTCAAATTGAAATTATGAACACTAGTACTGTCCTTAAAGTCTAAAGTGGGAGAGAAAAATGATCATTATTGGGATAAACTAGGGAATAATAATTTTTCCCTTGAAGACATGAATACAAAAAATTATCAGTTAGATTTTGGTTTTATGTGAACATGATCAATGAACATTATGAAAGGCAACTTATTAAACACATATGACACATCTGTTACACTTAAGCATAAAACAATGAAAATCTATAGCCAAATACACAACCAATGACCCTAGCAAGAAAAACACAACATGACCATCAACATGAGTTTATTCTAGAAGATACTCTAGGGGTGTCAATCATGTATTGTATTATTGTGTCATTTCATGTGAGACCTTTTTTACGCAAACACTGCCAGGCCATACTCTGATTTCATATAACATGAATATGAAAATGAGCACGGTTTTTTTTATTGTTGATCAGAATACAAGAAAAATGGAAGTTTGTGTAATGGTTTCGATGTCACATGGTTGACATGAAAAGCACACAATTATTGGTTAGAGTTTGGTTTTATGTGAACCTGATCAATGACCATTGTGATAAATAACCTATTAAACACACATATGATATGCTTAAGCCTAAAACAATTAAAATCTATACGCAAATACAACCAATAACCCAAGCAAGAAAAACGCAACATGAACATTAACATGAGTTTTGTTACATTATATATTTCCTGTTTTACATAGCCTGTCATTTGTTTTGTTATTTCTCTTTTATATATGGACCTCTCTGTAATTCTTTCAGTAATATATATATATGAGGGTGCACACATTGTGCAACCCTGAGCTTTCTGAAAACACTGACTCTGTCACATGGTACCAGAGCAGGTCGAAACTTAGCCGCCTTTCCCTCCCTCCCTTCCCTCTCTCTCTCCTTCCACCGCCGCCGCCCCCCTCCCACCGCCGCGCCGCAGCCCCTCCCTCCTCTCCCGCCGGCCCGCGCCGGGGCAGCAAGGGCCGCCGCTGGCTAGCGCCGCCGGGGCAGCAGGGGCCGCCGCCGGTCAGGCCGCCCGGGGCAGCAGGGCCGCCGCCCATGTAGGGGCTTCCAGCCGGTCACTTGCCGCTCGTGGCTCCGTCTAGCCTCCTGGCTTGGTGTGCCGCTAGTGCTTGAGCAACCTTTGGTCGTTGTTCGCACAGCAGGCGCACTGCCGGGTGGCCGTCTTCTACGGGACCACTGAGCCGCTTGTAGATCTGGAATAGTTCCATCTTCAGGGGGAGATCGACACGTTGTTCGTCTAAGGGACAACCTTCTGTTCGTGTTCGTCTGTGCCTGCCTGCCCGTGTAGGCTTCGGCCTCCGGGTTTCCTGCTACGTCTAGGCGTAGTTTGTATGTGAGAGGTCCGCGGTGATTTGCTTGTGCCTGCTTCTGCCTGCCTGACGGAGTAGTCCGTCTCCCGCCTGTGCCTACTCTTGCCTGTACCTGCCTTCCTGCTTGTCCTCATGGCGTCTTCCGGAGATGACATTTGGAGAGACTCGTGCCGTCAAGTAACTACTGTTAAACTTGACTGACGCAATTACCAACTTTGGGTGTGCTCCTTTGTGATATTTGCCAAATCGCAAGGGAAGTACTCTCATCTGATTCGCACTGGTCCGCCTCAGCCTGCAGAGGAGGCGGATGCAAAGGACATAAAAGCTTTTGATGATTGGGTCCGTGATGACTCGACTGTTATGACATGGATTCTCAACAACACTGTTGAGAAGATCAATGTCACTTTACTTCGGCTGCCTACGGCGAAGCAGATGTGGGATCAGCTCGCCGATACCTACTCTCACAGTCAGAATCCCAAGAAGGTCTTTGATATCACCAAGCAACTAGGGCGACTACAGTTTACGGGATCTGACATCTCAGACTACTTCTCCACATTGACTGGTCTGTGGGGTGAGTTGGAGACTTATCACCCGCTGTCTGCTGATTTAGCGACTATGCAAAAACAGCGGGCGGAACTACAACTGATACAATTTCTGAGTGGCTTACCCGAGTCCTATACTGGTTAGGTAGATCAGATCTTGGCGAGTGATCCGCTTCCTACCTTGCAGACTGCCTACCAGCGTCTTCAGCGCCTTCCGTCATCGACACCGTCTCTGCCCACTGAGACTGGAGATTCTACTGCTCTGGCTGCTTGGATCGGGCGTGGTCGTGGCCGTGGCCGCTCCACTGATGGCCGTCCTCCCCTCGGTGCAGGCCAAGGACGTGGACTTGGTGCTGGACAAGGAGCCCCTCCTCCTGCACCACCTTCTGCTGCTGCGCGTCCTCAGCAAGGACAACGCGTGTGTACCTTCTGTGGCCGGTCGAACCATATTGAAGAAAAATGCTGGGAAAAGTACGGTAAACCGGCTTGGGCCAATGCTGCTGCAGATTCATCCTCTACTGCGTCTGAGGGTGGTACTCAGACACCTGTGCCAGAGCCTGCGGGGGCTACCGTAGACTACATTTGTGCTGAGGTGGAACGTCTTCTTCTTGAGCGTGCTGGCTCTTCGACTGCTGCGTCTACTAGTGGAGCACATGCTGCATTTTCTGGTTATGATACTGCATTCCTGAGTTCCTCCTCACCTTCTACTTCTGGTAATACCAAATGGGTGATCGATTCTGGTGCATCTGCACATATATCTGGAAATCGATCTTTGTTTAAAAATCTATCTGCTCCTGCTCGTCACTCTTCTGTTATGCTTGCTGATGGCTCCAAGTCTTCGGTCTTTGGAGTCGGTGATATTGTTTCTCAATTTCGCCTCAAGTCTGCCTTATATGTGCCTCGATTTCCTCTGAACTTATTATCCGTCAGCAAAATTTTACGAAGTTTGAACTGTAGCCTGACATTTGTTCCTGGTTCATGTGTTTTTCAGGACCTTCGCACGAGGACGAAGATTGGTGGGGGGTATGAAGGTGCTCATGGACTCTATTACTTGGACCAGTTACCTCGATCAGAGAAAACTGCTGTGATATCTGCATTATCGGCTTCTGTTTCTGCTCTGCAGTGGCACTATAGGCTGGGCCATCCATCGTCCGAGAAGGTGCGTAGTTTAGTTTCTGACATTGGCAGTTGTCATTTTCAGTGTGAATCCTGTCAGCTAGGAAAACAAACTCGTACTGTGTATCCTAGACATAGTACTGTGAGCAGTAAAAATATTTTTGATTTAGTCCACTCTGATGTGTGGGGTCCATGCCATGTACCAAGTTTGTCTGGTTACAAGTATTTCATTCTTTTTATTGATGATTTTTCTAGGACTACTTGGTTGTTTCTATTGAAAAGTAGGTCCGAAGTGCTGTCTACTATCAAATACTTCTTTGCTGAAATAAAAACGCAGTTTGGCTTGCCTGTTAAAGTTTTTCGCACTGATAATGCTTTAGAATTTGTTAAGCAAGACGTGGCTACTTTCTGTAAATCTGTGGGTACGATTCACCAGACTTCATGTGCCTATACCCCACAACAAAATGGTGTCGCTGAGCGAAAAAATAGACACTTATTAGAAGTTACCAGGACGATAATGATGCATTCTCATGTGCCCAGCTCCTATTGGCCTGAGGCTATCTTGACTGCGTGTTTTCTGATTAATAGGATGCCATCGTCTGTTATTGGCAATAAGATTCCCATACAGGTTCTGCAACCTGACACTTCGTTGTTTACTGTGCCTCCTAGAATTTTTGGGTGTACTTGCTTTGTCAGATTGCTTGGACCCACTTCTGATAAGTTGTCTCCTCGAGCTGCTAAATGCATTTTTCTGGGATATTCTCGAACTCAGAAGGGTTACAGATGTTATAATCCCAGTACCAGGAAATGGTCTACTAGTAGTGATGTTGTCTTTTTTGAAGATACACCGTATTATTCTTCAGCAGGAGATAGTTTGCAGACATACAATCTTGCCCCGCCTTTGCCTGTTATTTCTGACTGTGTGCCTGACAGTATTGATACTGCGACTACTGAAAAACAAGATCCTCCTCTTATTGTTTATCAACGCAGGAATAGAGCACCTTCTACACATGTACCCCCCCAAGACAGCCAATCTTCTCCTCTAGAAGGTTCTGCTGCACCTGAGGTACACTCTGATCTTGACATACCTATTGCACTCAGAAAGGGTACTCGTTCTTGCACTTCTCATAGCATTGCTCAGTGTGTGTCTACTGATCATCTGCATACTAATTCTAGCAATTTTGTATATGCTTTATCTGCTGTGGTTGTACCTAAGAATATTCAGGATGCATTGAAAAGTACTGCTTGGACATCTGCTATGAACGAAGAGATGGTTGCTCTTACTGACAGAGACACTTGGGAGCTGGTGGATCCACCTCCTCAGTGTAAGCCGGTAGGCTGTAGGTGGGTATATGCCGTAAAATATCAACCTGATGGTACGATTGAAAGGCTGAAGGCACAATTAGTTGCAAAGGGCTATACTCAGACATATGGCATTGATTTCTTTGAGACTTTTTCTCCTGTTGCTCGCCTTAACTCTGTCAGGATTCTTATATCTGTTGCGGTGAATCTGAACTGGCCTCTCCTGCAGCTTGATGTGAAAAATGCTTTTCTGTATGGTGACTTGCAGGAAGAGGTGTATATGGAGCAACCTCCTGGGTTTGTTGCTCAGGGGGAGTCTCACAAAGTCTGCAGGCTTAAGAAGTCTATCTTTGGGCTCACACAGAGTCCTCGTGCCTGGTTTGATAAGTTGAGCAGGATCATGATTGATTTTGGTTTTCTGAGGTCACAGGTTGACCATTCTGTGTTCACAAAAAAGACTTCAGCAGGTATTACTGTTTTGATTGTATATGTTGATGACATTATTATTTCTGGCAGCGACTCTCTTGGTATTCAGGCTACCAAGGATCATCTGGGCAAGCACTTTGCTACAAAAGATTTGGGCAGACTTCAGTATTTTCTTGGCATAGAGGTCTCTAGAAACTCTAATGCCCTGGTGCTTTCGCAGAGAAAGTATGTTCTTGATATTCTGCAGGAGACTGGTATGCTTAGAGCAAGACCTGCGGATACTCCTCTTGATCCCAATGTGAATTGGGATGATGATTCCTCTTCTGTGTTTGCCGATCATAAAAAATTCAGGAGGTTGATTGGTAAATTGATTTATTTGACTGTTACTCGTCCTGATATTGCTACTGCAGTAGGTCTTCTTAGCAGGTACCTGGACAAACCCAAACAGTGTCACTGGGATGCTGTATGTCAAATTTTGAGATACTTAAAAAAGTCGCCTGGCAAGGGACTTCATTATAAAAAGAATGGGCACTGTGTTCTTGAAGTGTATTCTGATTCTGATTATGCAGGCAGCAAAGTTGATAGAAAATCTACTTTTGGTTACTGTACCTTTGTAGGAGGCAATCTTGTCACCTGGAGAAGCAAGAAACAGAATGTTGTGGCCAGATCTAGTGCTGAAGTTGAGTACAGGGTCATGGCCCATACTGCCTGTGAGTTGCTGTGGGTGCGTTCTCTTCTGAAAGAGTTTGGGATTGAGTCTTCGTCGGCCATTCCTATGCATTGTGATAACAGAGCTGCCATCTTCATTGCAAATAATCCTGTCTATCATGAACGCACCAAACACATTGAAGTTGACTGCCACTTCATCAGAGAATCTATTCTTGCTGGCAAGATATGCACTCCATTCACGAGATCTGAAGATCAAGTTGCTGATATCTTCACCAAGCTCTTGGCGAAGAAACAGTTCTGCACGCTGATGGACAAGTTGGGCATGATTGACATCTATGCTCCAACTTGAGGGGGTGTTACATTATATATTTCCTGTTTTACATAGCCTGTTATTTGTTTTGTTATTTCTCTTTTATATATGGACCTCTCTGTAATTCTTTCAGTAATATATATATATGAGGGTGCACACATTGTGCAACCCTGAGCTTTCTGAAAACACTGACTCTGTCACAAGTTTAATTTGGAAGGTACACAATTCATTTGACCGGATAAATTTGTTGCTGCTTTTATTCATACTTAAACAACCTTATCATAACAAAGTATTGCAATGACTACAGCATGAAACCCACTTGAGTTAGGACCCTTCAATGTATTAGAAAGCAGGAAGTGTAAAGCAAGTGGCTAAGGCCCTGTAGCTGCTTGAACACTAGGAGGTCACCTCTTTGAAAATGTGGCATGGCAAGATTTTGAGCATAATTTAATGATTTTATGAAGTTAAATGCATTTCTAAACCCGTCAATTAGACTTTTACCAATTAAACTGTCTAGCTAGTATGCATATAGGTTATCATGTCCATGGTACTAAACATCCTCGACATCTGGCGATATATTCTCGATGTCACATATGTCTACGCCTGTCGATGTCGAAACCTAGTAAACTTCCATGCCCCGTTGGTTGCCTACTTGTTGACATGTGTCAATGAATTCAGCCTAGTTGGTGATGAAATCGACTCAGCTAGCTCAAAACCTCCAATCTTCTCGAGGATCTTTGTAGTTATTATTGTTGCACACATAGTGAAGGCATAAAGAAACTTGTAATAAACCATTTTTGACATTCAGATGACCATTTCCTTGGTTTCTAACTAGAGAGTAATGATATGTTTATTCCTCGACTAGATTTCCACAAGTCTTACAAAATTTCGTGTAGGCCTAATACCATTTCACCTTTCTTACTTTTTCCCCTCTTAACAAATTGATGTATTTGAGAATAAGTTCATGTTTTTTAATTCTAGAATGTGATCCAATTGAGATTTCTGTAGATACAGAACACCACATATATAGAACATATTTAAGTTCTAGACATATATAGAAGATTATAGACGAAGTATGTGCTTACCAAAAATTTGATGTTTTATGCCAAATTCCCTCACACTCACTATCTATTAGCTTATTTTGAGTCGAAGTGTTAGTCCAAAACTTGCTCAAAGTTTCCTTACATGTTCCGCAAACTTCCACTTCCATGGATGTCGAAGTTGACACTAAGACGGCGTCTTGTACATGTGACAGATTCAGGTATTGCAGAAAGCTCAGGGTTGCACAACGTGTGCACCCTCATATATATAACTGAGACAATTACAGAGAGGTCCATATATAAAGGAAAATAACAAAACAAATAACATGCTTAAGTAAAACAGGAAATATCTAATGTAACACTCCCCCTCAAGTTGGAGCATAGATGTCAATCATGCCCAACTTGTCCAGCAGCATGCAAAACTGTTTCTTAGCCAAGAGCTTGGTGAAGATATCAGCAACTTGGTCTTCAGATCGTGTGAATGGAGTGCAGATCTTGCCAGCAAGAATAGACTCTCTGATAAAGTGGCAATCAACCTCGATATGTTTGGTGCGCTCATGATAGACATGATTATTCGCAATGAAGATGGCAACTCTGTTATCACAATGCATAGGAATGGCCGATGAAGACTCAATCCCAAATTCTTTCAGAAGAGAACGCACCCATAGCAACTCACAAGCAGTATGGGCCATTGCCCTGTACTCAGCCTTAGCACTAGACCTGGCCACCACATTCTGTTTCTTGCTCCTCCAAGTGACAAGATTGCCCCCTACAAAGGTACAATAGCCAGAAGTAGACTTTCTATCAACTTTGCTGCCTGCATAATCAGAATCAGAATATCCTTCAAGAACACAGTGCACATTTTTTTTATAATGAAGTCCCTTGCCAGGAGATCTTTTTAAGTATCTCAAGACTTGGCATGCAGCATCCCAGTGGCATTGTCTAGGTTTGTCGAGGTATCTGCTAAGAAGACCAACTGCAGTAGCAATATCAGGACGAGTAACAGTCAAGTAGATCAATTTACCAATCAGCCTCCTGAATTTTTTATGATCAGTAAACATAGCAGAAGAATCATCATCCCAATTGACATTGGGATCAAAAGGAGTATCTGAAGGTCTCGCACCAAGCATACCAGTCTCCTGCAGTATATCAAGAACGTACTTTCTCTGCGAAAGAACTAAGGCATTAGAATTTCTAGAGACTTCTATGCCAAGAAAGTACCGGAGTCTACCTAGATCTTTGGTAGCAAAATGCTTGCCCAAATGATCTTTAGTAGCCTGAATACCAAGAGTGTCGCTGCCAGAAATAATAATATCATCAACATATACAATCAGAACAATAATACCAGCAGAAGACTTTTTTGTGAATACAGAATGGTCAACTTGTGACCTCAGAAAGCCAAAATCAATCATAATCCTGCTCAGCTTATCAAACCAGGCACGAGGACTCTGCTTGAGCCCATAGATAGACTTTTTGAGCCTGCATACTTTGTGAGACTCCCCCTGAGCAACAAACCCAGGAGGTTGCTTTATATACACCTCCTCCTGTAAATCACCATATAGAAAGGCATTTTTCACATCAAGCTGCATAAGTGGCCAGTTTAGATTCACAATAACAGATAAAAGAATCCTGACAGAGTTAAGACGAGCAACATGAGAAAAAGTCTCAAAATAATCAATGCCATAAGTCTGAGTGTATCCCTTCGCAACAAGCCTTGCCTTCAACCTCTCAACCGTACCATCAGGTTGATATTTGACTGCATAAACCCACCTGCAGCCTACAGGCTTACACTGAGGAGGTGGATCCACCAGCTCCCAAGTGTCTCTGTCAGTAAGAGCAAGCATCTCATCATTCATAGCAGATGTCCAAGCTGTGCTTTTCAAAGCTTCCTGAACATTCTTTGGAACAGCCACAGCAGATAAGGCAGATACAAAATTGCTGGAATGAGTATTTAGATGAGCAGTCGACACACACTGAGCAATGCTATGGGAAGTACAAGAACGAGTACCCTTACGGAGAGCAATAGGTATGTCAAGATCAGAGTTTACCTCAGGAGCAGCAGAACCTTCTGGAGGAGAAGATTGGTTGTCTTGGGGGGTTACATTTGTGGAAGGTGCTTTATTCCTGCGCTGATAAACAATAAGAGGAGGATCTTGCTTTGCATTAGTCTCAGTGTCAGTGCGATCAGGCATACAGTCAGCAATAACATGTAAAGGAGGAGCCAGAATATCAGTCTGCAAACTATCTTCTGCTGAAGAATAATACGGTGTGTCCTCAAAAAAGACAACATCATTACTAGTAAACCACTTTCGAGTGCTGGGATTATAACATCTGTAACCCTTTTGAGTCCGAGAATAGCCCAAAAAAATGCATTTAGCAGCTCGAGGAGACAGCTTATCAGAAGTAGGTCCAAGCAACCGAACAAAACAGGTACACCCAAAAATTCTAGGAGGCACAGGAAACATGGAGATGTCGGGGTGTAAAACTTGGAAGGGAATTTTATTCCCAATAACAGACGATGGCATCCTATTAATTAGAAAACATGCAGTCAAGATAGCTTCAGGCCAATAAGATCGGGGCACATGAGAATGCATCATTATTGTTCTGGTAACTTCTAATAAGTGCCTATTCTTTCGCTCAGCAACACCATTTTGTTGTGGGGTATAAGCACACGAAGTTTGATGAAGAGTACCCACAGATTTACAAAAAACAGCTACATCTTGCTTAACAAATTCTAAAACATTATCAGTGCGAAAGGTTTTAATAGGCAAGCCAAACTGAGTCTTTATTTCAGCAAAAAAAATTTAATAGTAGACAACACTTCAAACCTACTTTTTAACAGAAACAACCAAGTAGTCCTCGAAAAATCATCAATAAACAGAATGAAGTACTTGTAACCAGACAAACTTGGTACATTGCATGGACCTCATACATCAGAGTGAACTAAATCAAAAATATTTTTACTGGTCACAGAACTACGTGTAGGATACACAGTACGAGTCTGTTTCCCTAGTTGACACGAATCACACTGAAAATGACAACTGGCAATATCAGGAACTAAACTACGCAGCTTCTCTGAAGAGGGATGGCCCAACCTGTAGTGCCACTGGAGAGAAGAAACAGAAGCACATAATGCAGATACCACAACAACTTTCTCTGATCTAGGTAGCTGGTCCAAGTAAAACAGCCCATCAGCACCTTCATACCCCCCACTAATCTTCATCCTCGTATGAAGGTCCTGAAAAATGCATGAACCAGGAACAAATGTCAGGCTACAATTCAAACTCCGTAAGATCTTGCTGACAGATAACAGGTTAAGAGGAAATCTGGGCACATATAAGGCAGATTTTAGGCGAAAATGAGAACTGATATCACCAACTCCAACAACTGACGACTTAGAGCCATCAGCAAGCATAACAGAAGACTGTCGGGCAGGAGCAAATATATGCGTAAATAAAGATTTATTTCCAGAAATATGTGCAGAGGCACCAGAGTCAATCACCCATTTGGTATTACCAGAAGGAGAAGGTGAGAAGGAGCTTAGGAAGGCAGTGTCATAACTAGAAAAGGCAGCATGCGCTCCACTCGTAGATGCAGCAGAAGAGGAACCACCATGCTCAATGAGAAGACGCTCCACCTCAGCACGGATGTAGTCCGCAGTGGCCCCCGTAGGCTCTGGTGCAGATGTCTGAGTAGCACCCTCAGACACAGAAGAATCGGCCGCAACATTGGCCCATGCCGGCTTACCATACTTTTCCCAGCATTTTTCCTCAATATGGTTGGACCGGCCACAAAAGGTACACAAGCGCTGTCCTTGCTGAGGACGCGCAGCAGCAGAGGGTGGGGCAGCAGGAGGAGCTCCTCGTCCAGCACCAGGTCCACGCCCCGACCTGCACCCAGGGGAGGACGACCATCACTGGAGCGGCCACGACCACGCCCGCCCCAAGCTGCCAAAGCAGTAGAGTCCCCCGTCTCAGGAGGCGGAGACGGTGTCGATGACGGAAGGCGCTGGAGACGCTTGTAGGCAGTCTGCAATGTAGGGAGTGGATCACTCACCAAAATCTGATCGACCACTCCATTATAGGACTCAGGTAAACCACTAAGAAACTAAATCAGCTGAAGCTCCGCCCGCTGTTTCTGCATAGTAGCTAAATCAGTGGACAGCGGGTGATACATCTCCAATTCACCCCACAGACCAGTGAAAGTGGAGAAGTAATCTGAAATGTCAGAACCAGTAAACTGTAGACGCCCCAATTGCTTTGTGATATCAAAGACCTTCTTCGGATTTTCACTGTGCGAGTAGGTACTGGCGAGCTGATCCCACATCTGCTTCGCCGTAGGCAGCTGAAGAAGAGTGACGCTAATCTTCTCAACAGAGCTGTTGAGAATCCACGTCATGACAGTCGAGTCATCACAAACCCTGTCATCAAAGGCCTTGATATCTTTGTCATCCGCCTCCGCTGCGGGCTGAGGCGGACCCGTCCGAATCAAGTGAGAGTACTTACCTTGTGATTTAGCAAAGATCACAAAGGAACAGACCCACAGCTGGTAGTTGCGCCCGTCAAGCTTGACAGTAGTGACTTGACGGCGCGACTCTCTCCACATGTCATCCCCGGAAGACGCCATGAGAACGGCAGGCACAGGTAGGCACAGGTAGAGGACGGACTACGCCGTCAGGCAGGCAGAAGTAGGCAGAAAAACGTCACTGTGGACCTCTCACATACGCACTACGCCAAGGCGTAGCAGAGAACCCGGAGGCCGAGGCCTACACGGGCAGGCAGGCACAAAGAAGCACGAACCGACGATAACCCCTTAGACGAACAACGCGCCGATCTCCCCCTGACTACAGATCTAGGCCAGATCTACCAGTGGGTCAGTGGTCCCGTAGATACGACCACCCAGCAGCGCACCTGCTGTGCGAACAACAACTACGGTTGCTCAAGCACTAGCGGTGCACCACGCCAGGAGGCAAGACGGAACCAGAGACCCGACGGAGAGACCTGCGGCCCAATGAAGGCGACCGGCCGGAGCTGTGGCGGCCCTATCTAGGCCAGCGGCGGCGGGCGGGGGGGGGGGCGGCGCCGGAGGAGAGAGAAGGGAGGGAGGGAGGCTATGTTAGAGCCTGCTCTGATACCATGTGACAGAGTCAGGTATTGCAGAAAGCTCAGGATTGCACAACGTGTGCACCCTCATATATATATAACTGAGACAATTACAGAGAGGTCCATATATAAAGGAAAATAACAAAACAAATAACATGCTTAAGTAAAACAGGAAATATCTAATGTAACAGTACATTTGCACGTGACTGTGTTTTTCTTTATATGTAAACATGTATGGATGGCTATGTATAAACATATATTTAGTTTTTAAGATAAATTGATGAAGTCTAACAATTTTCATCATGAAATCACTATTTTGAGCTTAATATTTGTCAAAGATGTGTCGAAGTTTGGTGTAAAAATCCTCGAAGTTTTCTCAATGTTTCCACAAACTTCCACTTCCACACTTGTCGAAGTCGAAGTCCTGTTCCGTGATCATGTCTACCCAAAAGTGTTACTAAGCTGAGTCTAATGCTTGAAGTCACGAACAAACTCAATGATATCAAAGACATGAAATAGTGAAGTAGCAACAATAGTACAATTGTAAAATACTACATATTTGAGGCTTAGAATGGTAAAATTAACAAAGTATTATAACAACTGTGATTTCTGAAAGAAGATAACAGAAAATCAGTATTTATAAATGGAGCACTGAGAAAACTAGGAGAATATTTCCAAGAAGTCACACATGGATCTGTTATGATCCTTGTTGAAATGGTAGTGAAACTAGTGGGAAAGCTTCTATGGGATGACACTTAAACCATAGATGAGGCAAGCCCAGGCCCTTTATGTAGGAGCTTGTAGACCCGGACGATCGAGATGTCATGGTTGGAGCATGCTAGAGGTATTTTGGCAGTGGGCATAAACAGAGCAGAAGATAATAAATGTTCATTGATATAGGGCCAGCTTCTCACGAGAAAGGACCTGCACTATCAGCCACTTAATGTGGTGCATGGTGTTCATGCGAGGGTAAACTGCTTGCTCACCCAATCAATTGTAAGGTGGGAAAACTCTGTTAGGTTTCGAATACGGGATAAGGCTATAAGAGGCAATACACAAACAGAAGATGGCACAAATGGATCAGAGTTCCTCCCCGCCACGGGTATCAAGATGCTGGTGACTGGTCACAGAAAGTAAATCAACACAACGACATAGATGAAGCGAGTTCTAAAGCAAGAGTGAACACTGGGTTGTGTGGTTATTGACTGCTTACCACAATCCGCAGCATAGCTGTAGCCTTTAGGTGATAGAGAAGAGCTGGCTGCTGCTGTTGATGGTTGTGATGGACTGATGGGTGAGCTCTCCCTATTCTTTTCTCTTGCAACAACCGGCTACATCTGGAGATAGTGATGTTGTATGCAAAGCAACACCAGGGAAATAGCATGAGTAATCTTTCAAAGTCCTGTCAAAAGTATATGGTGCATGCTGAGAAGCATGGAACAGGACTTCAACTTCGAGCCGACTTCGACAGGTGTGGACATGGAAGTTTGTGGAAATGTCGAGGATTTTTACAACCAAAGTTCGATGCAACTTTGAAAAAATTAAGCTAAAAATGGTCATTTTGTGATGAAAATCGACAGATTTTTTCAAATCTAGCTAAAAAACACAATATATGTTTACATATAGCCATCCGTATAGGTTTACATATGTAGATAAATACACAATTACATACAGTCGTCTCCGAACTACGGAGTTCCACCATAGATAAAGTTTGTGACAATAAACAAACTACATAAAAATGGTGTAAATCTATGGTAGATTTAGCAAAAAGGGAGTCAGTCTATTACTATTAGCTTAAAATAGTAAAAAATAACATCAAAATCATTTTACCTCAAGCTCCAACACTTTCCCCCTCAACAACAAACTCCACAAAATACCAGAAGAATGTCGCCAATTTCGACGACTTAGACAGATGTCGAGGACATTGTGGAACTTTTGTATGGACTTGGGTCAACTTCGTCGACATATGGGGAAATGTCGAGAACTTCGACGAATTGTGGAATAAGGATGTATACATCAATTCGACGTCGCCAGCCGTCGACATCGACATTATCGGCAAAATTTTGCCCCATGTCGACGACATTTAGTTCCATGCTGAGAAGTGATTGCTATCATATGGAGGAGAAAGGCACTATATTGACACCCCTGAAGGAGCAATCCACAAGACTGAGGAGTTTGCCACTAGAGAGTGTCACTGCTTGAGGAATAAGTGGCTGGGATAGTATAACTCCTTGTTTGTACTCTACAACAACTGCTTTCCTCTGTAACTGGAGCTGGAAGCAGCTGCTGAAGATGGAAGAATAAGGAAAAAAAACTAATATGGTGAGGTAAATGTCAATCATCATCATCATTTTCTTCTAGGTTTAAATCACAACCATGTTGGGGTTGGCAATCCGGATCCTTTGTTTCCATTTTGCTCTGTTTGAATCATATTCTCAAGCTTAAGGATAGAAGTGAGGAAAATAAAGAAGATTAGAGTTTTTGGGCAATATGTAAGTTTCTGGCAGGCTGTCAGCAAAAGGGGTGGCAACTGCAAGTGTCAAGATTTTTCTGGTGGTGTTCTGTTACAAGAGAAGTTTAAGTAGTGATGACATCATGTCACATATTATAGGACTAGACTGATAGCTCACTTTTTATTGAGTCCATAAATCTCTGATATTATTGGTCAAATAAAGTAAAGAAATAAGCATTGTATTCTCTAAGAGAACCATAAATATATGGACAGGAGATATACGGATTCCATAACAAACATGCTACTAGTCTAGTCCTGCAATACATGGTATAATATCATCACTATTTAACTGCTTCTGTAACAGATCACCATAAGCATACTGAGCTGGTAATGAAAACACCAAGCAGAATGCCTCCAATGGCTGGCTGATCTTCAATCCTTGGTGGCACATGTGCTTTGCTTGCACCTAGGTTCTATTTTCTGGTTGCCTACGTTGCTTCAACTCTCAACAGTGCTTCATAAGCACTTCGACTTTGTGTCGACTTCGCCGGGTGTGGAAGTGGAAGTTTGTGGCAACTTCGAGGAAGTTTAGACGCAAACTTCAATAAACTTCCATGCCACTTTTTGAAGAAATGATGTGAATTTGAAGGAAACTTTGATTTAGAACTTCTATATTATGGTATACCTTTATCTAATATATGTTAATTTAACACAAAACACAATTTACGACCCTCTAACCCTAGGTAGGTTGATGATAAAGTGTGTTTCTTGCAAGGGTCAAATGTGCAATACAGATATACAAATACAATTCTCCATATGTATTCTCTACAATATACGATCAATTAGTAGTTACAACACCCCCTCTAGGAAAGAGTGACAACAACAAACATAAGAGTTGATATTAAAAGTTGTGAAGAGGGTTGGAGGCGACAGTTATGCCTTATATGGTCTTTAGGGCACTAGTTAGGACTAATGTCCGGGCTGTCTCAACTTAGCCCCAACTTCGCCAACTTCGAGGAAACTTCGACAACTTCGGAGAAATTGAGACGAAATACACAAAAAAGTCAACTTTGTTGACATCAGTGAAACTTCGCCCCGAAGTTGGACGAGGACAAAGTATTTGGGATTCGACTTTGCCTATGGTCGAAGTTCAAAGTTTCGGCAAAATTTTTCCGAAATTCATCGAAGTTATGTTCCATGCTTTAAAGGGTGGGACATAACGTGGGATTTTGATTTGTTTCTCTAAAAATTTGCATTGAGCTTTCCATTTTTCTTCTTTTTGTTACCATCCCTGTAGCAACAAATTTTCCATTACCCAAGAATCTAGCTTAATTTTTTTGTTCTAATAAAATTCTAAAGGTGACAAGGACTTATATAGATATGTATGAATGCAAATATTAGCAAACATCTTTAACAAAAGTTTAATTTTCTTTGATGCATGGCGTAATGTATTAATCAGATATTCAGTTTTCATACTTTCTTTGGGGGTTCGTAAATAAGTGTAATAGGTCTGACTATATTTTGTTATTATCAGATGGAAAATTTGGAGAAAGAAGCTAAGAAATCAAGGCTAGCAGAACAGTTGCACAAACATTTCGCTGCTAGTGCCATTCCCAAAGGGATCCATTGTCTCTCATTGCGCTTGACTGATGAGTACTCAACAAATGCTCATGCCCGCAAACAATTGCCTCCCCCAGAATTGCTGCCCGTGCTCTCAGACAATTTATACTACCATTTCATTCTTGCAAGTGATAATATTCTTGCTGCCTCTGTGGTGGTTGCCTCAACTGTGAAATCTTTTTTGAAACCTGAAAAAATTGTGTTTCATGTAATCACTGACAAGAAAACCTATGCCGGTATGCATTCATGGTTTGCGTTGAACTCTCATTCTCCTGCTATAGTTGAAGTCAAAGGTGTCCACCAATTCGAGTGGTTGACTAGAGAAAATGTACCTGTTCTTGAGGCCATTGAGAGTCATCACGGTGTCAGAAACCATTACCACGGGAATCTTATTCTTGGGGTCAATGACACAGATAACCCTCGGATTCTCGCTTCAAGATTACAGGCTAGGAGTCCAAAGTATATTTCTATACTCAACCATCTCCGTATATATCTGCCCGAGGTAAATTCATTCAGACACATTGCTGTATTTTTCATTTAGAAGTCTTTATGGAATTTTAATGGCTTTGCCTCAGAAGTAGCAACTTTTCGTATGTTATGTTCTTGACTATGCTGTTTGGACAAGCTTTATGCAAATACTATAGTTATGTCAGCATTACAATGCCAACAAAATGATTGGTTCTAGTTGGTAAAGTAATAATTCAAAGATTTTAGATGTGTGAAATTCAGTCTACCCAAACAGTTGCAGTGATTGGGCAGTGTATGCAGCACATACAGAAACAGATTGAGAATCTAGCAATTAAATCTATAACTATGGTAATGCAATTTACTTAATATGCATATTATTGAAAAAAGTGTCTTTTGGTTAGGCTGACAGTGCAATCTGTTATATGTTTTAATAATATCTGATCACACCCTCCATGAACTATAAAACTGCTTCTCACTTCCCTGCCATCGTATTGAAGTTACATGGGAAATACCATTAACAATTTCGTTTGAGTAATTAACTTCCACCTTCTGTATTAAATGATCTATATGCATGGTAGTAAAAACAAAATCCAGGCTAACTGAAGTTGGAATTGCTCCACGAATTTGTTCTACGGAATATAAACATGCTGAATCTACATTGTATTGTCTAGTTTTGAAATGAAAAAATCTGTTCTGAATAAGGACTTTTAACTTATGACACCTATTTTCTTTGAAGTTCTCTCTCAGTGGTTTACTATAATATTTGTCTTTCAATACCAGAATCCTATCTCAGTGATTCTCAACCATCCTACATTGTAACGGATAATGTAGGAACTTACTTCAGTCTTAATAATGTTGTTGACTTGTAGAATGATACTTGTCTCTTAGGTCATATGGTAGGTCTATGGCTATCGGAATTCTGAGGCCTCTTCCTTTCTATGCATCTGATTTGAAGTATAGGAATTCATCCACTATCCTCTGAATAAAAGACATGTTTTCCTTTTAGCATGTGATATTTTAAGTTAGGTTTATGGTATGAAACATAACCAAACTGTTAACTTGAACCTAATCATGTTTTTGTATGATTCCGTAGGTATTCATCGTTATACTTGTGTCAAACCTTGAACCTAAGCATGTTTTTGTATGATTCCGTAGGTGTTCATCGTTATGTACTTGTGTCAAACGATTTCACACATGCTTCATTAGAGTTTATGCTTAGATGATTCTAGAATACATTCTAAATGGTTCTTTACTTTTCATTGAAACTTTATATATGAATCTATCTCAAATTTTAGGGACCAAATATGTGATTGTACAAATTAAATATGCAATTCATTTATATATATTAATTCAATCATTAAAAAAAATCCAAAAACTGCATATATTTCCGCATATGCTCCCGCATACCACATATACTCTATAAGGTAACCTCTCCGTATCCATAACGCATACCACTTTTTAAAATATTGTTCCTTGGTCTCCTGGATACCCTAATGATCACTAGAAAGGATGATATCATCCACATACACAATCAGAATCATAAGGCCCTTAGAAGTTTTTTTTTAACAAAGACAAAATGATCAGAATGTGAGCATCTGAAGTCAAATTTGGCAAGATTTTGACTTTGTTTATCAAACCATGCTCTTGGACTCCGTTTCAGTCAATAATAGCTTTCTTAAGACGACATATTTTAGCACACTCCCATGAGCAACAAATCTAGGTGGTTGCTCCATATATTCTTCCTCATGCAGGCTACCATACAGAGCATTTCTAACATCCAACTGGAATAGGGGCCACCTCTCATTGACATCAACAGAAATAAGAATCCAAACAGAATTAAGTCGAGCAACAGACAAAAACATTTCAAGTGATCTACACTGTAGGTTTGAGTCACCCTCAGCAACAAGACGGGCTTGAAGGCATTCAACCGTGTCGTCTGGTTGATATTTCACAGTGAAGCTCCAACGACAACCTATATGTGAAACATGAGCAGGGGGATCTACCAAATCCCAATTTTGTTGAGAATGGAGGGCTTCCATCTTGACTTCCATGGCACGTTGCCAGGTAGGATGTGAGGGTTTCAACCACATTTTATAGGAGCACATATAGAAGAAAGTGCAACAGTAAAATTAAAAAAATTTGCACCAAGATTAGCATCAAAACAATAATTGCTGATAGGATGGAAAGTACAAGAGCGCAACCTTTTTCTAATACTAATTGGAGTATCCAAGTCAGAATATACCTGAGGAGTGTCTTGATCTGCCGACGAAGATGAAGAATTGGTTGAGGGAGGGGCCATAGAGGGAGTTGTAGTCTTGCGGCATCTTTGATACACTTTGAGAGGCGTCTTTGATACACTTTGAGAGGTACCTCAGGAGCAACAATTATTGAAGCTGCCGGTTCAATAGGAATAGGAAGAGGAGTGGCAAGAAGATCCGTCGACTACAGAAAAAATACGGAGTAACTTAAAAAAAGATGACATCTGCACTAACAAACCACTTCTTGCCTTCTTGGAATTCGGATTATAAAATCTCTACCCTTTTTAAGTGCGTACTACCCAAGGAAGATGCACTTTGTAAATCGGGGTTCAAGTTTACTCAAACCGGTCTGAAGATTCTTAACAGAACATGTGCTACCAAAAATTCTAGGTGGAACAGAAAACATTCGAGCTCCGGGGTACAAAACATTAAATGGGAATTGGTTATTTATGACAGAGGATAGCATTCTATTGATAAAAAATAGACAGTGGAGACAACATTGACCCAAAAAGGCTTAGGTATTAAATGAAACATAAGGATTCTAGCAACTTGAAGGAGATGCCGATTCTTACGTTCAACAACGCCATTCTGTTGAAGAGGTAAGAAGAAGATGTATGATGAATGGTGCCAAGATGTTTACAGAAATTACTGATAGATTGTTGCATAAACTCAAGAGCGTTGTTTGTCCTAAAGGTTTTGACGGGTTTGTCAAATTGAGTTTTAATCTCAACAAAGAAAGCCATAATAGTATAAAGAATATATGCCCTGTCTTTAAGTAGCAAGTGGTTCTAGAAAAGTCATTGATAAATGTCATAAAGTACCGAAAGCCATCCATACTAGTGACAAAACGCGACCCCCAAATATCAACATGAACAAGATAAAAAATAGAATTTGGAGACAGTCACTTTCATAGGGAACACACATCGAGTTTGCTTTCCATACAAACTTCACATTTAAACAAAATTTTGAAAACAATTAGAATTAAATGCTTGAGTTTAGATGTTGATGGATGTCCCAATCTATAGTGCTACTAAAGCCCTAAAACCGTTTAGGAAAGAAGAGCGCATGCTTCAGAGCATCAAGGTAGTATAAGTCGCCTAGTTCCTCATTGACCGAACCAATTTTCATCCTCGTGCAGAGATCCTGAAAGACATCCATCCGGGTCAAAAGCTCTATAACATTTAAGTTGCTTGACAGTTTTGCTGACAGAACGAAGATTCATAGGAAAGCGAGGAACGTATAACGCTGGTATGAGCAAGAAGTTATTTGGAGTGCGAATATGACCAACCCCACAAACTAGGGCTTGAGTGCCATCAGTTACAGTCAGAATAGAAGATGAAGCATTCATAGAGAATAATTTGGAATTGCTAGAATTATGGGTAGAACCACTGGAGTCGATGACCTATTTGTTTTTTTTGTAAGGAGCCGACAACGCAAGGAAGGCAAAATCACCATCCGATCGTGGAGCCGATGTCTGAGTCTGGAGTCGTTATTGGAAAAGCTCTTCAAATTCAGCTCAGACCCAATATGTAGAAGTAGTTGAGGGTTGGACCGGTGCATCGTCGGTGTATTTAGTAGAAGCTTGATTGGCCCATGTGTTGGAGTAGCCATGTTTCACCCAACACCAATCCTTATTGTGATTGTCACGATCGAATAAGTGGCTTGGTCCAACGGAGGGCTAACTACGTCCTGGTCCAGTAGGGGGTTGACGCATCCACGTCCTAACGGGCCAAAACGACCACATCCTCTACCACGACCAGAGTTGCCAAAACAGACTACAAGTGTCGATGCCTTTGTGGATCCAGCAAGAGAAGAGGCTGATAGCTGATGCTGAACCCGTTTGAGAACATCCCGGACCTTCAGAAGTGGATCACTAGATAGGATTTGATCCACGACTCTTACAAAAGAAGAGGTAGGTCAACAAGGACCTATACCAATTGAAGTTCATTTTGCTGTCTTTGAACTTTAGTGATATCGGGAATTAGGGGATGGTAAACTTTGAATTTATCCCACAGAGCACAACATTGGTTATAATAATCTTCCATAGAAGTATGAGCGGTGAATTCCTTTTTACCTAGATTTTTAAAGATTTCAAAAAGTTTCTTTGGGTTTTGTTGGTGTGAGTACACATGTGCTAATTGATCCCACATGGCCTTGGCTGTCCTAAGGTGTAAAAGAGATTGACTACTTTTCGGTTCCTCACTGTTGACCATCCAAGTCATTACTCTCGAGTCATCTTTGACCCACAAGTCATAGGTCTATTTAATTTTCTCCTCAGCACTCTCAGATGGAACATGTCCTTTCGTGATCAGATGAGAGTACATGCCTTGAGTCTTGACGTACAACTCAAAATAGGCTAACCATGTATGGTAATTAGAACCATCTAATTTGACCGTGGTCACACAAAGTTCTTAAGTTATCCGTAGAGGCCATGATGAAAACAATTCTTGATCTGTCCACACACGTTCTCAGTGCAACAAGGCGTGAAGCATCACACAAGTAATCAATGGAATAGTTCCGTTTTAAGATTGTTTTAATTAAGAAACTAACGTCACATCGTCATATTAGACCGACATGTGATGAAGGTTGATGGGAGTGAACAAGCCCCCCCCGAAGATTGAGTGGAACCGATGAACGGTTGATTTATATAGAGAGCATGTTTCCAATCAAGTTAACTCAGTCGAGATGTAAAGGGCTGAGATCTGGAATATTTTGCGTGGGCGAGGGTCTAGATAGATGAAGATGTGGGAGAGAGGGCGGCGGGCTAAGGCTTGTGGATGACATGCTAATGAAAAAGGAAGGACGAAGGGCCAGGCGATTTGAGAAGGGTGGTAGGACAAGGATCTGGATGGTGGGTGCAGGGGTGGATGGTGGGGAGGCGAGGAGTTTGGCGGTAGGGGGATCAACGGGTGATGGCGGATGATGGGCTGACAGCGTGATGGAGGGCCAACGCGTGATGATTGAGGGATATCGATGCAAATGGAGGAGATAGCGGCGCGGTGGATAAGGGAGGGATAGCAACACAACAGAGGGAGTGGGTTTGGCGAATGGGAGCAACAACTGGGATTGGTGGGCTTAGCTCAGAGGGAACTACGTGGGTTGGCGGAAGGGAGCAGGGGTGCGGTGATCAACGAAAGGTTGGGGATGCGGCAATCAACGGAGGTTGGCAGGGCGGGCGATCGGGGGTTGGCGCACAATAGTGGGCTAGCGACGTGAAGAAGGCTGGTTCATAGACAATGATGGTGGAGCGGGTGAACTGGTGTTATCGGGGGGGGGAGAAGGATGGAGGTTTTAGGGAGATGGAACTACTCTGATACCATGTAATTTAGAATAGGATTCCGATAATTGTGTTACAAATACAAGCATAGGAACCCTCCTTATATAGGATAGGATTCCCTCATTAAAGAGTTCACCAATATGGTATAAAAGATAAGACACTAAAGAGTGCAAAAAATAAAGGAATAAATATATTAATAACTACAATTGGAATTATATCTCTTTTCTCTACTGATCCATCTTCAATCAATCATTTTCCCCTTGTAAAATGTTTCAGTATCTTTATTGTGATGTCCCATTAATAAGACCATTCACTTTCTATTGCACATCATCGTCACCCTTGGTGATCTCGAAGCGGGGTGGCAGCTAAAGAAGATTTGCTTTTGGAAGAGGCCCCAGACCCACTCCTCCTCCCCCTCCCCTTGGGGGGGTTTCAGTATCTTTATTGTGATGTCCCATTAATAAGACCATTCACTTTCTATTGCACATCATCGTCACCCTTGGTGATCTCGAAGCGGGGTGGCAGCTAAAGAAGATTTGCTTTTGGAAGAGGCCCCAGACCCACTCCTCCTCCCCCTCCCCTTGGGGGGGAGGGCCTCATGCCCTTCCCCTTTTCCTCGCAGTCCCCCCTGCCATCGGCGTCTGACCCAATTTTCTTTCCCCGTGTTCCGGATGACTACGGGCGCCTCCCCTCTGGGTTCTGACAACCGCTGGCTTTCACAGATTAATTATGTCTCATCTCCTAAATTTCTAATCTCTATTACTGTCTTCTGCTCACTCCATTTTCCACTCCCAAGTTTTGTGCCTTCTGCATCCTGACTACCCTAGGTTCTTGCTTGTGACTGGTGTGAGGGGGAGATGCTTGTTTGTGAGATTTAGGGGAGTGACTATCTATGTATGGGCTGTCTTTAGTTGTCGTTTTCTATCACGATTGAGTCTACTTTCTGGTTGTGCCTATATGTCCAAATCAGAACAGATTGGGGTTGTCTGTTAGAGAGTAGATTGTATTTCTTAATTATGAATCATGCATTATCCGCCTAGTTATGTGGCCCATTAGTTATGGCTTTAAGTCTGTATCGTTACCTCTATTATATATATGGGAGTGGGGTTTCATGAGTTCATATAATGCTCATTTCTGTAATCTCACTCCCCCCATAGATAGAAAAGATTTCCATAATGCCATAAGAACAACTTTAACCACAATTTGTTGGAGATTGGTTCAGCCTAAGTTATTGTTGTTACTTTTGATGTACCATGAGATTTTTTTAATAACAATGATTCGGAGTAATCTATAGTTAATCAAAACTCACAAGTAACATTATAGTTGCGAGGATGATGAGAGGATGTATAGGAGGTAGTTTGGTTTTTTAATAGTAGGATTGGGCTGAGATCTTGAATTATCTTTAGATGTTTGACTCTATGTATGATCTTTTGCATGATTTGGCCTGCAAGAAGAGGATGGGTTGAATAGAAAGCCTTTTGACTTAATTTTGAAAAAGTAAAGTTTTGATAATTGGAATTAGAATGAGTAATATTGATGTAGGACATATTAGACTTTATTCTACTTGTTTTTGCTATATTTTAATATGTGGGGACCTAAATGCAAATTATCTCGTCAATGTACTTAGTCATAAATCTTTTATGCTTTTCTATATTTTAGGTTTTATTCAATTCCGAATTTATTAAATAGGAGTTTATTTGCATTACTTGTGGGTCGAGTCATGTAATGTTATAAAAGCCAGCCTGGGGCCTTTGTCCAGGCAGTTGGATATGATTTGAGAAATAGATTATTTTACTTTATCTTCTGCGTTCTTCTTCACGATGTGTTTCACATCACATTTCCTATCAGTCATGTCAATATTTTAAGTTAGAAAGGTAATTCCTCTCAAACTAGTAGTACAACAGTGATTGTAGCTTCACAGACTGGATTTACACTCACATAACCTGTCATAATTCAAATTTTGCTCAATATTATAGATGCTTTATTGTTTATAATTGAAGCCTTATAAACAGGTTATAAGTCTTAATGTTTTTGCTTTCATTGATAGTTACATTCAAGAATGTTCCAAAATTTTCAGCTTCTAACTTCAATTATACTTCTATCTTCAACGATGTGTCAGTCTTTCACTCATAAAATACTACTCCCCCGGATGTATGAAATACATGCGAATATTGCTTTCGTGTGCCTATATTAATAGCTAAAGATTACACATGTAAGATTGCATGTGTTTCTTCTTTTATTTTAACTTAAAAGATAAGTGGAAGATAGTTTGTCAAAATTTTCAAATGGTTGGGAGCCCAGGTACGCCGTTCAAATTACTGCTTAACAAATGTATAAGTCATATTTGTAAAAACTCCTAAGCAAATTTTTGTTTGTGTCGATAAATTGCCAGGACACCAAAAGTTCCATTCCCTGGTCGCTAAAACAACATTATTTGGTTGTATAGCTGAAATCCACTGCATATTAGCCTGATATAAATTCTATTCTTTTTGATGAGCAGTTATTTCCCAACCTTAACAAGGTAGTATTTCTTGATGATGATGTTGTCATTCAGCGGGATTTATCTCCTCTCTGGGAGATTGATCTAATGAACAAAGTAAATGGGGCTGTTGAAACTTGTAAAGGTGAAGATGAATGGGTTATGTCAAAGCGGTTTCGAACATATTTCAATTTTTCCCACCCTCTAATATCCCAGAATCTGAATCCTGAGGAATGTGCATGGGCTTATGGATTGAATATTTTTGACTTAAATGCGTGGAGGAAGACTAGCATCAAAGATACTTATCATCATTGGGTAAAAGAGGTATTTATTTAGTTTCTGCATAGAGTAAATCTAGTTTACCGTTGCTCTTTTTTCCCTTTGACTGATCATTGACGCTTCTGTTAGTTATTCAATTCCACAGGTGATGTTTTTCTCCTTCCTTCTATTGTCTGACCTTTTGCACTAAAAAAAGTTCTTTTAAATCAGTAGTAGTCACAGTACTATACCTACTACAAATGTATCTTCTAATTGGTATTCCTAAGAAAGTTCATTAAGGTGCATCTATTATGATAAATTATAAGAATCCCATCTTGCAGATTGTTTTTGACAAACTAATGGTGGTATGTGTTATGCCAAGTGTTTTTACTTGCTCTGCCATCCATATATGCTCGTTCTTCTGTTATATTTCTGATTTTTGATATGTCATCACTGATTAGGGCTCTCTATAGACCACCAATTTTATAGCTGCTTGAGGATTGTTTGTCATATATCCGTTTTATTTCTTGTGTTCACTTGATTCATGAGTATATTAACCACTACAAGACTAGGCTTGATTTCAAGATAACTACTGTGTATCAGAGTATAGAAACTGGGTCTACAGTACATTAAAATGGTTTAAAGATGGGTATAGGCAAGATGCTATTTCTTGGAAATGTTACCGGCCAACTGTGCAATTTAACTGTTTTCCGGGTGGGCGGGGCGCCCGGGGCCTGAGGGTTTCATGTTGTCTCAGGGGTTCACTAAGTGACCTGTCTACGAGGGCGGTTCCTGCGATAAAACAAAGACTGGTACGTCACTCTAGTGACAGTCAACTAAAAAATATTGCATGCATTAAGATTTTAGTCCTCATGCATGGGAATGTCTGCTCTTTATTTATAGCTGCATACACAGTATTTATGATTTATAGTCAACCCAGCATCTTGTCTCCCAGAGATAACCAAGGTTGTCAAATTGGGTAGGCAGTGGTCTTCAAGGCTTGGGGGTGCCGTCCGTATGCTGCCTAGGCTTTTTTTATTCGTGTATTTTTGGATATATTTTCTAGATTGCATATGTTTTCAGATATATTTTCAAAATTTCATTACATTTATTTTCTCCAAAATTCTTAAATATCCGTAAAATCTGTGCATGCGTTTGATCAATATGGTTAGACTACTTTATAGGCATGCAAATTAATCTCGTATGACTTGAATTTACCTAAGTTGACCTGGAGTCAGGCCTATATTGACTGAAAATACATGGCCGACGATTAAATAAGCCAAAATCAAACTTAATTAGATAACTAGCTCAAATCAAACGTAGGTTTGATTTAAATTGACAGTTATATCCAAAGACAGATGTAAAAATAAACTGATCAATGATCAAAGCATGTCTATATCGACCAAAATTTAACTTAATGATAATAGAGCTGTCATACATTTAATTCAAATTCAATAAAATTTACCTAAAACTATCTAAGCGCCTGCACATCCCGGAAGGACCTGAGCGCCTAGCTTTTTGCCTCCCTTATAGTGTCTAGGGAACCTGAGTGGTCACCTTGATGATGTTGACATTAGTTTACTATGCTAGCTCGCTTTAGGTGTGTACTAAAAAACAAAACTGAGATGCCCTTATGTGAATAATTTTGTAGATACATGATCGCAAATAAAAATTACAAACATGGTTGAATATATAAGTATGGTCTATGATGTTTTACAAATGTAGTGTTTTTTCTTGAGGTTTTAAAATTCATTTGCATTAATTCACTTAACTCTCTTAACTATAGATGTTTCGTATTTCAGTTTTGTAGTAAAATCACGCACGTTTGTGTTCATGCTTAATGATATCACGATATACTTGACAGCGCCCTAATGCCAAGTCCAGTGGTATGCCAATATACTGAATATTTGTGTGTTCGTGGTTAATGGTATCACAATCTAATGCCCCACTGCCAAGTCTGTGGTAAGCCAACATGCTGAATAACATTCCACTTTGTAAAGCCTTGTGTGTTTTATTAGCCAAGTCTAGAGCACCAATCTGCAGCCCCTTTATTGACCCATCACTCACCTAGATGCGAATGGACAGCCTTTTTTTCCATGCATCATCACCTAGTTGCTCATAAGAGTTCCGTATGCTGATTCTGTATTTAATAATGTTTTGCAGAACTTGAAGTCTAATTTGACATTATGGAAGCTTGGTACTTTGCCACCTGCTCTTATTGCATTCAGAGGGAATGTCCATCCCATTGATTCCTCCTGGCATATGCTTGGATTAGGATACCAAGAAAAGACAAAAATTGAGAACGCAAGGAAGGCAGCTGTAATTCACTACAATGGTCAATCAAAGCCTTGGCTGGAAATTGGTTTTAAGCACCTCCAGCCGTTTTGGACAAAACATGTCAATTATTCTAATGATTTTATAAGGAACTGCCATATATTAGAGCCTTAGAAGATGGATAAGAAGTAGTACTGGATGGTGTAGAGATCGAGGAATTGGAGATTGCATATCTGTGCTTGATGTTAATCTCCTAGCACAAAGTCCATCACGCTCGTCATCTCCCATAATTTTGTTTACAACCAAGATTTGCCTAGCATGATTGGATTGCTGCTGAAGTACACCATTCTTTCATTATGTATCATAGACGACCGTTTTCCAAACTTATGAGGTGAAGATATTGCCTTTCTCAAGACAACATTCAATTGTTGAATTGTTTTGGCATCAACATTGGTAAAGAACGAAACAGCGGCAGCAATATGCTGCAGATGACGATACAGCAATGATGGTCTAAAATCTTAGGCTTCAGGTGTCTTCGTTTCTTTAAAGCAGGTTGATTTTGCAATTAAAATATTCTCTTCTTCCACAAAATTCTTTTTGTCAATTTTTCTATTCATTTTTCTGGTTGAGAAAAGGCCTCTGTAATTTTTATGCCACTGAAATTAGTGGGCACATTTGAAAATATTGGCATATTTTTGGTGTCCAAAATGTGTATGATTTATATCTGTATTTGCATCCAAATCACCCCCTCTCATTACTTGAAACTGGTTTCTTTTCTTTGTTAAGCATCGTATTAGATACCTGTAGCTGGGGTTGGGTGAAAAACTGAGCAAGATGATCGAACCAAAATAAACTGAACTAACTGGAACGTGAATATGAGTTGGATGAATGGTTAAGTTCTTTTTGTAAAATCTCCAAATTGACGAGTACTGGGTCAGTAGTATGATTTAGGGGACACCTAATTTGCAGTATTCCTCTTGATTATATAGAATCCTGTAATAGGTTAAGATAGGTTTTAGGAGCTCTTGGTTATATTGAATACTGCAAATCAGTAGTTTATGTCTGGTTAGCTATATTTTAATAGATAGAAAAACGAAGGACCACATTCGACGGATTTGCTGATCCTTAAGGTAAATGCATGGTAGAAACCATTTATAAAGAAGATTACTATCGATTTGTTTCAGATGTGGACCCATCAAAAAGCAGACTTCTCGGATACTTGGTAAATAGTGAAATCATGTAGTATGTACAATCACACTAGTTTGTGTGTGGTAACACCAGAGAAAAAAAGTACAAACATAAAATTACATATAAAGGTTATCAAACAATCAAAAGTCTACATTTTTTTATTTAAAAAATGGCGGTCTATTCATCCCATCCTAGGGAGTTCGAACTTGCATTCTCTCAGTCATACAACATTAGTTTCGCCACTCGGGTGCCACTACTTTGACAATTAAAGGCCTACATTGATAGAAAATAGGAAGGAAACATAAAAGAAATAGAGAAAAAATTGAAGAAAAGAAGTAAAAAACTCACCATCTAAACCAAGTCACCCATTCAATCCAACTATTATGATATCCAATTCTTAGGTCGGGTACATCACCTAAAAGTTTCATTGTAAGCCCTATTTAAGGGTGGTTCCTCCACATATCCACTAGCGCAAACTTTATGAATATCCTTACACACCTCACATAGGCAAGTTCTTATGGTTGAGTAACAATGACTACAACAATGTACATCATTTACACTCCTCTAACACCCTACATGTGTTTTCAAGATAGACACTGAAAAAGTGTGTGATCATGTTGATTGACACTTCCTTCTAACATGAACGAAGGGTATGGACTTCCTTCAAAATGGTGTAGTTGAATTAATAAATGCATTTCCACAACCATTTTTTCTATGTTAATTAATGGCTCTTCTTTTATATACTTACCTATAACAATGGTTTGGATAAGGTGACCCTCTATCCTCTTCCTCTTTTTAATTCTAACTCAATGTCTCCAACATTTCATGAACTTGGCTCGTATGAGTAGCCTTGTTGATTAATTCAACTTTGATATATTCACCATTCAAAAAATTCTTTAATTTTCCAATGTCACACTTCTACTCTTATAACCCATGTTTTCAAAAGCCATTAATATAAAAAATATTCTAAGTATCTTATAACATTATTCCTGAATTTCACAAATCCTCACTATTACTAGTTAACCTCAATGGCAAATAAATGTTGGTGGTCATTCATTGCAATATAAAGCCACAAACTTTTCTATTAGATACCTAGGTCTTCCTCTTTTACCGGCCAATATTCTTTCTTCACTTTGAATCCTATAATAGGCAAACAACAAGTCAAGTTGTGTGGTTGATAAAAACACTCACTTAGTTTGGCTGCGAGCTTGCCTACTTAATGCCTCCCTATCTTGACTCCCTACTACTTCAAGGCATGATTCCATTACCTGCCAAAGTTCTCACTACCATTGATGCCTTGAGAATAAAATAATTGTGAGATTCCTCTTCCTCCCACAAGAAGATACACCTGATTGCTTGGGTCAAAATCACAAGACCTAAGAGTAACAGTGGGTGGGGTATATTAAAATCTTCAAACCGATGCCACTTGCTTTAAGCTCAAAGATGTGCGCTAACTAGGAATATCTTTTGATAGAGATAATCCATGAAAAGTATTGTAAAAGAGTCGCACCTTGGAGAATCATAGATCAATGCAAATGCTCACCTATTTGGAAACACATCAAAAAATGACTCATCTTTTTAGATAGTTAATTGTATTTTCTTCAGACTTCATAGTTCATCCTTTATTTTGGAAGGAAACCTAGTTATCATCTGGATCCCACTTAAACTATCATATATATCTCGATGTCCCCCATAGATGCAAAGTATTCAACATTGATATTTCTAGTTTCCTAATTTCCAAAGATATACATCTTCAAAATATCCGTCAACATGTACAATAGCCTTGATAACCCACTTCATCTTCTATCATCCTTTTAAAGTCTCCACTTTCATGCTTCTTGAATTTGGGGGTTTAATATGCCATTAAAAGTATATATCTATTTCCCTCATCTGGTGATATTGCAACAATACTTGATAATAGTTTTCAAAAACTAGAGTACCTCATAAAAGTTAACATTTATCCATACTAGTGACATGATCATGTTACAGATATTCTATGGTCCATCCATTTTCTTTCTTTGGTGGAACAATATAGAAAAGTCAATTAGTATTTTTTTGACTGTTGTAGCGCTATAGAAATATAGGAATCTTTCACCAATTCGGTTCCTTGTACACATAGATTTAGGTTTTTCTATTACTTCACCAGACCTACTTTTCCCTCCAAATAAAAATATTGATAAGTCTATATTTCTTTAATACCTTTGAAATCCACTAAAAGAAAGAAATACATGAATATCAAATAACTACTCAAATACAAGTGCTGATATAATAGAGTGCAATATGGCTGATCATGAGTAATGGAATAAATTCTACTATTTTATAAATTCTCTCTTATATATGAAGCCTCTATATTACCTAAGTCTAAAAAATATTTTCCAATTGTGTTTGTAACATCTCAGGATTTTAGGCCTCAAACAAACTAATCGTATTAGGAATGATTAGACTACTCATAGAAACAAGGTGTACCTCCTTTTTAGGTATCTCATGAATAAGTACTCTATGGTTAAGTTTTCTATCTCCAGAGTATAATTTGTGATGCCCCACCACCAAAAGATCTAGAATACTCAATAAAAACCCCGATTAAAAACAAGAAAACCATCATTATCAAAAACTTATATCATTACATACGTAATTATTTTCTTGCAATATTAACGCAGAGATCTCAAATGGACCTTAAAATATATTACTCTTCCATAGTTATATTTACATTCAACTAATATTTGCAACCTATGTCATGCATGTTACAAAAGGGGTAAGATAATATGCTTGGACAGATAACATAAAACTCATACAACTAGTGATACATATATAGAGTACACATGTCAAAATTTCAAGTCAAATATAACAACTTTTTAGAACTCACTAGACAAGACTTGAATACAAGGATGAATCTAATACTAACTAACTTGAACATGCAAACATCACCAATCTCCATGTGATATCAAGCAGCTAAGAGCATCAAGTGACACAAACATCATCTACCTCCAAGTGAGTGGTGTCCACTAAAAGACTGGTCCTCGCCACAACCACAAGGGAAGCTCGCCCGATCACCTGAAAGGGATGAAACCCCAAGTCTCATTGATATAATATAACATATGAAAAGATTTATTACTTGCAACAATATGCTATATAGTTAAATATGATAGGAAATATGTAAACTATTGAGCATATAATATATCAAAATACATAATCTTACCATGGTTATACTTGTGGCATCATAAATACCTAACTAGGATATAAGTCACATATATCTCTTATGGAGAGGAACCACACATCATCAACACATCCATGTAGCTCTCCAAATAATCCTAAGAAAATGTAGATTACAAAACCAAACTACACATTTTATTATGCCCTAGGTAGTTTGATTTGCACCACTCAAACCATTAGCTAGTTGTTGCGAATCATCTCTAGCAATCCAAACAAAATCTAAGGGTATCTAGACCCCACTATGGATCTCCACACACCCTCCGACCCAAGCGACGGCAATGAAAGGTACAATATTTGAAGGCTAGATCTCATGTAGAAATTTCTCAGAAGTGGATCCACATATCATAACTCCATCCATGATATATACTCCATGCCACTAAACACATGGTATCAACCCATTAAATATAAGACACGACCACATCTATTCTCCATCACAAATAATATATCATCAGACCATCGATCACAACTGAGTCCCAACCAGATTCAAAGATGTCTGGGTATAAAACCCCAACGGTCCCAATATATTCACGAATATATGGATCTAACCATCTTCCAACAATTTCACTTGCTACAAGATTAATTCATTTCACTATTTACCCTAACGATCCAAGGAAATAGATCTATCGACTAGTGACACTACAATATTATGGTTTTGCTTGATTAATTAGATCATTATATATTTATGACTACATCAATCAAGTTACATACAATTAACAACAAGATAATTATAAGAATATCAAGGTTTTACAAATTTAGAAGATATAAACACATCACTTTACAATTTTATATACCCAAACAGGGTGGCACCACCTCTAGACCACATCAAGGCCATATATATTTA
Source organism: Alisma plantago-aquatica (assembly GCA_963693085.1). Lineage (NCBI taxonomy): Eukaryota > Viridiplantae > Streptophyta > Magnoliopsida > Alismatales > Alismataceae > Alisma > Alisma plantago-aquatica. The sequence goes on from OY856412.1 coordinate 864,172,771, forward strand.
GACCCGAGCACATTTTTTTAAAATTAAGCAAGCGGTCTCTCTATTCATCCACACCTCTCTTGTGGGCAAATCGTCAAATTTTTTAATACATCTCCTGCTTATAAGAAATGCGAGTATTTTCCCTTATGCCCCGAGCACATCAAGGCCCTAATATGCATGAAGGACCATACTAGTGTCCAATTATCTTTAGGATATTAAACAAAAACCATTGCTAGACTAACTTGACTCAGGAACATGGTAGTCATATAAGACCTACTCGTCTCCTCATCAGTAGTAACAAAACAACACTTAAAATATATAAGCAACTACTAGTCTCAAGACTAAGCATAAGGAGAGCTAATCCCAATATAAATAACCTATTTCTATATATAGTAGCCTATTTTCGTAGGTTGTTCAGTAGAATAATGACGAGTAAAACCTTTATAACATTATAGAAAGGTTTTTTAACATCAAACTATATAATATACTTAGTGTTCCACAACATGATGTATAAGACACCATGATGGTACCACCTTTTGGATCATTTATCAACATGGATCAAATATATTGTACATGCATGCCAACTAAGCATAATGTATTATTAAGGATGATATTCAAAGGGTTTGGATGAAACACACAAGTTTGCACTCCCTTTATATTTATAGATTGGTATAAAAATTCCACCTATGTAGCTTATAAGAGAGATTATCAGAATGACTGGGGTTTGCATGCATCACATGGGTACAAAATGTGACATATGTTATGTCACTTGTCATACAAATAGTAGAAATGATTCCACTTAAAGATGGCAATGTAAATCTTAAGCTTTACTCTTTAAGTATCAACACGATCCAAACTTCAAACAAGGCACAATATTTCCAAAGATCCAAGCTTTCCTCCTTTAAAGATGATAACAACCCAACTCTACAATCCAAAAGAAACTAGGGCAAGGAAAAAGAAGGAACATGGTGTAAGAATACCTAAGTCAAAACCCTAGATGTAAACCACCAAGAAGTTGGCTTGAGGAAGAAGAAGATGAAGGATCATAAGGAGATCAAGAAGAAAAGAAGCTTTACTTAAATGGGTCTAGATCTGGAATATGTAAAGAGAGACCTCTCTCTTCATCGAAGAAGAGAAGAAAATAAAATAACAAATCCATCAAAGACCAATGAAGGTAGAAAGATGATCGATTGTCATCAGCCGATGACAACTCACTGCAGCCTCAAATCGATAAGGGAAACTCACACAACTAAGGCAAAGGAGTAGCAAGGGGGTGTATTCATATCCCTAGTGGAAAGAGAAGAGGAGAGATAAATAAATGATCAAAGATGTAGAGCCCATCATCAATCAACAACGTTAGTAGAGGATGACTCTGATATCCCACTGGTAGACATCAACATGAGATTCATAGGTGGAGCGCAAGTTGAGGTCTCATAGATATCTACCATAGGTTTGCACACACATGGGTCTCATTGGTTCATGTGAACATCAAGTTCATCTATTAACATAGACCAACTCTTCATAGATCAAGAGCTGTCAACACCCTATAGATCATTGATGGGAGGGAGCCCATTTGTGCTCATTGTTATGGGGTGTTCTATAGACTCCATTGTTTTTTCTTAATGAGGATTCATTGAATCGATATTGCTAAGACCCATTGATGAATGGAAACTAGAGGGTCATCGGTTGATGACATGAAGAATCCATCTGCTCCCCATAACATCTTCATCATCCAATGTGGATGCAGAAGTAAACACAGTTATGTGCCTCCATCAGTTCACCACTGATGGAAAGGTGGGGTGGTTGAATAAGAAACCAAGGATAAAAAAACCAAGCCCAAGAAAGAGAGAGAGAAAAAATCCTAAGAGAAAATTCCAAAAGGGACCATCAAACATGGATATTTTGCACATAGACCTACAATATCATATCATCAACCAAGTATTACATATCAATAACAAGCATGTAATTAAAGCATGTAAGCACATAATTAAGTTAACAAAGCATGTGTAAAGGATTACGATAGATCAAATGTCTTATAGGCACAAACCCCTAAAAGGGATTTCACCCCTAAAACCCTAGACATATAAATCTAGGTACTTCCTGCATATTCTCTCTCCAACTTCCACGTAGACTCCTATATGTCACAATATGCTTGAACACCTTCACTTAGACCCTTCTTCTTCAAATTCTGCATGCGCTTGTCCAAGAGCAACACTGGGCCTTCAACATAAGATATATCGTCATCAAGCTGAACTTCAATGGGTTGGATAGCTTGTTCTATTTCTGGATGACACTTTCTCAACATGGAGACGTGGATCCCATTGTGTAATTGAGCAACTCAGGTGGAAAATGCAACTTTTATGCCATCTTCCCAATACGAGTTTATAGGGTAAGGCCCTATAAACCTAGGATTTAACGTTCCCCTCAGACTAAACCTCAAAACACCCTTCTAAGGTGAAACCTTGAAGTATACCTTGTCCCAGAAGCCTACATCAGTTATCCACATAAGAATTTTGTCTATCCTATGCTACTTTTAGATGTTGTTTGACTCACTTTGATTTGTCTCTAGTCAGTCAAACCAACATTGGACCTAGCAAGTGACATTGACCTACCTCGTACCAACAAAGATGAAATCTTCAATGCCTCCTATACTAATCCTCGTATGATGCCATGTCCAAACTTCAACTATTGTTGTAGGTGAACTCCATCAAGTTGAGGTGGATATCAGGACTCCCAAAAAATTGGAGTATACAAGATCTCAACAAATGCCTTTGCATAATCCTTTCTTACTAACCACCATATAGCAGATGAAACATTGCGCTAAACTTTAACTATCTGCTCGAAGATGTATGAACACAACCTCAAAATCTTCTGGGGAACTAATATCCCTTTCAAGACACTACTGTTGTGGGAACACCATGCAAACATACTATCTCATCTATGTATATCTATGCCAAAATTTGTGCAATATAGGTAGTCTTAATTGGAAAAAATTTGGCTACTTTTGTCAACTACTCAACTACCACCTGCATGGAATCATGACCCTAAGTTGTCCTAAGAAGGAACCAAAAAATCCATCATCACATGATCCCACTTTCACTCTAGAATTGGCAAGAGTTGTAATGTCCCCACATTCTTTATGATGTCTTGCTTTGACCTTTTGATAGAATATACACTTTACTATAAACTCTTCTACACCCCACTTCAATATTTCCCCCAACACAAATCCTTAAGATTGTAGTACATCTTAATACTGGTGGGATGCATTGCATACATCAAAGAGTGTGCCCTATCAAGAACCATCTTCCCCAAACCATCAAAATCATGATCTACCATCCTATTGTTATAGCAAATTCATGTCCTCTGACTCAACGAACCCATACTACTGCCAGTCTCTGACATGATATTTTATCAACAATATCAATCCACTAAGCATATCTGGTTTGTTGTATCAATGCTAGTTTGACATGTAACTAAGCTAACAATCCACCAATAATGGAAACTTTCATCTATACATTCATATGCCATAAAGACACTAACATCTCTCTCTTGGTGCAAGTGATCGTGAATTTTACTAGGCAAGAATTTATCCACAGGTAATAAACCCAAGAATTATCCTATTTCAACGTGCAATATAACTCACATGCAAACAAACGAGTCTTTGTAGTATAGCTATAGGATAGAAACCAAGAGAAAACCTTTTAAAGAAATTGTAATTAAATCCAATAAATTGAAATAAACATTTAAAATAGTTGGTTTATTGATTGAAGTAAACTAGTTTCAGGCAAATTGAGATGACCCAACTTTTTTAAGGGGTCCAAAAAATAATTTCAAGCAAATCAAAAGGAATTAAAATAAAGATGAAATCAAGATTAAATACACCATGGTTTGTGGATTTTTTCATTGCTGCCTAAATAATCAATCTAATCATTACAACTCATTCAATTATAACTAATCAGATTGGGACCATGTGAATTTGTACCCTTTTAGAATGTAATTTGCACAAGCTCATGGGCTCGAGGCATTGCTGCCCACAAATCATCAAGTAATCATCCTAGAGAAGTGATATTGTGATCTCATCTGGGCCAACACATCCAATCATTAATCTAATTCAACATTTTGTGATCTATAAATCTAGGAATGTATTAAACATGAAAGTTGATTGATCAAGTAAAAAATAAGCACAAAATGAATGGAAAGCAATATGTTATACAAAATTGATAAGTTTGATAATAACTAGAATGATATGTGCAAGCTACTCCATGTGACTCATTGAGGGAACTACTCACTCATGTCCATGGAAATACAAGGAAAAGAGAAACTAACCCATAATCTCCAGAAGTAGTTCCTCTCTTCAGCAACAACAAATTTGACGGTCTCCATGAAGGCGATATAATTACCCTAACAAGATTAGAATAGACAAATCCCCCTTGAGTATAGGGAACACCTACCTTTATATGGGTGTTCCGATTCCACCAAATCTAACTTTGAATGGGACATTGACACCTTTCCTTTTCCTGCTATATGTTGCACCAGTCACCCGACTAGGCTGATGGCGGGGTAGTCCATTCGGCCCACTGGATATTAGGATCTTGTTTTCCTTGTGTCAAAATGCCGTCCTATCAACTCACTTGGATGAGTCATCCACCCGACTGATGATGAGGGTCTTGAAATATTTTGGTTCGATCGACCTACTTGGCGAACCATCCAACTAGACTAAAATCGGGACTGGAATGCTACAGGTCGGTCGACTGACTCTCTGGATGATTTAGCGCACTGGAATTGTGTCATAGAACTATTTATTATCCAAATCCAACCCCTAATGGCTAGACAACCAATGGCGAGAGGACCCATGCATCCATCCCTAGACTAGATCACATAACATATGCATGAATAAAACTACAATAACAACATATAAGAACTAAGGTATGAGACAACATGTCATACCAAAATAATGCTAAACCAATACGTTCCAGAAGATCTAAATGCCATATATCAAACCATATGAATTACATATCAACGTCATTATATATCGTGAGAGTAAGATCATTATATTATATTATTAGAGCACGATCATAGTGACAAAATTCATAGGAGTCATAGAGTACCTGCTAACTAAAATCATAAAATGGTACACATCAACATAATTGTGCTGAGTACACTATAAAAGACACAAAATTGTAGGTTTAAGAGAACATATATTGCTTGGAAAAAACTTAAAGAAATATCAAGAAGGAACGAAAAAACATTAAAAGAATTTATTTTTAACATGCAATCACATTTTAGGTGCATTTACATTATACTAAACAACACTATATGGCTATTTACTAGCTTCCCTAAGGAAGGGTCTATGAGGGTCGTTAAATCTAGAACTACTAGTTACACCTATTTCAAGATGAGGGACTGCATGGACAAGTTAAGAGTTGACCCTTTTTATCAATATGGTCCATTCTTTCTTGAAAACTCAAGTAGGACGCCCAACCTTGTGTCCGTACCTAGAGAATACAAATAGGTTCACAATGTTTGCATAATGGACTAGTTTGATTATGTTTCAATGTTTGAACACCATATTATATTCAACACAAAAGTACTAATCACAGGGAACAAGTATCTCAAGAAAGTATATAAAGCCAATTGTTTAAGCATATATACTTATAAACATACAAGTTCAATACCACTAGTTTTGCCAATAGGAGTATAAATCATACCTTGATTCCAGCATAAGATTATCCTTTTGATTTAGAAAATCATATATAGCAAGCTTGACTAGATCTTAAAAATTGAGCCAAAAAAGTGATCTTGAGGGTACAAATAACTGTATTTGGATTAACATCATGAATATTTGATCTCATAATCATTATCATGAGGGATGGACGTGTCACCTAGGTATAGGTATCAAAACCTTCAACATTGATTTTAAAATCTCAACTAGGCCATGCATTATCATTACCATGTTACATCATACATCTTGTATCCATTTAGATCTAGGGTGACACATCACAACTAAGATTAGGAATATATGAATAGGGTTACAAGATATTAAGTGGAGTGATCTAAGATTCAATCAAGATTATTCAACCTAGTCATCAATATTGCCCATATTAAGTCATGTAGAGTCATTTTAATGTAAGATACTAATTTTTAGTGTATAAAAAATATCAGGTTTGATTTGGTGTCATAAGGATCAACATGTTACTAATTTGGATAGAGACTAAAGTTCCAAATATCACTATGCAACATAGATCATATTTCATGTCAAGATTAGATCAACTAGTCACATTAGGGAACAATAATGATCCACATAATTTAGGTGCACAAAGCATGATATGTTACTGATTTGGTGATTGCAAAATAGCTTTTAGTAACATTAGAGAAACATCAGAGAAATGTTCAAGATGTAGCATCATAAGTCCATATAAAGCAGCTTTAACGGTTAAATTCTCATTATCAAGTCAAAAGTAGGTGGCTAATATGAGCAAGGTAGTATCTTGGTAAAAAATTAATCACAAATAACTGATCTAGAGTTTCAAGTATGATTTGGGTCACACATTTTAATAATATTGAAGCATCAAGTACATGATCTTAGTGTTTAGGTGCATTTTAGGTAACATTAAAATCAAAGATCATGATCGGATACAAAAGAGACATCAAGATTGATATTTGGTAGTAGTGCATCAAAATCTACTGATCTAAAGCATGGATGAAGGTTTGAGGCACAAAAGTGCGTAGTTGAGAATATAGAAGTCATTAATCATATTATTATCACTAAAAGTGAGAATAATTGGGAAAATAGTAGAGAGTCGGGAAAAATAGACTATTAAACTATCTTTATTAAATACAACTCATTTGGTTGATAAAAAATCAAATATATATGTCCATTTTGTCCAAACGATGTATGAGAAATGATTTTTAGAAGGTTTATTTCAATCCATACCATCCATATCCTTGGATTAAGATCCAAGGGATGAAAGAGGCCACTTGGTTGGGCACTCAAACCCTCTTGGGATCCTTATGCCCAAATCTAGAGTGATCTCCATGGCCCATACAGGTTGGCACTAATATTGTGCCCATCCTGGGGAGTGCAGGCAGACATGGATCTACTATCTCCTCCACTGGGTTTACATCCATGCGCAAGCATAGTGCTGCGACAGTGGGGACCCTCCACGTAGGAATAGAAATGGATAAAAGGAGGGGGGTGGCCTTAGATAAGGTCCCCATTTGGCCTCATAAGAAGTAGGTGGAGGTGACTGTGGTCTCATTTGATGTTATTTGTGATCAGAGTAGGGTCTTCAAGCTCTATTTGAGTTTCACACCATGGACGAAGACCATCTTGGTGGGGGAATAGTGCACAAAAATGCACAAAAAGAGGGGAAAAAGGAGTGGGAAATAAGTTTATGGAAGGTTGGAGCTCTAAATTTATAGTGGGATGGTGTGTATAGGGGAAAGAGATTTTGCTCCATCCACCTACTTCCATCCTTGGGAGAAGGTACAGAAGACAACCCTGTGGTCATCAGATCTTGGTCATATTGATGGTCATCTGATCAAGGGATACGATAGGCTGAGGGAAAACAATTGTATTGATGGCATAGGAGATCCGTGTCCAAGAAAGGAAGCATTTTGATTGGTCAACTGAAGTTGATTCAGATAGATGAGTTGACATATAAATATTTATGGACTAACATTTTAAATTATGTTTCTCTAGCAATCTTGTATAAATCACATCCATCAAACCCTTGCTCTAATTTGCATAAAATTTTCATCATTAGTTCACAAATTTCTTCTACTTCTTGAATTGAATATTTTGGTCCAATATGTTAATGTTGGGTGTGTTCAATTTAGAAAATTCATTTCAAAGTCTAATTATGTTCTCAACTTTAGTCAATTAAGTACAATGTGACATTTAATCAAATATAATGTATCAATTGAGCATAATGTGATTTGAAGTCATCTAATTGTGGGTGAAGAATGTTATTTAATAAATAGAGCATCTAATGAGTCAATATTTACATTCATTGATGAGAGAGAACATCCATTTTATCACAAATTGCTTCAAAGACTATGCATTTCCCTATGACCAAGGTGTCTGATCAGTCTCCGACTCAATAGGTGAGTTAGACGACTCAAAATGCATCAAGGATTCTGATTCTTCTATGAGTGAAATTACTTATCAGTCGACCATCTCACTAGGTGATTTCATGGACTCGCTTTCCTTGTTGAGGAGCTACTACTGTTGCGGTCCAACATGGCGACTGATGGGATCTAGTAGCTCAACTAGAATTCCAATTCAGTGCAAATTGTTTGTTTGTCCTTACAATATACTCTAAATAGTGGTAGAGGAGGATATTTGGAACATGTAGATTTCCTTGACCTGGTTCTTTTTACTTTACCTACATTTTAGTGAGGACTTCCATAAAAAATATAAAATTGTGAATAAAAGAAATTCAAATTAATCTATGCAGAATTGGTGAAATAAGCATGCAAAACCAATTAATATAATCTAGAAAATGTAATTAACATGAGATGATTATGCATTCATAAAACAACTCCAAACTTAAATGTTGCTCGTCCTTGAGTAACATAGAATACCAAACAAAATACTAAATGATACTAGTATTCTATCATCTTCTCTCTCTCATGATTTCTCTTTTATCCCTACCACTACACATGACCAAGAAACTTTAATATCTAGAATTTTCAAAACAAAACTTCCTATATTATCCATTCTAACTTTTTCCCACACACCTATTTCCATGTAAAAATTCACAACACAAACAAGATGTAAGAATTCTTGATGTTTAAGAAAATCTCACATATTCTTATGAGATTTTTGCACAAGAATAATTTTTGTCTATGGAAGGGTGTTTGTGGGGTTTTTTTGCTGCCACTGGGTGGAAATTGGAGTGAGTGGATGTCTAAGGAAGAATTTACAAATCTCCCCTCTATTCAACCTAAAATTGATTTTTATTCATGTAAAAACATATATTTCTAAAAAAATATGTGCATCGTGCCATATTTTCTTTAATTTGGTGATACACTCCTATTACATGAGAGGGGTATGAAAGAAGCAAAACAATGAGGGGAAGAGTGTCACCCCAAACTTAGTTGGAATTATTTTTGCTTTTGAATTGTTTTCAATGAACATCAAGGTAAGATGATGATGGAAGAAGTGTATAAAAAGGGCTGAAGTTATGCATCTGATAATGTTAAAATTAAGCGCACATGGATAATATTACACAACAATTCAAGCACATTGCATTTGATTTTGATTAGTTTACACAACTTGCCATAATTTTCTGGGGTTAATAGAGAATTAGGTCACTGGTGGCATAATAGGTTCTAACGTTGGCACATTTATGAATAAAAATCACACATGTATTTGCTTCATTAAGTGGGTTACATGGTGAAATGATGTAGAATCATGTAATGCAAACAAATAACTACGTCTAGATCGACTAGAAAATGGCTGCTTACTTGCTAATCTAATACAAGAAGGAAAAATGCAAAAAATAGAAAATGCAGAATGTTGGCATGTATGCATGGGCAACACTAATGGATCTAAAAAATATTATAATTATAAAAATTAAGATATATTTGATGGAGTAGGTATGACCAACATCTCCACCCCAAACTTAGAATTCACTCATCCTCAAGAAAACCCTAAATTAAAATGATGGGGAGACAACTGACTTAAAACAACCGCCGTCTGCCATGCTGACCTAGAGGGGGTGGCTCGTACCGGTGGTGTTGATGCTCAACTGACAATGGGTAGTATTTATTATAAGGAATTCCATGATGGATGGTCGGACCGATATTGGTCCCTAGATGCATGTGGAGGGCTTCCATACTGAGCGAGCTCTATGTTTGTCATACCCAATATTGAGAAGTGGGCCAAGGGTATGTGTGGCTAGCTCTGTAGTCCCCATAGTGAGTCTGTGTGAAATCATAATCACCCTAGTTGACATGCCATTGCTCGTGAATCTGGTACATCTGATACATGTGGTTGAGCCGATGGCCTTGCCAGTGCTATTCACACTCCATGCATGTTCATATGGTGTATATGTGATCCAGTTGCTCCTACAACTTAGTGAAGCCAAAGGGGCTAGTGGGCATGTGTTTTCAGGGACACCTCGCTTGGTATGAAAACTAGTAGGAAGTAGAGGTGGCATAATCTCATCATCATTGACCTCCATGGAGGAACCATAATTTCCTAAAATGGGCTCGGGGATTTCACCCTCTATGGGAGGGTGCTCCCGCAAGTAGTGTTGAATATGTGTAGAAAGATAGATAAGCTCATAGTAGAGATTCACCACTGTGAAGTAGGACGTGGGTGGGTAGGGCAAGTAGAATGGGGCTGTCCCTAAACATCAAGAAGTAGATCTCCTTCTTTGGAGATGGTCAAATCATCATAGAGGCTTGTAAATACTTTAGGTCAACTAGATGTGTATCCTTCTGAGTCATTGCCTCATATTGAATATGAGTGTGGCCCAAGTATGCAAAATGGCAGTTACTTGCCTGTGTTGAGTGAATTGGGAACAAGTGTTGCAAATTAATACCAAGTTGAGATGATCGATCAATGCATTTTCCCAATTGAATGGCTCATCATTCAACATGCTACAAATGTAGTAAATATCATCGAGTACAACAACATCTTGCACACTTCTTAGGGGAGAGACAACACATGAGAGATGTAGTGTATATATCACAACACATGGTTGTAATTGAATGAAACCTTCTCTTTAGTTGGGAAGGAGGGAAGTTGGCTAGTCATCTTTGCTGAGAACTTTCTAAGTACAAATTGTGCCTTTAAGTGGTTGTGGTCGTCCTAGTTGCATTTGTCCAACAAGTCCTTAGGCCATTGTGTTGGGAGATATGCGGGAAGGATAATCCACTTTGCATACTTTTGGGTGTCCCATCATGAAGAGATGGATGTGGAGGTAGAATAGAAGGATCTGTAGCTGAACAACTATGACCATCCTCTATGTGTCCAATTATGTAATCATTTTCTTGCAATCTTGGAAATCAGGCGTTGTGGAATCATAAGAAATGCACTCGTAGACCTATGAAATGTTCAAAATTATTGAATCATCTTTGGCCCACATGTTCCTAATATATATCCCTCCTGATGCAACAAGGTATAGCAAATTGAAAACTATAAGGCCGGGGGTGGATTTTTTATTGTTCTCCTCCTTTTTCTTCCCAAGGGGGTTCATCTTCTATAGGAGACTATGACTAGATATACTAGAAGTTTGAGTTAAACTTCCTCTTTTGTATGAGGAATCATGATGGCATACTGTCTTGCAAGTTGGGCAACCGAATAAAGGAGGGATGAGTGACTCAAATTGGTGTAGAGGTGTACAAATAAGGTAGCAAAGTTGTTTTGATGCATGGGTCAGATGATTAAACAACACAAGTCAGTCAACTCACATGATCACATGGAGAAGCATGAGTCTGATGAAGGGTGTGAATAAATGGGGTGAGATGTGGTCGATTAATTGGATAATGAGGAAGCTCGGTCGACAACAACTCATTGCCTGGTTGACATTGGTGGTTTATCAACGACTGGAGGTGGCACGTTGCTCAGCTCATAGGCAGTATGCATCAAGGATCAATCAATGGTGTGGAGGTGTCCTCTTGTAGTCAATTGGAGATAGGTAAATTGTTGCTCGTATAGATGGCGATGCTAGAGAAGGAGAGGTGCAGCCAATGACGATAGCTGGGGGGAATGAGTTGCTCTAGGGCAAGGGGGAAGAATGATTCATGATGTCGACCTTCCTTGCCTATGAAGAGTATATATTTTGCTGGTAAAGAGCTAGTCTCCAGACTCATAGACTATGAGTCACCCAAATAGGTAATATGCATCATGAATGAACATATTACAGTCACTTGACTGGATGAGTGAGTCAATCAACTGAAGAGGTTCAACTTCATCAAATTCCTATGTCCGACTACTGAACTGGAGTCACTTAGTTGGGTGGCTAGGTCAGACGACTTAAATTGGCATGGTAACACCCTCCATAGGAGAGTTGAGAGATGAAGGTACTTTCAATCGCATGACTAGGGACTTGATGATGTCATATGTGCTAATTCGACTCACTCAAATGGAAAGTTGAGTTTCCCAATTTGGAGGGATCATCATTTCTAGTTGAAATTCTAGATCAATCATGGATTTTGAATTTCTTAACTAGGAGAGTGGGTCAACCAATTGTGCTTGAATAGAGGTCACACTCTACAGGTGGGTTGGTCGACTAGTAGAACCAGCCGACCAAATCACCTGTTATGGGCCCTTGAGAAAATGTTTGCAATCATTTCTAACTAGGTGTGTTTATTTCCCGTTTAGAAATCCAACTAGTCTTTTGTGGATTATTCTTATATAGACACAATAAATAGGAATTAGATTAATCATTGAAGAATCACATGATACATTGCAATATGAATTAATATGATGGATGGAATGTAATTTAACTAAACACATATTTACTACTCTAAATATAGAATTAAAATATATCTAAGGATAACCATTAGGTTTTCTCATGACAAGGACCTTGTTTAATGTTGTCAGCTGACACCTGTATATCAAACTACCTTTGGGTTTAAAAGGGAGAATTGGAGTCGCTTCTTTTATTGCAAGATATTTTGTAGTGTATCAACGCTTCAATCATTGGCTGTTAGCCATAAAATCTCCCTTTGACTTATCCCAAAGTCTTAAAGCTTCATGAGGGTAGATGTTCTTCACTAGGTATAGTAATGCCACCAAGGTTTTAGATTCCCAAAAAATAACCTCAGTCTAGAATTATAGATCAATACTTGATCATCCACTTGAATGTGCTTTCTTTTTAGGAAGTCATCATACCAAAAATTGGTCCTCTCCTTATACATGGGATTAAGAGAGAAATATTTCTCCCCCCTCACCCATGCCCGTGGCGAAGGCCGAACGGCCGGAAGGGTGGTAAATCAAGGCAACAACTGGGATTCAAACCTGGGTCCCTTTGTTTGGAGACACTATGCTTGACCACTTGAGCCACTCCTTATCGAATGTCCACTCCTTATACATACATGTATTCTTGTATGTATAGAATCATAGTTATTCTAAAACCTAAAACTAAAGGAATCACTTCTCTCCAGCTACATCCATGTTAAAAGTTAGAAGCTTGATGGCCCAAACTACCTTATATTCCATCTCAATAGGCAGACGACATGGTTTCCCATAAACAAATCACAATGGAGTGGTTTCCAATAGAGTTTTGAATGGGATGTAGTGTGCCCAAAGTGCACCGTTCATCTTTGTAGTCCAATCCTTCTTTGTGTGACCAATAGTTTTTTTCTCCAAGATAGCTTTTATTTATATGTTAGAAACTTCCAGATTTCTGTTGGTTTGTGGATGATACAAATATGTAACTCATTGATGGGTTATTTATTCCACATAGATCCAAACATCTTCTTCAAAAAGTGAGGACAACCGTATCTCAAACCTAGGAAAGATGTTTTCCTTGAGCAATTATTTACCAGCTTCTTGTCGAGATGATGGGCATGCCTTCACCAACTTGGAGACATAGTCCACTTCTAATAATATGTAGGAGTAAACACAAGGAGAGGGACATGGAACCATATAGTCCACTCCTCATATGTCAGATATTTCCACCTCTTACCATGAAGCAAGGGGCATCTCATCCCTTTTTAATATGTTCCATGTTCTTTGACATTGGTCATAAGATGATTAGAGTTGTATACATCTTTGAATAGTGTTGGCCAATAGAATTGGCAGTGGAGAAAATTTAAGGATATCTTCATTGTGCTCATGTGTACTCTCATGGGACCTAAATGGAACTGCTCAAGAGTGAGATGTCCTTATTTATATGTAATAGATATATAGTAGCGGCCATCGACACAGAGACGACAGAGGCATGGATCATCCCAATAGTAGATTTCAATGTCATGCATGAACTTCTTCCTTCAATTCCTAGTATACTCATGGTGTAAGACACCTACAACATGGTAGTTGACATAATCTAAAAACCAATGGAAAGAAGAAGACATTTTTGTCATGTGATCACTCAAAAAAAGAATTGTTGATTGGGGTAGTTTCACTTTTTGAATAATGAATTTAGCTTAGATGTCAATCACAACATTATAAGTTCCCTTTTTATCTTGGATCTAAAGATCAAATTCTTGTAGTAGCTAGATCCACCAAATCAATCTGGGGTTGGCATTTTTCTTGGTGAGCAAGTATCAAATAGCTATGTGGTTAGTGTAGACAAGCACTTGGGACCCCAAAAGTTATGACCAAAACTTGTTAAAAGCATTGAATGTGGAAAGTAATCCCTTCTCATCAGTAATATAGTTTTGTTCTACTTCATCTAACATCTTAGAGGCACAATGGATCACATGTTTCCTCTTTTCAATCCCTTGTCTCAGATGTGATCCTACAACATAGTCACTCACATCACACATGATCTCAAAGGGTTGAGACCATTCTGGTGCCCAAATAATAGGTGTATAATCAAGGACAACTTTCATGTTCTTGTAGCTATCCATGTAGGATGAATCATATATCAATTCAACATCCTTTAGCAATATATTTGTGAGACGCTTTGCAATCTCTATAAAATCCTTTATGAATCTTATATAGAACCCTACATGGCCTTATAATTCTCTCACCTCTTTTATAGTAGATGATAGTAGTAAATTTTCTATGACTTCAATCTTTGCCTTTTCCACTTCAATTCCTCTACTGCTCACCTTATGCCCCAAATTTATGCCCTTGTTCACTATATAGTGTCATTTATCCAAATTTAACACCAAGTGTGTTTTGTCATATTAAACTAGGAAAAATGAGAGATGATGAAAACATGAACTAGATGAATCTACATAGATAGATAAATCATCCACAAATACCTCCTTAACCGTCTCTATTAATCATGCAAAGATGGCTTACATGCATTACTAGAATGTGGCTGGGGCATTGCAAAGACCAAAAGACATCCTCTTGAATGCATATCTATAAAATGGGACGTGATTATGATGTTATCTTGATCATCTAGGTGGATTACGATTTAATAAAATCCAAAATACCCATAAAGGTAACAAAAAAAATCGCCATGTTCTAGACTTTCTAGGACTTGGTCAAGGAAGGGGGGAGGGAAGAGGTCCTTCCTTATGGCTTTGTTCAACTTCTTGTGATCAATGCATATTTCCACCCCATGACGATGTGACTAAGAATACATTTTGTTCTTGTCATTCACGACCATCGTGGTGCCTTCTTTCTTGGGGAAATATTTGAACAAGACTCTTCCATGGTGAATCTAAGATAGGATCGATGATCCCAGATACAAGTAGCTTATAACTTTTAACTAAGCAACATATTTTATATTTGGGTTCAATCTACATTGAGGATCCATAGAATTATTGTAACCCGCCACCATGGGGATTTTGCTATAGCCTGGCTGACACCATGGGGATTTTATACATTTCTTGAGCTCCATCAACAAACTATTTTCCTTCTCTTGTGTAAGATCAAAATTATAATAACATGACAAACCTACAATTCATCAATAAAAACATATTTAAGTCCTTCATGCAAGGGATTCATTTTCAAAGCCTTTGGACTAATAAATCTTCTTCAACAATAAAAATAGCCTTCAAATCCTCAAGCTTAGTATGGAGTCCATCTTCATAAGTTTCTAGATGTACTCGACACTGTTGGACCTATGGGTTGTCAAAATCTAAGCCTTATGAGCAAGTCAAGACTACATATAAGGGATCTTCAAACACTGCACTATCTTGCTAGATCTGAGATAACTTATTGAAGATGTCAAGTATAAAGACTTCTTCAAAGATGTTGGGTCACTTTGTACTGTAAAACACTTAAAACTCAATTGTCTCTTTCCCTAGCCTCAAAAGTACTGTGACTACCTCTACGTCAATCAAGAATCAAACAGTAGCCAAGGAAGCATGACAAAAAATGTGAGGATATCTAAGATCTGCATGAGTATTTATGACCACAAAGTCACAAGGTACATATGAATCCTTTTCAACCTTGATTGGAACATCTTCAATTATCCCCATCAACTTTTTCATAGAGGAATCTACTATATGAATTGTCATTGCCTTCAGAAGCAAATCAATAAAACCTAGTCTTTGGCATAGACTAAACTACATGTTGGAAATACTAGCACCTAGATCTACTACATCTTTCTTGCATGCATTGTTTTCAATGTAGAAACATATCCCAAAGGAACCATGATCCTTTTACTTCTTAGGAATTAAGTTCAAGAGAATGTCTAAAGATGTCTTGTTAGATTCACCATCCCATACTATTCAGTTGTGTACTTCCTGATTAGAAGACTCTTTAAATATTTGGTCTAGGTGGGGATCTCAGAAAGAGTATCTAAGAATGAGATGTTGACATGAAGCTTCTTCATAGCTTCTTTGAATTTCATGAACCTCATATCCAGCTTTGTCCGTTTCAAGTGATTCTGATATGGGGGTCTTGTATTGTAGAATGAGACTTCTGGTTCTACTATTTGAACTTGTTCCTTCTCAGTGCCATCAACCTCACCTGCCTTAATACCATTAACTATTCCATGCACTTCTATTTCCCCAATCGTTACTGAAGCATCATTATCAGTAGGACTTGTAACCAATATCTTTGGTATAACTGATAGAGCTGAATAAATACTCCCTAAATGTGTAGAAATGCTTTTCAATTGCTCAGGTTTCTTTGGGTTATTCTCGGGTTATCCTACAAAAGTGCCTATGGGAGGGCTTAGAGATGCTGAGAGTGTAGGCAATTGGGACTCAATGGCCATATGATGGGCTAGATAGTTTGAGATCATCATTTGTTGACTAGGAATCATAGTTTGATGTGATCAGATAATCTTCTCTAGTAGAAGACTTGTCCTAATTAGAAAAACAATCACTCCCTTGTTGCATCTGTGGCATATAATTTAGATTTTGGAATTGCTACCATTGATTGGAGCCACAATTTTGGGAATTTCCTATGCAATTCCCTTGGTTCCTAAAGTTCTAGTGTTGATTCATTTGGAACCCAGGCAGAACCCAAATCTGGTTGTTAGCCTATCCTCCCCTCAATTGTGAACTATTTTCAACACTGGCTAGATTTCCATATTGAAATCCTAGATGATTCATTCTTTGGCTGTGATTGTAACATCATTGGCCTTGAATTCTATGAATAGAATTCAAGTCTCAACTCAACTATCATCTCCTTGAGAATGTGCATTATTCAAGCCATGGAGTAGCTGATACCCAAGAGTTGAATGATCATTTCCGTTGTAAGATTCACAAAAAAGATTTACATATTTAACTTGTTATTGAATATGATGTGTCTTCCATCTTTTTCATAGGAATTGAAACAAGACTCTAGACTATACTTCTTCAAGGCCAGTTTCTTTAGAGACTCAACAATAGAATTAAGCTCACAATTGTCTTATGCTTTGGCTACAAAGACACCACCATCTTTTCTTCTTGAGTGTGATTGATTTGAAAACCTCATT
The DNA here is from genome assembly GCA_963693085.1 of Alisma plantago-aquatica. Classification (NCBI taxonomy): domain Eukaryota; kingdom Viridiplantae; phylum Streptophyta; class Magnoliopsida; order Alismatales; family Alismataceae; genus Alisma; species Alisma plantago-aquatica. The sequence continues at coordinate 864,190,260 of OY856412.1, forward strand.
GACCACTTCCCATGCACTCTCAAAGTTTTGGATCATAAAATTTCCTCCAGACGAGGATTATGATAACTTTTTGGTGCCCTGGTTGACACCCCAATATAGGGTCTCAATAAGTTTAGTTGCAGAATGCCATGGTGTAGGCACAGAAAAAAGATTTCATTCAACTATTCCCAAGCTTAATCAAGGGATTCCCTTGGGACCATATCAAACTATATGATTCGTCCCCTTATCTGATAAGTGAGAGTTGGAGGGTAATTTTTTTTCAAGAAACTTGGTTTGAAGCCCTTCCCAAGTTGCTAAATTGTCACAGTCCATGACATTATACCAACTTCTTGCCTTGTCTATCAATGATTGCTTGAAAAAACTGAGTTTAATTGTAACACCCCAGGGTTTGAGGCCTCACATAAAATGATCTTAAAAGGAATGATTGGACTGTCTCTATCATCAAGGTGCATCTCCTTTTCAGGTTTCCCATCACTAAGAACTGTATGGTTAAGCGTGTTCATTCCAGAGTAATACTAGGATGGGTGACCAGTTGAGAAGTTGATCCAAACTTGTGCGGTGGTCTATGGGGTCAGTCATCATTTCTAAGACTCTACTAGAGACTTGGGAAGTGGGATCAAGCATTACAAATGGTATCAGAGCCAATTACCCTATAGTAGGTGGGCCCCACATGGTCTTATGGCATGCCAATCTTTGAGCTATGCGGTCCAAGCATGTTCGCAAGGGCTATTTGAGTTGATGGAGCCACCCTTGCACTAGCAGTGTCCAAGCATATTGGAAAGGGCTCTCTGAGTTCATGGAGCCACCCTTACATTGGTAGACGTGATTAGGATTTGGGTGTACATGGACCATTTGGGTCTGCACTAAAATGGAGAAAGATAATGAGGCCATATAGTTGAGACTTGATGAGGACATCAACAGTCTAAGTGGGGAAAATTATAACATCCCATCTCACACTTTAAGCACTGTGACTTCTCTCTTCCTATTTTCCTCTATAATAGTAGCTCTTGTCGCTTGCATAAGTTCTCTTTGGTCCACAAGCCTAGTTCACCCAATGGGTGACTTCTAGTTCATTCATCCCACCTCAATTTTCCTTGTTCAGGCGATGGAAGGTTCTATCAATTTTGGGATCAAAGTCTAGAGATGCTAAATAGACACCGGTAGAGCATTGCATGGACTAGACCAATACCTATTATGTGAAATGAATAGGATCAAATTGGAGTAAGTAAAATTTAGGTACATGGGAGCTAATATCAATTAAAAAGGAAAATTCTAATTAATTTCAAAAATTGGAATAAAAACTATCTTGTTGTCCTAAACAACGATGCTAAAATTTGATCACAAGTTATACCACATGAGAAACTATTCCAAGATAATAAACCCTAGGTTTATCTTACTTCTACATGCAATATCACTCACTACAACAAACAAGTCTTATTTTAGTATAGCTACATGGTCAAACCCAAGAAACAAGCTTTTAAGAATTTTTAATCAAACCCAATAGATTGATATCAATATTTAGAAATAGTTGGTTTATGGATTGAATTGAACTAATTGCAAGCAAATTGAAAGGAAGCAGAAGGATGATTAAATCAAGATTAAAGACACCAAAGTATTGTGGATTTCAACATCACCACCTTTGTAATCAATCTCAACATTATAATTCATTCAATCATGGCTAATTAGATTGGGACCATGTGAATTCACACACTTTCTATATACAAATTGTATACATATTGGTTTCCTCTTTGGCTTGAGGTCTCACTACCCATGAATCATCGTCTTCCTGGAGAACTTGTTCTATGATATCACTGAAGGTTCAACACATCCAATCAGTAATCTAACCCTAGAGTTTGTGATCTCTACATCTTTAATTGTATCAAACATGTAGGTTGAATGATTGAGTCAAAGAACAAGCACAAAAGAATAGGAAAACAATCTATTATCTGAAATTGCCAAGTTTGACAATAACTAGAATGAAATATAGGAAATGAGACTACTCCTTGTGCCCCATGGAAGGAACTACTTTCTCATGTATGTGGAAATACTATAGATATAAGGAAGAGATAAATGATCATGTCATAGAAGACATGGGTGAATGTAGCTAGTAGTCTCTGTCAGTAGTTCCTTGCTTCAATAGTAGCAAGTCCAATGATATACATGAAGAGGACGTTGTTCCCTTCTCTATTCTCTACTCTCGACATGATTAGAATAGAAAAAAGCCCCCAGGTATTAGGGCATGCCTTCCTTTTATATGGGTTCCCTCAATACCATAAAATTTAACTTTGGATGGGCCGATGATACCTTTCCTTTTCCTATTGTGCCACACCAGTCAGTGGGATGTAGGCGGGGTAGTCCAGTCAGTCAACTAGATACTTGGACCTCATTTTCCTTGCACCAAAACACCAACCAGTCAACTCAGTTGGATGAGATGACCACCCGACTCTGGTGAGGGTTATGGAGATATTTTGGGCCTGTCAACCTGCTTGATGTACTATCCATCTAGACTTCAATTGAGACTAGAATGCTACATGTTGATGACGCACTAGATGAGTCGATGGACTGAAATTTCTTGAAGGACTCTAGATTTCCCTATGATCAAGGCATATTGCTGATTGATCGACTCAATAGGTGAGTCGGGCGACTTGAAATGCGCCAAGGAATCTGATTATCCTATAAGTGAAATACCCGATCGATTGATCATATTTGTAGGTGAGCTGGTCAAATCACTTGCTATGTTGAGGGATACTTCTATTGTGTCCCAACTAGGCAACTAGTGGGTTCCAGTCACCCGACTAGAATCCCAATTCAGTGAAAGTTCTTCATTTGCCCTTCCAATATCCTACAAATGGTAGAAAAGTAGGGTTACATGGAACTTGGAAATGTCCTTGATTTGGTTATTGTGAATATCTCCACATTAGAGAGAGAAACTCCATCAAATATCTCAGTTCAAGAAAAACACAATTTAAACCAATCTATGCAAGAATTGGGAAAATAAGCGTCCAAAACCAGTAAATGTAATCTAGAAAATGCAAACAACATGAGATGAATATGCACTCATCAACAAACTATATAATACAACTACTTCGGATCTAGAAAAGATGAAGACGACCTTCTTCTTGATGCATTAGCCACCACATCCACTTTATGAGAATGATATTCTATCGTACAATCACAATCCTTTACCAACTCAAGACATCTCCTTTCTCTCATATTAAACTCCTATTTTAAAAAGAGATACTAAAAATTTATGTAATATGTGAATATCTAGAACTTCTTCCCATAAAGATAGTGCCTCCATATTTTGAATGCCAAGAATAGTATTGCTAGCTCCAGATCATGCTTTGGGAGATTCTCCTCATGCTTCTTAATCTAGGAGAAGAAAAAGATATTACATGCCTTTTCTCCATTGATACACATACAAGATAATTATTTTACATGTCGTAGCAGACTGTGTTACATTTCCTAGGTTCTCAAAATACTAACACTAGAGCTGAGATCAACTTCTCCTTCAACAACTAGAAAATGTGTTGACATTCCTCCATCCAAACAAGGGGTACATTCTTATAGGTTAGTCTAGTCAATGATATGTCTATGTTACTAAAATCCTTAATCAAATGTCTATAGTATCCAAATAAACCAAGATAACTTTGCACCTCAGCTGGTGTCCTAGGAGGTGCCCACATCAACACTAACTCAACCTTCTTTGGATCTACACAAATACATTCTTATGGGATTAAGAAAGAAATATTTCTCTTCCCTCTCCCATGCCCGTGGCGGAGGCCGAACGCCCAGGAGGGTGGTAAATCAAGGCGGCAACTAGGATTTGAACCCAGGTCCCTTTGTTAGGGGCCCTGCTTGACCACTTGAACCACTCCTTGTCGACCACAAATACATTCTTAGATATAACATGACCAAGAGAAGACACTTTAGTCATTCAAAACTCATACTTCCTAAACTTTACATATAACTAATGTTGCCTCAGTTGTATTAACGTCAAAAGGAGATGCTAATCAAGTTGCTTCCAGTCCTTAGTGTATGTCATGATGTCATCAATCCCATTGAGCCTCGACCACATCTCATTTGTGAATGCATACATGTCTAAATATTCCCAGACCCGACCCCTTTCACTCATTTTTACCCCATTTTTTGAGAATTCCCCCCATGCCTCACCACAAAAAAATTGATCCATATACAATCTAAATATGCTATTAATTAGATTATATATCATAGAATCATATATTATCCAAATACCACCTAAATGACTATAAGGTCAATGGAGAAAGGACCTGAGCACCCGTCCCTAGAAAGGATCAAACAACATAACATATATATGAATAAAACAACAATCACTAATGTAATAAGCACGAACCATAGGGTTAACTAACACAAGGGAGATACATGCATAAAAGAAACTAACTTAGTACCTGAATGTCAATATATAAAATCCCTTATAGATTTTAGAACATACAAAGATTCCATATGTGAGTGAAATCAAGTATGTCATGAGCATATATGTAAAATATGTTAACTCGAGAGTTATACATTGTCCATATTTTGATAATGACTTAACTATTCCATTACTATGTATCTAATATGTTTGTTCAATATTAATTTCAGGCCTTAGGTACATGAAAAGGATCAAATTACGCAAGCCCTAGATTGTTCAAGTTCAAGTCAAAAGCAATGCAAGTGTGCAATTTGGGAAATCACTCCAAATGACCTTAGATGATTTTGTAATCACTTGTATTGATGATATGACTTGTAACTAAGATGAGAAAAAAATAGTGACACTTTATTCCAACGTTTGATCACTCAAATGTCAATTTAGAAAATTTTTCATAGGATATTTATCAGTCAAGTTGGAAACTCGACCGATCTAGTGATGGCTTTTCTGGAGAGACCAATCGGTCGAGTTGCACACTCATAGAAATTGACCAATCAATCAACTAAGAAAAATTGATTTTGACTTGTCTGTTGAGTTTTCTAGAACAAACTTGACCAATAGTTTGAAAATTGGCTTTGTCTCTTAGTGGATCGGTCAAGTTATCTTTATTAAAACTAACTAAAAGTACTATAGGGAAAATGCAGAAAAAGTGATTATAACCATTGGTGAGTTTTTTTGAGTGATAGTAGATCCGTTATAACTTAGAAAATGGCTATATTTCACCCTTAAGTGATCCCACACTCAAGGGAACACCCCCAGCTATAAATAGGACCCCTTGGAGTTCATTCCAAGTTTTCTCATTCATGCTATTCTAAGTCCTTACTATAGTTGAGTGTGTTGCAACTCCTTGATCCCCTTTCTCTCTCTCATTTACAAAGAATTTTGTGATTATGAGTGAGTTAGGCAAGTTGTAAGAGATCTACTTCCTTATGCTTGTAAAGCTCTCATTCCATTCCATCTTTCCTACCCCTTTTCTCAAAGAAGCAAAGGTGAAGAGCTACTCTGAGTGAAGGTTTAGTTGTTGTATTCTTCTTCAAGGCTGAAGAAGAGGTGAACATCTTCTCCAGGTGAAGGAGAAGGGAAAGACCAAGATTCAAGAAGAGTGGGTAAATTCCTTCAAGGCCAAAGACTTGATGCAAGTGTGTGTAAGTCCTTTTTGAAGGATGAAGACATATTGATCATGTGGGTAAGTCCTTGTGTAGGTGGAAGACTCTTATCTTGAATAGGTAAGTCCTTGGATGTATGGTGGTCTCCTTGTATCTCTTATGAATGGAATATAAGCATACATAGATTGTAAATTTCTAGAGGTTGACCTCTCTAGGTAGTGGATTGACTCTCTCCTAGTTTGGAGAGTGGAACCACTCTAAACCACCTTGTCCAAGTGATTGTTTCAATTTCTCTCATCCTTGCTATGATTGTTTAATTAGGACTTCAAATTACACTTAATCTATTAGTTTTGATTGATATAATTTGAAGGTCTAACTTATCTTGTGAGAATTTTGAATCTCTATTTACCCCCTCTAGAGCCCTAGATCCAACAAGTGCTATTAGAGCTAAGGATCTTCTCCAACAATCTCCCACGACACAAGAAGATGGGAGAGAACCTACTTGGTTCACTCAACCTAGAGGGAGGCTTCTCCATGCATCCTCCAGTCTTTGATGGCACCAACTTCCTCTGTTGGAAGAGGCATGTGCAGTTCTACATTCAAGGCGTGAACTTTAATATGTGGAAGGTGATGGTCACACCGTACAAGGAGCCAACCAGAGTTGTTTCAATATGAAATGAAGCTACACTAAAAGAATCCCAACTCAATGTGAAAGCCATAAGCATTCTCTATGCAACCCTTACCCCAACAGAGTTCAACCACATCTCATCTTGGGACACCGCCTATGAGATTTGGGATAAATTGTGAATTACCTATGAGGGAACAAACTAAGTCAAGGAGGCTAATATATACACGTTGAACATCCTTCTAGAGAACTTCAAGATGGGAAAGAAAGAAGGGATTGCAGAGATGTACTCTAGGGTCAATGTGATCATCAATGGCCTAGATACTTTTGGCAACACTTTGGATAGAGGTGTAATCAACTCCAACATCTTGAGGACTCTACCAAAGAGATGGGAGTCAAAGGTGACCTCCATTGAAGAAGTGAGGAGCCTTGGTGACATTCCAACTGAAGAACTCATTGGCAACCTCCAAGCTCATGAGCCAAGGCTTTACAAGTAAGAAGAAGAAGCCAAGCAAGAAGAGAAGGAATCCAAGCAGATCAAAGATAGTTCTTTCAAAGCACAAGTGGAGGTAGTCATCATTCAACAACAACTTTCTTGCCAGACATCTCCCTCCTCCTCAAGTGAAGATGATGGCCCTAGTGAGCATGAATCCAACTACACCCACAACAAGCACTTCAAGGGAAAGAAATCCTCCTCCTCTACTCCTAGATGCTACAAGTGTGGACAAAAGGGAGACTACAAGAGTGAATGTCCCAAGTCAAGAAAGTCACACCACAAGGGAAACTCCAAGAAGGAGGAAGAGTACAAGAAGGACAACAAGTATAATAGGAAGGACAAGAAGGAGAAAAGACACAAGAATGCAACTCATGCAGCTTGGGAGGAATTATCATCAAGTGGCTCTAGCTCCGAAGATGGAGAGTGCCACCTTGCACTCATGGCCTCTACTAGTGAAGAAATTGTGAGCTAAGTGTGGTAAGATTGCATGAGTTATCTAAGGAAACTCTTATTGATATGCTTGTTTCTACCCCTTCTTCTTTTGCTAAATGTAAATCCAAAAGAAAAGGTTAGGAAAAATTATTGATGATTTGTTACTTCAAATTCTTGAGCTTAATGAGAAAACTCATCTTGAGAGCATTAATAAATTGCAAGGCCAATATCTTGATATTTATCTCCAATACAATGGAGTTGAAGCAGAGAATTGTGTTTACCTTAAGAACATTGAAACTCTTAAGGAAGATGACCAAAAGTATCAAAATGAGCTTGAAACTCCTAAAATTGAAAAGGCTGAATTTAAGCTTATTGTTGATGCTGTAGGGATGAGAGGGATGTTTATCTTAAGAAAATTGAAGTGCTTAAATCTAAAAATGCTAGGGTGCTTGGTCACGGTAATGATTTATCTTCTAGACCTATCTTTCCTAATAATGATATTACTTCCATTTCTCTTGAGAAAGATTCTTACTTGACTAAAGCCCTTTGTTTAGAGGCCGACCTTGTTCATGCTAGAGATGATATTGCTAGTTTGTCTTCTACTATCATATCTCTAAATGATGAAAATAGACCTAGGCCTCTGTACAAATATTCTTCAAAGGGAAAAACTCCCTAAATGAAATCCTTGACCATTATACCAAACAAAGTGGTACTAGTGGTTTGGTATTTGTAGGGGGAGCACCTAAGGGAAAGAATAAAGCCAAAGGTAAGAAAAAGAGCAAGGAAACCTCCTTTTTCATTGGAGAGTCCTCCGACACTAAGAATCCTATGATTTGTTCTCATTGCAAGTGTGATGATCATTACTCTACTTATTGTCCTTACAAGCCTAAGGGGACCAACCCAAAGATGAAATGGGCCCCAAGCTAACTTCAGATCCCAAAGTTTGAGTTGGGAGCCGACACTCTCCTTTTTTGTAGGAAAAAGGTAGATGGATTGTTGATAGTGGCTGCACTAAGCATATGCAAGTGATATAAGCCATTTCAACAACTTCACTAAAAATAAAGGAGGTTCAGTTACCTTTGGGAAAAAAATAAAGGTAAGGTCAAAGGTGAGGGTGATGTAGGTGAATCCTTGTGTATCAAGAATGTTCTTTTTGTGGATGGCCTATATCACAATTTAATTAGTGTAAGTCAATTATGTGATAATGGTTACCTTGTGCTATTTACTTCCTTTGAATATTTGATTCTAGATTCCCCCACCTATCAAGTCATATATAAGGGAACTAGAAGTGATAATCTTTATGTAATTGTTCTTGACTCTATTAATCCTTTTGATGGTAGATGCCTAGTAGTCAATTTGAATGATATTTCTCTTTGGAATCATTGGCTTGGTAATGTAAATATGCATCAGTTGAAGAAGTTGAGCAAAAAGGACTTGGTCAAGGGACTCCCCAAATTAGATTTTGAAAAGGATGAGGAATGCCAACCTTGTACCCAAGGAAAGCAAACCAAGTCGTCCTTCAAATCCAAAGGAGTCCTTAGTACCAAGAGAGATCTTGAACTTCTTCACATTGATCTATTTGGCCCAATGAGAGCTCAATCGCTTTATGGTTCCAAGTATTGCCTTGTTATTTTCGATGATTTCTCTAGGTATAATTGGACCTTCTTTCTCGTTTCTAAGAGTGATATGTTTGATGTTTTCTTGAGTTTTTGTAAATTAGTTGAGAATAAAGCTTCTTGATAGATCATTTTCATCCGTAGTGATAATGGGGGAGAATTTGAAAATGATCTTTTTGAACATTTTTGTCAAGAATCTGGTTATGCACATAACATCTCTTCACCTTGAACACCTCAACAAAATGGGGTTGTAGAGAGGAAGAATAGGTCACTGCAAGAGATGGATAGGATGATGCTTTTAGAGTATGACACTCCAAAGAAGTTTTGGGCCGAAGCTGTCAGTACCTCATGTTTTGTGCAAAACTGGGTTTTTACACATCCTTCTTTAAAGAAAACCCTCTATGAGCTATGACATGGTAGGAAGCCTTATATCAAGTATTTCCATGTTTTTGGATGTCCTTGTTTTGTTTTGAACACGAAAGATTATCTCGACAAGTTTGATCTGAAATCTTTGAAGCCTTTCTTTCTTGGCTATAACACTACTAGCAAGGCTTATAGAATGTTCAATATTGATCTTACTAAAGTAGAAGAATCTATAAATGTTATGTTTATTGAGACTAAGCCCTCTATTCCCAAATATATTGTTCCAAATGATGATGTTGCTGGTGAGGTAATTCCTATTCTAAAGAACTCAACATTACCCAAAAGGGAAAAGAGGTGGACACTCAAGAAGAAGAGAAAGATGAAGATAAGAAGGATCCGACTCCCCGAATTACAAAGAATAATACAAAAGAGATGATTTTAGGTGATCCATTTGAAAGAGTGAAGACACATGCTGCATTCAACTAAGAACAAGCCAACAACACCTTCATCTCACAACTAGAGCCAAAGAATGTCAAGGAAGCTCTTGGGGATGATGAATGAATCCTAGCTATGCAAGAAGAGTTGGAGAAATTTGAAAAGAAAAAAGTATGGACCCTAGTGCCAAGATCAAGTCATAGAAAGATCATTGGCACCAAGTGGGTCTACCACAACAAGTTAGATGAAAGCGGCCAAGTGGTAAGTAATAAAGCAAGGTTAGTGGCTCAAGGCTACAATCAGTAGGTAGGTATAGATTTTGATGAAACATATGTACTTGTAGCTAGACTTGAGTCCGTTTGGATGTTGCTTTCTTTTGATAGTTATAAAAACTTTCTTCGATATCAAATGGATGTTAAAAGTGCATTTTTGAATGGTACAATTGAGGAGGAAGTGTATGTTGCAGAACCCCAAGGCTTTGAACATGATAGTTTACCTAACCATGTTTATTTGTTGCAAAAAGCTCTCTATGGACTCATACAAGCACCTTGAGCTTGGTATAAGAAATTAAATAAATTTTTGTTATATCATGGGTACATCATGGACAAAGTGGATTCTACCTTATTTATAAAGCACACTTCTAACAATTTTCTTATCATTCAAATATATGTTGATGATATCATTTTTGACTGAACTAACCTTGACCTATGCAAAGAATTTAATGATCTTATGCAGAGTGAATTTGAGATGAGTATGATGGGTGAGCTCACGTTCTTCCTCAGATTTCAAATCAAGCAAACTAAAGATGGGAACTTCATCAACCAAGACAAGTATACAAGTGAGTTACTCAAGCAATTTGAGATGGAGAACACCAAGATGATGGACACACCCATGTGACACACTACCAAACTTGATAAGGATGAAGAAGGTGATAAGGTAGATGAGAAGCTCTATAGAGGTATGATCAAAAGTTTACTTTACTTAACTGCCCCTGATATAATGTTTAGTGTTGTCTTGTGTGCTCACTTTCAATCAAACCCTAAGAAATTACATCTTATAGATGTTAAGAGGATTTTAAGGTACTTAGCCAAAACTTCCAATTTTGGTCTATGGTATCCCAAGTCAAGGGACTTTACTCTTACATCTTATAGTGATGCAGATGACGCATGATGCTTGATTGATAGAAAGTGCACAAGCGACACTTGATTTCTCCTAGGACCATGCTTGGTATCTTGGTTTTTCAAGAAATAGAGCAAAGTGTCATTATCAACCACCGAGGTTGAATACATTTCAGCCAGGAGTTGTTGTGCCCAAGTCCTATGGATGAAGCAAATGCTCCAAGACTTTAACATTCATTTTGATGCTTCTCCTATCTATTGTGATAATACTAGTGCAATTAACTTGTCATATAATCCTATCTTGCATAGTAGAGCTAAGAATATAGAGGTTCATCATTTTGTTTGTGATCACATTGCCAAAAAGGATATCTATATCATGCATGTGGACATGAAAAATCAGTTGGCGGCCATTTTCACTAAACCTTTAGCTAGAGGGAAATTTAACATTATTAGATCTAAACTGCTCATAACTACTTTGAATAAATATGATATGACTTCTAGCTTGTTGTCATATATCATATATGCTTTGCCTATGTTTTGAGCACCATTGCTTGCTAATATGCTTAAAATTCCTTTTTCATGTTCGTTATGCCTTGTTTTTCTCTTGTTTTTGGGTATGTTACACAAACACTTGTTTTATCACAAAATAGTACCCAATGATGAGTGATATATTCCTAAGTATGTTTAGATGAAAAATGAACTTGAAAAATAAATTTAATTAGCACTCTAATGGCTAGAAATTAGATTTTCTAATGTTGGTTTAGTTAGACCATCGGTCGAGTTGCCAACTCGACTGATTAGAGGCCGAGAGCTTTTTAAAGATCCCATCAGTCAAGTTTCCAAGTAATAGTACTCAATCGATTGCCAGACTGGAGCAAACATAAGTTAGGTTCAACTGACTTTTCTCCCTCTCAAATAGAGAAAAATTGACCTGTCCAACCACTGGCTCCCTCAATCTCTCAACCCTAGCCCCAACCTTCCTCTCCCTAGCCCTAGTTCGACCTAGATCGACCTCCCTTTACCTCTTTCCTATCAACCCTAGGTGCATGGATGGGTTTTGATAATGTTTCTCTTACTTTTGATCTCTCCATGCTCTCCATTTCGTCTCCATGGAGTCCAATAGAAGAAAGAGGGACGCCCCAACTAGTACACCATCATCGTCTACCAACTTGTGTCTCATTCCCTTTGATGAGACCTTCTTTATCTCTAATGAGGCTCTTAATAGGTACAAGGACCTCCTTCCTAGGAATTCGTTTCCTTTCCGTGCCCGTTTTGAGCCATCCCCTTGTAGGCAAAGGGCCATTGATCAAGTGGCCGAGTTGCTTTACAATCACCATTTCTCCACCTTGTGTGTCGACTGCTTGTGCTAAAATTCCATAACTAGCACAAAAGCCATTCATGAATTCTATGCTAACTTGCAATGGAATTATGACACACTCATACCACCACCCAATACTAAAGTAGTCCTCACTTTCATGATCACATGGAAGAAATTCCAAGTCTCTGAGGATATCCTAAACATCTTCTTTTCGGGTACTAAAGTGACTGACACTTGCAGGAAGGACTACTGAGTATTTTGACCTAGTCAAGCCTGAGACCTTCTACAAGCAATATGATCTTACTCTCCTTGATATTCATAAATTATTGAATAAGCCTCAATTCCCATATATGAAGAAGTGTACCCTTCCCTCCTCTGCCTTAGATATCAAGAACCACATACTTGCCTTAGTTGTTAGCTGTAATATTCATCCCAAGAAAAATCAGTCTGAAATTGCAAAAAACACTGCGGTAATTATATTAAGTCTCTTGAAGATATAGGAGTCAAGTGGGTAAGATATATTCTCTACCATATGACCTGATTTGACTCAGGAAAGAACACCCGTGGAACCCACCCTCCCTACCCAATCCTGATCTATGGTCTGTTTCAGCTTGCCACTGGCAAATCTCTTTTCCATGACCTTCACTATAAACTACCTGGAAAGGAGTTTGCATCAGTGAGACCACACTTCAGAAGTATGTTCCTATACCATCCTCTACCACACCTAGTGCCTCTACCTCTACCTCCACCCGTACACCTCCACCACCTCAACCTACTGGACCTTCCCATGCCTTGTTACATGTATCTAATGAAACCCTTATGGGCTACATGATGCATCAACATGCATACAACCTTCAAGTTCAGGAGCACATGCATCAGGACCTTTATGCCATCATGTCAAACTTGAACCTATCCTATGACATCCTTATCCTGCCTACCAGCCCTACCCATGAGGTGACTATGCATCCTATGCATATGATCACTTTTATAGAACCCCTCCACCCACTGCTTTCACCGTGACACCTTCTGTTGTTAGTGGATCTACCCCTAGAGTGATGCCTCAGATAGCTGGCCCCTTGGCCACTTTGCTTGCTAGTATTGGTAGTTCTTCTCCTTCATTCCCACATGCCAATGAGCTTCATGCTATTGGCATGTCTTGGGCTGAGCAGAATGCCCATTGGCCCGGTCATGGTTTTGGTTCTCTTGCTGTTGAGGAGATGCAAGACCAAGATGATGAGGAGGCTATTGCTACTGTTGATGAGGAGGCTTCTGAGGCTTTTGAGGATGATGATGGATTTGCCGGTGCCTCTGGTAATGAAGGTAATGTTGCTGTCTTTGCTGCACCTTCAGACGGAGATGATGACAACGAGCCTAAAGCTTTTAATGACAATGTTGATGATGTGGACATAGATGACCTAGATGTTTAGATTTTCTGGTTTCTAGTCTATGCTGATCATATATATATATATATATATATATATATATATATATATCTTTCTAGGCTATTTTGTATTAAAAACATCTGGGCACATTTTCTGAGCTGTACTATTTTATCATATATTTTTCATCGTTTTGGCTTGTAGTTGTTTTCTGAGAACATGTTTATTGAGTTGTAATATTAATCTTTTGTACACTTACTCTTTGATTTACTATATTTCATGAGTTGGTGCCATCCTTACCCTATTTTAATTATGACTTAGACTGTATGTTTCTCTCATCTCTGTTTGGTGTATGCTTTGTGATTTCATGTTGTGGATGTATGTTTATTTGTGCTTGGAGAAGACATGTATCTTTGCTCTTCTACCCCCCTTTCTTTTTGATAATGTCAAAAGGGGGAGAGAAGTTCAATGTTTTTAAGCTCAACCATATTGTTTTTATTGCCTATGTTATCCTTTTCTTGTTCGTTATATGCTTTATCATGTGACTTGCTAAAGGACCATATAGTATATATGTCATGTTGCTTTGTGTAGATAGACTAACTATGCAAGTAAGAGTAAGCAGCATAGCTTGAGGGGGAGCAACTCCCATTGTTCAAATCATGAATCCCCTTGCAATTCACAAGGCAAAGGTATTACTTTACATATCATTTCAATATGATTGAGGAATGGTTTTTCATTGTCAAAAAGAGGGAGAATGTTGACTTGAGAGTTATACATTTCCCATATTTTGATAATGACTTAACCATTCCATTCCTATGTAACTAATATGTTTGTTCAAGATTTATTTCAGGCCTTAGGTACATGAAAAGGATCAAATTACACAAGCCCTAGCTGGTTCAAGTTCAAATCAAAAGCAATGCAAGTGTGTAATTTGTGAAATCAGGCCAAATGACCTTAGATGATTTTTGTAATCACTTGTATTGATGATATGACTTGTAACTAAGATGAGAAAAAATTAGGGACACTTAATTTCAACGTTTTATCACTCAAATGTCAATTTAGAAAATTTATCACAAGTTGTTTATCGGTCGAGTTGGAAACTCGACTGATCCAGTGATGGATTTTCTAGAGAGATCAATCGGTCGAGTTGCACACTCATAGAACTCGACCAACCAATCAACTAAGAAAAACTAATTTTGACTCATCGGTCGAGTTTATCATAACAAACTCGACCGATAGTTTGAAAATTGGCTTTGTCTCTTAGTGGATCGGTCGAGTTATCTTTATTGAAACTCAATCGAATGTATTGTATGGAAAATGTAGAAACAGTGATTATAACTGTTGGTGAGTTGTTTTGAGTGAGAATAGATCCGTTGTGATTTGGAAAATGTCTATATTTCACCCTTATGTGATACCACAGTCAAGGGAACACCCCCATCTATAAATAGGACCCCTTGGAGTTCATTTCAAATTTGCTCATTCATGCTATTCTAAGTCTTTGCTATAGTTGAGTGTGCTGCAACTCCTTGATCCCCTTTCTCTCTTTCATTTACAAATTATTTTGTGATTATAAGTGAGTGTGGCCAATTGTAAGAGAGATACTTGTGCTTTTGAAGCTCTCATTCCATTCCATCTTCCATACCCCTTTTCTCAAAGAAGCAAAGGTGAAGCAAGCTACTCCGAGTGAAGGTGAAGCTGTTGCTGTTCTTCTTCAAGGTTGAAGAAGAGGTGAAGATCTTATCCATGTTAAGGAGAAGGGCAAGGCCAATATTCAAGAAGAGTGGGCAAATTCCTTTAAGGCAAAAAACTTGATGCAAGTGTGGGTAAGTCCTTGTTGAAGGCCGAAGACATCTTGATCAAGTGGATAAGTCCTTTTGTAGGTGAAAGACTCTTGTCTTGAATAGGTAAGTCCTTGGATGTATGATGGTCTCCTTGTATCTCTTATGAATGGAATATAAGTATACACCGATTGCAAAGTCCTAGAGGTTGACCTCTCTAGGTAGTGGATTGACTCTCTCCTAGTTTGGAGAGTGGAACCACTCTAAACCACCTTGTCCAAGTGCTTATTTCAAGTTTCCTCATCCTTGCTATGCTTGTTTAGTTAGGACTTAAAATAACACTTAAGCTATTGGTTTTGATTGATATAATTTGAAGGTCAAACTTATCTTGTGAGAATTTTGAAGCTCTATTCACCCCCCCTCTAAAGCCCTAGATCCAACAAAATAAAGTATTTAATACTGAAGTTTCAGTTTATCATATCCTCCCCATCTTAAAAGAAATTTTGTCTGCAAGATTTAAGAAAATCTTCATTAGTTTGGGACTCCATATTTCATATCATAGCCATCTTTGTATTCAACGTTTAGTATCATCATCACCTTAACATCAAAATCATCCCAATATCAAAAAATAAAACATCAATCTCAAAACATGGTCGTGTTGATCATACACATATTACAATCTGGATAGATCACCATGTAGGTGATGAATGGATATTCATTCTCTAGTAGCCATTAAGTTAGTCTTGTACCTATTTTGTGGATCTTTTTTGCTTTTTTTAATTTAATTTGACATGTACATTCTTAGTCAAGAATATAAGGCCTTAAATAATAAATTACAATGAATTCCACGTTCTTGATCAAGACCTCAATGCCTTTAATATTAAATTGCTTATGATTTTCCGGAAGACAAGTACTAATTAATGCGATCTCATGACTTTTTCATTGTGCATGAATGTATCACATCAACATGTCATGACAGTTAAATGACCACGAGTTGGTTGCAAGCCAAAGAACAATTTAATAGTCAAGAAAATGAGTAATTGAGTAAGGAAAATGCTACGATAACCCTGATTGAATATAGTTTTGTACCATGTTAGCACTCCCGAATAACAGGAGCCAATGAGGATGCACAATTTTTAGTGATCTACAGTAAGCAATAAAGATAGGAGAGAGAAGTGAATAGTACAAGAAAAATCAATTCATTTATAATTTTCAAACAATAATGAATTTTTAACGAAAAACTATTGAATTCCTTAAAAAGTATAATCCAACACGACTAATATTGATTTTTTTAAATAATATAAAAATACAAAAATGAGTATTGTTATGTATATATATATATGCAAAAATGAGTATTATCCAAAAAAAATATAATACTTATTCTTGTATTATCATTTTTTGAAAAATGTGTACAATATCAATAATTTTTTTTATTCTAAAATCAATACTGCATTGGGAATAGTACTCATTTTAGAGTAACACACTAACTCAAAAATGATTATATTACTCATTTTTGTGTCATTCTTTTTTTAAATTCGTATTGTTCTTTATTTTATGGGTACACTGTTTGTTTTATAATATAAATAATTAAAAACCAATACTACCAAATATATTTTAGTAATCATTTTAATATTTGTTTTATAATATAATAGTATCAAAAATAAGTATTATACAAAGAACAAGAACAACATGTAATACTTAATTTTGAATCAGTGTGTTATTTATAAATGAGTACTACCCTAATATGCAATACTCAATTTTATTTTTCATATTAATTTATCAAAAATTTGTGAACATTGGTATTGTTGGATAATATTTTTTGTAAGGATTGCAATGGTTTTTATTTTGTCAAAAATTCACTTTGATTTGAATGTTATAGACAAAATACATTTCTCTATCTTATTTTTTTGGATCTCCTTTCTCCCTTGTGTTTTTCTTTCTCTTTCTAGTAACATGACATCTCATCTCTATTTGTTAGAGATAGTGGACTATAGATACAATTAGAATTTTAAAATTAGATCTATGTATCATTACTCATTGAGAAAGGCGGTAAATGACCAAAAAATGCTCATGTGCCAATAACATATCAAGGACAATCAATAGTTAATTTACCAAGCCGCTCTCTCCACAAGACTCCTCGACTTCCACAACTATTTGAGAATGTGTTGACAACCAAGCATGGTCCCAATGCAAACCAAAAGAAGTATGAATGTTGATTACGATTTTAGAGAAGATAATTGCTATTTATTACAACCAAAATGAAATGGAAAAGGGAAGTTATAACTGCAGTACACATACCCTCCAACTCACGTGGTCATCTACCCACAATTTGGGAGGCGTGCTCAATGCTGATGTGGTATAAAAAGCAGACAGACTATGAAAGAGAGAATAATTGAAGAGATAAAAATGTTTTGTACATAATTTGAAACAATAAAGAATTTCTTGTCAAAATAAAAAATATTAAGTTCATCAAGAAAATAATTTCTAACAAGACCAATGTTGACATACTTTGGAAAATATGAGAAGTATAATAAGGGAGGGGATAAGTATAAAAAAATAGATTACCCACAAAATTTTGGATAACACACTCAGATTGACCATCATGTAAATTATCAAATTAAACTAGGTATAGTAAATATTCGTACTATACTAGGTATGATACTCATATTTTGGGGTACAATACATAAACAAGTAAAATGTTAGTATTGTACCTCCAAAAATGAGAGTAATGTACCCTAAAATATGTGTATTATACCGCAAAACATTGATGATATACCCAGGTAGATAAATAAAAGGGGAAAATACAAATGATTTAGGGTACATTACTCCCATTTCGAGGTACAATACAAATACTTACTTGCTGATCTACTATACTCAAAACACATGTATTGTATCTAGAACATGTGTCTGATACCTCAAAATATGGATATTATAATTCTTTGATATTATCATTTTTCCAAAATATATCAATACTAGTCTTGTTGGAAAGTATTTTTGATAAGAATTCTAATAATTTTTATTCATTAAAAATTATATTCTAGAATGAAAGTTATAGACAAAATCATTTTCTCTCTCTTATACTTTTCTCCCTTTTTATTGCTTTATTACTGCTAGTTGTACGCGACAAAGTGCCCACTCCCTATACTGAGAATTAGGTGAGTGGATGGGTGTATAACAGATTATGTCTAAATTTTTTCTTTATTAAAGTTGACCCATGCATATGCCTATCAAGACAGAAAATTGGAATTAATTTACAACCACCACCAATTGACTATGAATAATGTTACACAAACCTAGTTTAAAATTCAAACTATACCCGTAGTCCACTATCTCCAACAAATACAAATGAGGTACCATGTGACAAGAAAGAGAAAGAAAAACATGAGGGTGAAAAGAGCCCAGGAATAAGAATAAATAGGAGAGAGAAATCTATTTTGTTTATAACTTTCAAACCAAAATAATTTTTTTGATGAAGTAAATACCATTGGAATACCTATAAAAATAGAATTCAGTAACAACAATGTTGATTTTTTTTAAATTATTATGGAATATAAAAATGAGAATTGTATATTTGGGTAGTACTCATTTCTAAAGACTACACTAAATAAAAAATGATTATTGCATGTCATTCGTGTTCTTTGTATAATACCCATTTTGGTGTAGTATTCATTTTTGGTACCATCATATTTTAAAAAAAGTATTAGAAAGAATACTAAAGTATATTTAATAGTAATGATTTTAATTCTTTATATTTTAAAATAAGTATGGTACCCATAAAATAAGCACAATTCAAAATTTTGAAAACAATGACATAAAAATGTGTACTATATTAAAAATAATACAATACTCATTTTGAGTCATTGTGTTACTCTAAAAAGAGCATTACACCCCAATGAAATATTGTTCTTACAATAAAATATTTTAATAATATTGTATATATTTTTAAAAAAAATATTTATACAACATTGTTCTTCTTTACCTATTGAGGCAAGCACATGCCAACTAAAATTGTTAAGGCTATTTCTTTGAACATGCACAAAGCAATCAAGGACAAAAATAGAAATACATCAAAGAAAGATATTTGATATTCAAAAGGGAGCTGACCCATTATACTTGGTTATGGAGAATTCAAGACTTGATTTACAATGATTCTCTATATTCAGGCGACCAAACTTAATGCTTCTCATCTTCTACCTTAAATACAAGCCAACCACCACATATAATAAGGCCAGAGTCCTTGACATCCACCCTACTCTTTGTTCTAATCCATTCTTAGATCAAGGAGCCGGAGGGAGAGAAGAACATCTTATTATTCATGAAGATCATTGGATTTGTTGCTACAAAAAGGAGGATATAATGCCAGAGATCACTGACCATATTTCTATTTGCCCTCTATGACATGACTCTTTCTTCTTCACCTTGTATTTGTGTTATTACCATGAACACAAATGTGTATTTTTCTTGTTGGGGCATGAGGAGTAGGGTTGTCACCTGTATTTCATACTTATTGTTATTAATCTTATCATTTGATAGAAATTTAGATTACATTCCAATTGTTTGTTGCTTTTTTTTGTATTGATCAATCAATTTACATGTTAATATAATCCTAGACACAAAGATAAAAAAATCTAAGATTAGATTATTAGTTGGATGCATTGAACTCGACTAGCATCACATAATAGGTTCTCTAAGAAGATTAGTTAATGATCCATGGGTAAGGAGAACTATATCCCATGGGGAATCTGATCCCTGCACGATCCATATCTTGAAAGGGTATAAATTCACATTGTTATACTCTAAATATGTAATTAAGAAAATTATAGTATTTATATAATTGTGTAGGAAACAATGGTATGCCCTGATGTCTTCTAATATTGATTCATTCCTCCTTATACTATTCCTTTCATTCACTTGCAATTAGTTGAAATCATCAATCAATCAACCATTTTAAATATTAATCTATTCTCTTAGATAGATCATGGTTTCTTAATAACGTTGTGTCTTGGGTTCAGTCCTATTATTTATACTACAATAAGAATTGCACAGTTGTGGGTGATAATTATTGCATGTGAAAATATGATAAAACTTAGGGTTAATAAGCTTGGGGTAATTTCTTGTGTAGATTTGCACATCAAATTTTGGCGACGTTACTTGGGACAAATAATAGATTTTGAATCTATAGTGGAGATTGATTAGGTTTTCCTTTTCAATCGATATTTATTCACATCTACTTGAATTTTTCTTGCTTCCATCTAATATTTTTCATTCTCTTTTCAGGTACTTGTAGTGCATGCGATGCTCTACAAGCATTGATTTCACATCTCTTGGCCTCGATCCTGAGATTGATAGGACTTTCCATCATATGAACTGAGAGAATAGGAACATGATGTATGAGGAAGAAATCACCTTCCAGGTAAACATGACTCTATAAGCCCAGAGATAGGCTCTCATGCAAGAAACAAGAACCGTTATAGCAGAGAAGAACATGGCCAGAGAGGCCTCCATTCTTGAAGTTGAAGACTAGAAGCAACTTAGGGATTTTTGTATTCCTAAAGCTACAGATGGACATCACCTGGAGGTTCCTCCTACTATCACATTGTCACAGTTCGAGATCCTCTCACAGCAGGTCATGATGATGCAAAGAAACACCTTTTCCAATAACAAAGATGATAATTTCCAAGATCGTTTTCAAATGTTTGTAGATCTATCTTCTTTGCATAACCAATATTAGTGTTAAATGATGATATAAAAATCTATATGTTTGAGTATTCTTTGATAGATAAGGTAATGAATCGATACAATGCCATGGAGGGCAATAACATAACAACTTGGGAAGGTCTTCAAACCAAGTTTTTTGGGAAATATTATCCCCATATCTACCTATCAGATTAGTGGCTAGAGTATTCAGTTCTCTATGGTCTGGGGTGAGTCCCTTGTTGAGGCTTGGGAATAGTTCATGGAGATCCTTCATCGATGCCCACATCATGATCTCCCACAAGTTTAGTTTATAGAAACTTTCTATGTGGGTGTTAGTGATGACACAAAGAAGTTTTGAGATTCCTCATCTAGAGGAAATTACATGTTTCAAAACTTTGTCAATACCTAGGAGTTTGTCAAGAAAGGTTCTAAAATTCAATCCCATTTGAGAAGAGGACATGACAGTGTTCTCAAGGTGCCCAAAGCAGAAGATAGTTTTGAACTCAAATCCATATTCGAGTCTTTGAAGAAGTTATCCTTGAAGTATGAAAGTCTAGAATCCTCTTTCAATGCCTATGAGAGAAGAGGACATCTACATCATATGTAGAAACAAGTTAAGATTGCAAATCTCTTTTGTGAAGAATGGAAGGAAAATTGTCATTCTAATATAGGTTCCTAGCTCCTATAGAATATCATGGTGAATAATGCTCAAGTTCAAGATGGAAAAATGGAAGATCTGAATTCTCACATCATTCAGGGCCAAGGCTATTATAACCCCAACTAGGCCAAGAATCATTTGGGGTTCAAATATGGAAATCTGAATGGTTCCTAAAATGATTCCCAATCAAGGGGAGAACTGGGGTCCTCCTGGGTTTCAAAACAATCAACAACAAAATTTTAGGAACCAAGGGAGATACATAGGGAACTTATAATATTGTTCTTACAACCAAGGGAAAATATTCCAAATCAAGTTCCACAAATGCAATAGCCTAGTATTCACTCCTCTCATGATAACAAGTTTTCTTCTATATAAAAGATCCTTGAGTCACAATAGTCTATGATTTCTAGTCAACATACATTGCTCTCAAACTAGTAGGTCTATCAAAAGTCCATTGATTCTTAGTTGGCCCAACTTTCTACGTCTTTGTGCCCTCTCGTGGGTTCCTTTATAGGACACCTAGAGAACAACCACAAGCACCTGAAGCAATTGAAAGCCATTACCACATTTTTGGAAATGTGTATTGAGTCACACCTCTATCATAGGTATCATTGGTTGCATTTGATGATGATAGTACCAACAAAATGACAGTTGGAGAAGTAGAAGCACAAGGGATGATTGATGATACCAACACTATAGGAAAGTTGATGACACAAAGAAAGAACAAGTCATGCATCCAAGTTGTAAGTTACAAACTACAAGCCAAGGCCTCCTCATCAAAAGCACATGAAGTAGATAAAGCTTGACACTAGATTCCAAGAGTTTAAGGAGGTTATGGAGGATCTTCATGTGGAGATTTCGCATTTAGATTCCCTTTCCAAAATTCCAACATGTACCAAATATTAGAAGGCTATTCTAACAAGTAAATACACCAAAAATATAGTCAATATTTCTAGGACTACCTCAGACATCACCCTAAACAAGATGCCTGAAAAGGAGAAGGATCCCGAGTCTGATAAAGTAGATTGTTACACTGGTGAAGACACCTACATGAATGGAGTAGAAGATCTAGGAGCTAGTATATTTATTATGCCTAATAGTCTTATCCATAAATTAGGTTTCATATATGTACTCGACAATGATGTGACTATCCATCTTATAGATTGATCTATGATAAAGTTGATGGGCGTAATAGAAGATGTGTTAGTCAAAGTGGGTAAAGATCCATATGTGCCTTGTGACTTTTGAGTCATGAACATCAAGGAGGATCTTATATATCCTCTCATTTTTGCTATCCTTTTCTAGTCACATATCGTTCCTTGATAGATGTAATAGAGGGCACTCTTATGTTAAGATTAAGAAAAGAAACTCAGAAGTTATGTGTGTTTGAAAGTCTTAACAGACCCTTGTTCATGAGGAAGTTTCTCTGATCGATTGTATTGACAAGTCATCTAACTCAAGCAAGAAGGTGATATTTCTTTAGACCCCTTGCAAGTAGCCTTGAAATACATAGAAAGTTTTGATTTGGAAGACCCACATATTAAACAATATCAAATACATCTGAACACTTACGAAGAGGAACATGAGACCAAGCTTGAATATGTAAATGCCATCTCTATTGTTGAAGAGGAGATACTAGCACAGAAGGCTTGTGAATTGAAGTCATTTCTTAAAGGACTCAAATATGTCTTCCTTGATGAGTTACAAGTCCACCGAATGATTATAAATTCTGATCTTACCCAAGATCAAGAGGACAAGTTATTGGAAGAACTCAGGAAGTGGATATCAGTCTTGGGATGCAAGATGATGGATTTGATAGGTGTCAATAAGTCCATATGTATGGACCAAATTCTCATGTTGAAGATTACAAGCCATATAGAGACCCACAATGTAAGTTGAATCCGAACATTAAGGAAGTAGTTTAGTTGGAGGTGATAAAGATACTTGTTTTCAGGATCATCAGTTCTATGTCAAACTCTCATTAGGTGAGTCATGTACATGTTATTCCTAATAAGGGTGGTACCACAATTGTTCTTGATGATAAAATGAGATCATCCCCACTTTCATTATCATAGAGTGGAGGATGTGCATTGATTACCACAAATTGAACAAAGCCACAAGGAAGGACCACTTCCCTCTTCCCTTCCTTAATCAAGTTTTACAATGGTTCACACCAAGAATTTTTTCTACTATCTAGATGGATATTCTAGATTCTACCAAATTTGTATTCATCTAGACGATCATGAAAATACTCATTTCATATGCCCTTTTGATGTTGATGTTGTTAGGAGGATGTTGTTTGAACTATGCATCACCCCTGAATGCTGCATGACAACCATCTCTATAGAAGTGACTAAATTTTGTTGTGAAAGTGTTTATAGATGACTTCTCTATCTATGGAGATTCATTTGATTCTTGTTTATATCATCTATTACTTGTATTGTCTAGATGAAATGAAGAACACCTCATGCTAAATTGGGAGAAGTGCCACTTTATGTTTAATGAAGGAACAATCATCATGCCTAGAGTGATTAATAGAGGGACGGAAGTGTATAGATCTAAGATTGAGGTAATTGAAAAACGAACACCACATCTTCAATAAAGGAAGTCTGAGCTTTTCTAGGCCATGCTAGATTCTATAACAGATTCATAAAGAAACTCTCCAAGATTTTCAAGCCTCTGACATTCTTGCTTCTAAAGGATATCACCTTCACTTTTGATTCAACATGTATGGAGAACTTGAAAATCCTTAAGTTTGCACTTGTTTCTACTGCTATTGTTAAGACTCCAGACTAGTCTCAACCTATTGAGATCATGTGTAATGCAAGCGACTTTTCTATGGGGACAGTCTAAGGGCAACATATTGATAAGAGGCATCATGTGATATATTATGCATCTAAGACGTTGAATGAAGTGCATAAAAACTATGATACGATGGAGAAAAAATAATTTCATAGTCAATGCTTTTGATAAATTCATATCTTACCCTATTGGGTCATATGGGGACTATCTAAATTGACCATGTTGTCATCTGTTACCTATTGTCAAAAAAAGATGCCAAGCCGAGATTGGTCTGGTGGATTTTTGTTCTCTAAGAGTTTGATCTAGATATTTGAGACAAGAAGGACACTAAGAATGTCATTGTTGATCACTTCAATATAAATGTAACATAATGGCAATGACACTATTCCAATCAATGACTCCTTGTATGATGATCATCTAATTAAGATTTCTTCCGATATTCCATATTTCTTGATATTTTTTGAATTATTTGTGTATAGGAGTTCTACACCTTAGTACACATGACGTTCCAAGAAGAAGTTCATGAATGATGCAAGAAGTTAGTACTGGGATTAAATGTATCGTTTCTAACTTTGTGTTGTTGTCCTCTATCATAGATGTGTTACAGAAGAAGAAGTCCAATTTGTTCTTGAGTAGTGCCACTTGGGCCCAATGGGTGGGCATATGAGTATAACATAGACAACCAACAAAGTGTTTTAATGTGGGTTCTACTGGCCCACATTGTTTAAAACTGCTTATGATTTTATTTTATCTTGTGATTAGTGACAAAGAATAGGGAACATATCCAACAGACTTGAGATTCCATTAACCTCATGGTAGGAGGTAGATATCTTTGATGTGTGTGGGTGTAGACTTCATGGTCCATTTCCCTCTTCTTGTGTCTTCTTGTACATCCATGTGGCAATCAATTATGTCTCTAGGTGGGTTGATGTAATACCCATTGCTTCATGTGACTCCAAGCATGCGATGAAGATCTACAAAGATAATATCTTCCCCAGGTTTCAGGTACTCCACATAATGATTTATGATGGTGGCTCACACTTATTGAAGAATAAATTTGAATCCTTATTGAAAAATTATGGGATTTACCACTACGTCACATCCCATACCATTCACAAACCAGCAACCAAGTCAAGGTTTCTGATAGCCAATCAAGGCAATTGTACAAAAGAGTTTGGGATGCACCAAGAAGGATTGGGTATTGCAGCTGACTAATGCACTCTGGCATACTAGACTACAGTGGAGCCACCTTTTGGCAAGATGTTATTCCACCTGATTTATGGCAAGTCATATCATCTTATGTGAAAAATGCAACGCAAGGTGGGATGGGGCATCAAGAAGCTGAATTTTGATCCATCTATGGTTAGAGAAAAGAAATTTCTCTAATTGCAAGAACTATAGGAACTCTTCTTAATTGCATATAAGAATGTGATGTGTTTCCCAATGCAAAGTGTTTCTCAATGCAAACATGTAAAATAGAAAAAAGACAGTTCATAAGGGGAGAATCACACCACATTTACTAGGAAGATATGGCAATTTCTTTCCCCAAAAACAACACCATAAATCTTGATGTTGGGTTTTAGGGGAGACAGAGAAGGCAGCAGAAACAAAAAATTTTCTCCCCCAACCCATACCGAGGAAACACGTCAACGTCTATATAATAGGAAAGGATGGTTTGTGGAATCATACCTTGTCCCGAGGCTTTCTCGGCGACAATACCTCGCGCAATGTGCGGTCTTCAACTCCGGTCTTGGACGGTGTCTGTGCAGCTCCTGGTCGCACCAGGACTGATGACTCCTCCTCCTACCGGACTGTCGGATGACAGTTATCCTCCTGAGCGGCAGTGACCTCCCGCCTCTGTAGTAGTCCACACGGACCACCTGGAACTCCACTCTCCTTGTCCTACAAGGAAGTGGAAGGAGTCGCACCCTCCTGTTGACGTACTAGTCGCCAACACACTCTCCTGCTACCAGTTGCAACTGCAGTTGTCCTTCCCTTGTTGCACCTCCCTTTTGCGGGAAGCACTTGCTCGGGCTCTCTCTCGGTTACCAAAACCAGAGAGAACGACAACTTCGCAAAGCAACCAGCTTGCATTGAGTTGTACTTTGAGAAGCCCCCAATACCCCTATATATATATGCGGGTCATGGGACAGGGTTCTCTGTGCCCGGCAATACGGGACTAAAGCAGGAGTAGAAGGGTTTGAGAATTTTCCACAAAAAGCAACCGGTTCGCAACTTGAAATGATCGGTTCACAACTGAACCGATCGGTTTGGCCATTGAGCCGATCGGTTGAACCTGAGCCGATCGTTTGGGGCACTCCAACCGATCGGTTGGTGCCCTGAACCGATCGGTTCATGGTCCTAATCCGGCTCAAAAAGACTTTCCTTGTTTCGTTCTCAATTGGTATCGTATACCAATGTTATTCCCAATCGAATTGGGTAATTTGAAACCAAAGGAAAATTCTTGCCGACATGACTTTCCCAACTGGTCGGTTGCACCAGTTGAGCCGATCGGTTCAACCCTTGAATCGGTCGTTTCAACCTGGGCGTGAGCCGATCAGCCTGGACACTCCAGCCGACTGGTTCAGCAACCTCAGCCGACCGGTTCATCACATGAGCCGATCGGTTGAGAGCACAGGTTGGGCAAAATCAGTCAATTGCGATTTCAATCAATCCGGTACTCCAATCAATGCGTCCAACACCTTGAACCATACGATATTGAGCCATCGACTGATTGAGTGTTTAATTTAACTACTAAACTCCTTTAGTAATCAATATAAACATTGCTTTGTGGACAAAACTCCTCTTCCAGGTTAAATCCTATGTGTGTGACCCTGCAGGTCCATTTCACGTTGGCAGCGAAAGTCCATAACACTTATGACTTCACAAGCAAAGAGTGGTGCCTAGTCACACATCAGTGCTACCCAAGTGAAAGTAGAAAGTTGGAGAACAACTTTCATCCTACAATCTGTGAATGGTGTTACAGTGAATGTATAATTCTTTTGTCACTGATATCCCGAATGAACTCAAGGCATGGAACAGTCATCCTGTCAACGTTCATTCACTTTCTTGATCTCAGAGCAGATTGAAGGAGATATGTATGACATCAATATCACATAATGATTCACACATGCGTGCGCATGCCTATCTCAATCCTACTCATCAAGTGGCCTTGGATATCAAACTCCCTCAGGAGGGACAAATCCCATATCTATCACTCACCCCTCAAAAGCCCCATGTGTCAAAGCCACCCAATCATCACCTTTATAACAACCCATGTTTCATGACTGCGTTTGATGATGTCAAAATGTGCCCAACGACATGTGTTGAGTGTAGTGATTTCAGGTCTAAGAATCACACTCACCACCATCACTGTGAGTACTGACTGTGACTACCATCTCATGGTTCCATGTGTCAAACTCACGGTGGGTCTGTCCGGTACCTTGTTCTCTAACAAGTACCTATGTGTTTGGTTTGATATCTCTATATCATGACTAATGAAATTCTGTCATCAACCAACACCACAATCTAGTCTTGTGTGTCATTGTTGTCTATCTACCTTCCACAATGACATCCGACTAGGGACATAACAAGAATGTACAAACTCTTAGCATCCGTATGATCTCATCGTTCAGGTCATGAACCTGAAGGCATACGTCATTGAGTACTGTCATTCTCTAGACATTCAATCTGTTCTATCACTATCTCATATGACTGAACCAGAAAGAATTGGAAGCTTGCCTTTGATGTTTATCAAATCAATCTTAATGTATCCCACCAATCATCCCATGATTGGCTCTCAGGGCATACATACCAACAGACTCCCACTTGCACTGTGAACCAATCACCCTTGAATCATATTCATAGTGATTTTCAAACATGTCCCACATGCCACTGTGCTCTAGTGCCAACATAGTGAGTAATGGCAACATCTTGCCAAAGTCAGTATAAATTGCATGTCTCTCATCTCTTCGTTGTACGTCGCACGTATGAGATGGAGTTGCCGTAATATGCGATCTAGTATTCCATTGCTAACCTTTAGCCACATTGCATGATCAAGGATTCCAGACTTGTCATCAATGAGTGGAATATCTATAAGTTCATCTCATGAACTTCTAGATCCATATAGTATCCACTGATGTTCTCCAACACACGGATACTCGGCATTTCCTTTTAAATGGTTTTATTGGAACACTTCCAATTATCAACAAACTTTCACTTTTATATATCCTATATATATTTTGCGATTTATTTTCTGTCCTTTCAGAAGTTCGCATCAATGTAACTCTTTACATCGAACTCTTCCTTATCTCCATAGAACTAGTACTTCCCAAGTACTTATCAAGTTCTTATGGTATTCCAATAACCCTTATTGGAAGTAGACAGACATCCACTCGTCATGTCCTACATACGAGTTATCAGGATGAGCACATCATATTGCCATGTCCTACATACAAGATGATGAATGCATTTTATTCTTGCCATGTCATACATGCAAGACAATGGGATGATTACATACATGATAGATCCATATCTATTCTTAGTGTTCCCATTCTTCATAAGAATTGGACACTTGGCCTTGGGATACTAATATCCATATAACATGGACAAGTTTTCTCCCACTGAATCTGTGCATACTGAACCCTTCAGTACAGATTGCCAATGTATGCTCTCTCTTTTCCAGGTCAAGAGATTTGTCGAGAACTATCTCTATAGATCTCTGTTCCTATTACATAGGAAACATCTCTATCTTCCTTAAAGATAATTTCCACTTTTGGATTTCCATTTTAGAACATTTCCATTTCACATCAACATGTGGAATGTGAACACACTCCCACTAAATCACAGATCCTCCTTTATCTTTGACATATCAGTCAAACCCTTTGACTATATCATCAAAGTAAAGATCCAATTTTGAGTTGCTTGTACTCAATCAATCACATTGATTAGTCCATTGTAACTTATAGACTTCATTTGCATTATTGGATTCATAAACCTTATAGGGTGTGTCACGTACACATCCTGGTTTTATTCCTCATAGGAATGCGGTTTTAGTATCCATATGCCAAATGTCTTAGTCATTAAGTTGCAATCAACAAGCATCATCCTTCTCAAAATGTTATCCATGTGTCTTAACACTTAAGACTTATTTGCACTTATGGATATGATCCAATGAGTTCTACCATCAAGGTCATACCTTATGGTTCACACGGATGTCATTTAGGATGTAATGGTTTTATACCATAACTCAAAATCTGATTCCTCATATTCATCTAGATAGTTGACTCATCATATGAACAACTCATCACATAGATAATTGAGGTGTATCTGTTAAGGATATAAGAACTCACAACCCTTGTGATTCTTAATTTCCTTTATTAGTGTGGGGTATTCTTTTATTAAGAAGAATTTAGTTATTTGATAATCATTCTCTAACTCCTTAGAGTATGATTCCTTCTTCATTTAGACATCACCATGCCTTAATCATGAGTTCACTATGATACATTATCATAATCACTCGTAAGGATCTCAAACATTTGGTTCAAGTGTTTCATTCATTGATCTCATCAAGAATTAACACTTTACCAAATTTGCACTTCATCTGTGAAAATCTTGAACACTTCAAGATATTCATATTGGTATTTCTCTAAACACCATTAGAAGTATTAGCATTCGCTCCAATAGGTATGTAAATACATCACATGTATTATACCTAATAGGATAATCATTCTCCCACTACATTAGTGAAGATTGATTAATCATGTCCAAGATATTCATGTCCCTTACTGGTTCTCTAACCAAAAGAGTCTAGTTTTATCCATCATATGGAAACTAGAAATGAATTTCTCATGATTGATGATAATTTGATCGTTTGAGTTATCCATAACTTTAGGTATCATTTTATCTTATGCATACCATGTATCACAAGATAAACAAGGCATTGCCACAAAGATCATATCTTTGAGATTGAAACATCAACTTTATTAATTGCCATCATTGTCATACAATATGCAATAATAA
Organism: Alisma plantago-aquatica; assembly: GCA_963693085.1. Lineage (NCBI taxonomy): Eukaryota > Viridiplantae > Streptophyta > Magnoliopsida > Alismatales > Alismataceae > Alisma > Alisma plantago-aquatica. Next base: position 864,220,551 of record OY856412.1, read on the forward strand.
AGTGTTTCTATCTATTAGCAATATATGAAATAGCAGTTCTCAACTCTATTTCGTGCCCTTTAGGCTGAAATAAACTGAAAGATACTCCTATCTATGGCAGCAACACTTGCTCCAATGATGGGTATTTCTTTCTTGGTCCTTTCGCAAAGGCCATCACTTATTTGTGGATATTGCATATCATATATGACATATCCATATCTTGGTATCATATACCTCAGATAAAGAAGCGGTTCATTTCCTGATACCTTAGGTGGAGATCTCTATCCCCTCCTTCATCTTCTTTTGTTCTTCCAGATATAGAGGGCAATTCCCTCATACACCCTTTCCCCACGTGCCTTGAGGCTGAAGACGGCTTGGATTACTGGCTAGCATCAGAACACTTCTTTGCTTTGCCCTTGTCCTTTCCCTTAAGACTTACCTTTTCTTTGATCACATCAAAGATTATGGTTTGTATTTCTTCATCTTTGCCTCTACTATCCTCAACATGTCCAACAACTCTGTCAACGCTTGTCAAAGTTGTTCATGTTGTAGCTTATCATGAATTGTATGATCCTCGCAACATTTGCAGTATCATACCAATAGCCAACTCTTGGCTCAGAGGGAATCCTTCTTAGTCAGGTTTTTCCACATACCCAATCACATTGAGTGTGTGAATACCTTACTAGATCTCCTTCTGTCATGACATACTAGGACAGTGTCTTGGAGACATCATATGTCTCATGTTGTCTCTGCAACTCATAGTTCAGAGAACACAACATCAAGCACTCCTCATCAATGTCTTTCTCAGTATGCTTCCATAAGCATACTTTCAGCCATTGATGTGGTGGGATCGAGTTCATCTGGTTCTGGTATAACTAGGACTTAGAGCTCTCGCTCTTTGAGAACACTTCTCATCATCCTAACCAGTCGTGGAATTATTCCCATTTAATTTGTTGGTCTCAAAGACCGATCGCAAATAAAGTGATTTGTTGATTAACCATTTATATTTTAACAAAAGGAAATATATGCAATTTTAGTCCAAAAACTCATTTTTGACTTGTTTGATTGATTTGAAAAGTTGACGATAAAATTAGGCCTTTAATTAATTATCGCTCCCACTATTTTACTTCAAATTGATAGCCCTCACCATCAATTCGGAAGATTGCAGCGTACAACCTTCTAGTGGGTAAGATCCTGAAATCCTCTAAGCCATGGACCAGCTAGGGCTGTCACCCACAACATAGATCTCTCAGGTAGGCAATTTTTGCCAATTGCATCATATGCAACTCTTGATAAGATGTCATATACAACTCCTTGCAATGATCATCTCCATGCCTCAAGGCGCTAGATCCTATCTAGGTCACCTTGTTAAGTCCGACCCAAAGCAAACACGATGAATATGCACCCTGCTAGGGCAGACCCACACATTCATCCTTCACGCTTCCACGAGGTAGACGGTGCACCACGCTAGGGCGTGCCCACACTTGGTCGAACAAGTTTTTCACGTGTGTCGCATTTGGAAGGCATCTAAAACTTAATATTTTAATGAGGGATTTGGTTTTTATATACATATACATATCCAATCACCACAATACATAATATGTATCATATACATGCTATATCCCACAAAAAACATGCACAAAATGATAAAAGCGATGATTATGGCCATCCTAATGTGATTCCTCGAGCCAAGAGGAATCACGGTCATCTAGGTCTACATCACATGCAACTTGTACAAGATGAACTCTGTGCCTTTCCATCCGAGTTGATCAACTCATCACATGAATGATCTGTACTCTCCAGCCGGTCGTCTGGGTGCCACCAGCCGATCGGTTGGCTCCTCCAACCGATCGGTTCACCTGGTCGTCGTGCATCTCGTCATGTATGCCACCCGCTCGTCTCGCTTCTCGAACCGGTCATCAACCGATCGGTTCACTCCTTGAACCGACCGTCTGGAACGTCAACCGATCGGTTCACTCCTTGAACCAATCGTGTCAGCTATCGTCTTGATGTCCGCCGATCTTTGACATAACAGGAAATAAAAATCTATCCTATTATTACATTGCTTTAAAAAGGGAAACCCTGAGTTACATTCGGGGGGAGAAAAGGTAGGAAAGAATCTCAAATTATTTTGAGTTACATCAGGAATAAGAGAGGGAATATCGGTGCGCAGACCGAGATGCAAACAACCACACAAAGATAGGGGTTTATAGGCCATAATCATGCTACACACATCCACCACAAAACTCGTTTAAGGGCGACGCGTATCGAGTGCATTAATAATACATATCATATATGTCATTAGGGATTTGTGGATTTAAGATTGGACATGCATAAAGCCGATATTATTCGCATCGCATGCAATAAATAAAGGCGACAAACCAAAATCGATCATATCGATATTCCTAAAATATAGAGCAGTTGACGTGGCTCTGATACCACTATTGGGTTTTAGGGGAGACAGAGAAGGCAGCGGAAACAAAAAAATTTCTCCCCCAACCCATACCGAGGAAACGCGTCAACGTCTATATAATAGGAAAGGATGGTTTGTGGAATCATACCTTGTCCCGAGGCTTGCTCGGCGACAATACCTCGCGCAATGCGCGGTCTTCAACTCCGGTCTTGGACGGTGTCTGTGCAGCTCCTGGTCGCACCGGGACTTATGACTCCTCCTCCTACCAGACTGTCGGATGACAGTTATCCTCCTGAGCGGTAGTGACCTCCCGCCTCTGTAGTAGTCCACACGGACCACCTGGAACTCCACTCTCCTTGTCCCACAAGGAAGTGGAAGGAGTCGCACCCTCCTATTGACGTACTAGTCACCAACACACTCTCCTGCTACCAGTTGCAACTGCAGTTGTCCTTCCCTTGCTGCACCTCCCTTTTGCGGGAAGCACTTGCTCGGGCTCTCTCTCGGTTACCAAAACCAGAGAGAACGACAACTTCGCAAAGCAACCAGCTTGCATTGAGTTGTACTTTGAGAAGCCCCCAATACCCCTATATATATAGGTGGGTCATGGGACAGGGTTCTCTGTTCCCGGCAATACGGGACTAAAGCAGGAGTAGAAGGGTTCGAGAATTTTCCACAAAAAGCAACCGGTTCGCAACTTGAAATGATCAGTTCACAACTGAACCGATCGGTTCGGCCATTGAGCCGATCGGTTGGACCTGAGCCGATCGTTTGGGGCACTCCAACCGATCGATTGGTGCCCTGAACCGATCGGTTCATGGTCCTAATCCGGCTCAAAAAGACTTTTCTTGTTTCATTCTCAATTGGTATCGTATACCAATGTTATTCCCAATCGAATTGGGTAATTTGAAACCAAAGGAAAATTCTTGCCGATATGACTTTCCCAACTGGTCGGTTGCACCAGTTGAGTCGATCGGTTCAACCCTTGAACCGGTCGTTTCAACCTGGGCGTGAGCCGATCGGCCTGGACACTCCAGCCGACCGGTTCAGCAACCTCAGCCGACCGGTTCATCACATGAGCCGATCGGTTGAGAGCACAGGTTGGGCAAAATCAGTCAATTGCGATTTCAATCAATCCGATACTCCAATCAATGCGTCCAACACCTTGAACCATACGATATTGAGCCATCGACTGATTGAGTGTTTAATTGAACTACTAAACTTCTTTAGTAATCAATCTAAACATTGCTTTGTGGACAAAACTCCTCTTCCAGGTTAAATCCTATGTGTGTGACCCTGCAGGTCCATTTCACGTTGGCAGCGAAAGTCCATAACACTTATGACTTCACAAGCAAAGAGCGGTGCCTAGTCACACATCAGTGCTACCCAAGTGAAAGTAGAAAATTGGAGAACAACTTTCATCCTACAATCCGTGAATGGTGTTACAGTGAATGTATAATTCCTTTGTCACTGATATCCCGAATGAACTCAAGGCATGGAACAGTCATCCTGTCAACGTTCATTCACTTTCTTGATCTCAGAGCAGATTGAAGGAGATATGTATGACATCAATATCACATACTGATTCACACATGCGTGCGCACGCCTATCTCAATCCTACTCATCAAGTGGCCTTGGATATCAAACTCCCTCAGGAGGGACAAATCCCATATCTATCACTCACCCCTCAAAAGCCCCATGTGTCAAAGCCACCCAATCATCACCTTTATAACAACCCATGTTTCAGGACTGCGTTTGATGATGTCAAAGTGTGCCCAACGACATGTGTTGAGTGTAGTGATTTCAGGTCTAAGAATCACACTCACCACCATCACTGTGAGTCCTGACTGTGACTACCATCTCATGGTTCCATGTGTCAAACTCACGGTGGGTCTGTCCGGTACCTTGTTCTCTAACAAGTACCTATGTGTTTGGTTTGATATCTCTATATCATGACTAATGAAATTCTGTCATCAACCAACACCACAATCTAGTCTTGTGTGTCATTGTTGTCTATCTACCTTCCACAATGACATCCGACTAGGGATATAACAAGAATGTACAAACTCTTAGCATCCGTATGATCTCATCGTTCAGGTCATGAACCTGAAGGCATACGTCATTGAGTACTGTCATTCTCTAGACATTCAATCTGTTCTATCACTATCTCATATGACTGAACCAGAAAGAATTGGAAGCTTGCCTTTGATGTTTATCAAATCAATCTTAATGTATCCCACCAATCATCCCATGATTGGCTCTCAGGGCATACATACCAACACTTGATGCATCCATAGGACCCCTAGCTAATTGATGTGGCTAGATGCACCTTAGGTACACACCTAGGTCTGGTATTTACAAAACCCATTTGGACACACTCTTAAACAAAACCACAAGCACACAAGCTTAAGAGTAGTATGGAGATTGCAAGTAGGGACTGGACCCAAGCTTAAGAGTAGTATGGAGATTGCAAGTAGGGGCCAGACCCAAGGTATAGAGGGGGAACTAGATCTTAGTTCACTCAAGATAGGTTTCTAATATAGAGTCTAGGGTTGATGGGTTTAATCATGATTTTAAAGTTACACTAATATGGTCGAGAAATCAAGAAAAGGAAAGAACAAAACCTACTTTAACCATAGACAATTAAGTCTAATTAACAAAATAAGGAAAGAGAAAAGGCAAGCAAGAAAGTGCTATAAAAAGACTAAACTAGCAAAGCAATCCTAATTATCAAACTAGAGATGACAATTAGCTTAACTATTCAAGAAACAACACAAAACTTGAAATTATATTACTAAGGCAAGCACAAGCAAAAGCAATCACAAACAAATACTAACTACTCTACCAAGGTCTAGCTACAATGAACAAGGCATGAGACTAATTAAGCAAGTATGGAATCTAACTATATTGACACTTACTAGTCAAGAGAACATTTAGGAATTTTAGGAATTAATGGAAGTTTAGGACGTTTGAGGTAATGTGAAATAAATTGTGTCTTGGGTCATAGCATGAAAACACAAACCATCCATTTAGTTTATCAAACCAAATAAGAAAGTTAGATAATAGAGAGGTTCCCTAAACTACTAATTGTCCATTGATGGAATAGAGTGTGTATAGGGGAACCAGTGCTATCAACCCTTGTCTAATCTTATAATGCTCATTTGATTGTGGTTTAGGTTGAATCCAACTAAAATATAACAAGTCTAGGTTTCCAGGATGAAGGCACTAAGGCAAATGGGGGCAGAAGGTAGTAATGGAAGGTGGACATAAGGGTTTTACACCTCACGTCACCTCCCATCTAGCCTTTAAGTATCTTAAAGCCAATAACCCTAAGTGTTTCCAAATTAGATACTTAGATATCACACCTAGGAGTAGGAGAAGAGATACATATGTAGGAGAATGGTTGGATATAAGGGATCCACTAGTTGGACCTAGGAGAAAATACCAAAATAGCTACGTATAAGCAATTTCCTTAGAACCTAAGTGTTTTCAAGCACAAAATGCAAAGTAATCCATGGGAAATTAGACAAAAGTAGAACATAATCATTAACAAACGAAACCATAGAGTTTACATATTATTTCCCCCCAAAATGGTATCAAAGTCACATTTTCAACCCCAAACAACCCACCTACGAACTTAGCTACTCATAATAAAAGAAATGGAGAAGAAGAATGAGTAGAGCGGTAAAATGCCATAGATGCTTGATGAAAACTCCTCCATCTTCACCCAAGCTATAGATGCACAAAATCCTTTCTCCTTTGTGGATAGATAGCATGGAAGGATGGATAGGAATGGTCAAAACCCTATAAAACTAGGATTTTGAGGTGTAAGAAGGTGAAAATGGGGTGTATGTAGGTGGGAATGAGTAGGAGAGAAGGAGATGGTGCCTTAAATTCCTAGAGTAGCTAACCTCTAGTTCTCGTCTGACACCAATGTCTATATAATAGCTTGGGAAGCACAAGGTTGGGTGGGGGTATTTAGTAAAATGATAGCTAGGAATCAGTAGGGTTAGGGTGACAACACTAGCTGTTCTAGGCATGATGGTTGTGGTGGTGGAATGGGTGTGCTAAGATGGAACAACCATGGTGGGAGTTGGAAAATGTTAGTGGGAAATATGGGTTTTTGAGGGTTGGTAGCAAGACCATGTCGGGCAACATGATCTTGGTAGTAGTGAGGTGGCATGGCAATTCTAGGTAGCACGACCATGGTGGGTGGTTTGAGAATGGGTCATTATTCTTGGCACATGCCTACTGGGTGCTTGGAAACTCGACCGTTTTGATGGGAACATCCATGATGGGGTCTTCTTGGAATGTTCCTGCGGGCCAACATAGATGTGCTACTGATCTTTTTTTAAGATGCTTCTTGGTGATATTTTCTATGATTTTTCGCTTGGAGGCACGACCTTTCCCTGGTACCACAGTCAGAATGAGGGTCTTTCCTCGCACTTTGGTTTTCATTTTTGTTAACTTTGATTCTCTTTGTCTTATCTTGATCCTTTACCACTAGGTTAGGTTGGGGTAGCTCTCAGACTCTCTTTAGGCTCCTCCAAGGGTGAAGAAACCCTAAGATCCTTCTCCATCTATCCCTTCCATCTAAAGCATGGTCAAAGTATCTAAAAACATGAAAAGAACATCTATAAGTGCATTTGAAAAGAAATTATTTGTTGGGAGGAATAATATGTATTCTAACATGTCTAGATGTGATTAAAATCCAAAATAGCATCATGTTAATCCCTAAATCAGGGTTGAATCACCACCCAAACTCGAAACATACTTGTCCTCATGTATGATCCATACTCTCTAGTTCAGTTCAAGTTGAAATGATGATAATACTCACTCACTTAAAATATGGAAATTTGATTAGATATACTTTACTCTTGAGTAGATACATGCATTTCACCTTTCTCTTTTCTACCTTCATGGTTTGACTAGAATAAAGCATGAATCACCTAGATTTTAAATATAGGGAATCACAACTTGTAAAAGTAACATGACATCAAACAAGGCTTCATGTAAACCATATCATTTGTTAGACTCGTCTCAAACTTGTTAGCTAAATGGATATCATATGCATCCATTATCCTCTAAGTTTGATCCATACTTAGTGAACCACTTGGATTGTGTTGTGTAGATGGGATAGGGTTTATTTTCCCTAGCCCTAATAGGCATAAAAAGAGAAGAAAGTGTTATGGAAAGGATTGTAGTGCTATTGCATAGGAGAACCCATCCTTTTCTTTTCTTTTCTTGAGATGCTTTTACATAAATCCATATCTTATTTCTTTTTCTTTTTTTCTTTGCCTCATGTGTAAGGAAGGCTTTTGGTGCTTGGGAGAAGAGAGGGGGTATAAAGATGGACACCCTAATCTTTGAATGTTGGCCAAGGCTAATGTTTGAACTTTGGCATCCTTTAGTGAGGAACAGAGGTATGCGAATGATGCAAGAAATGTCAGGTCAAAGAGGGGTCATTAGTAGTGGAATTTCACAAAAAGGTTCATGCATGTAAACTTGTTCCACAGACTTCACAATCATGGACAAATTAGAATGAAATGAGCAATAACATTGTTCATGTTCTTTTTCACATGCCACAAAAAACCTAAATGTCTTGTGCTTCATATGATTGCTTCTTGACATTTAGTTCAATTAAAGAGATGTGATACGCATGTATGAAATCAAGCATGCAAGTATATCAATCAAATTAACATGTTAAATAGGGTGAGTTGCGTTCATCAAAGGTAAACTAATTCAATTTTAATCCATCATAATTGGGATTAGGCTAGAACACACTTTTGGGCCAAATGGTCAAGCTTGGAAAAAATGGCCAAATGGTGCAATATTGCCCTAAAATCACGTCCAAACCTACAATAAAAAGAAACAAATAAAAAACAAGTGAATCCTAATTACAAACATAAGAGAAATTAAACATCAACATAAATGCAATGCAGTGCATGGAATGGCAAAAACAACAAACATTTTGAAAAATCATGCAAAAATGCTGGAAATAAGCTATATGATTGCATGTATGCAAAGAAAGTAAATCCTAACCTAGACAACACGTGTATTTAAAGAAGTAGTAAATGACATGATAGTAGGATCATGAATGAAATGAGGTCGTACAACCCTACCACCCCAAACTGTTGAATCATGTTGTCCTCATCATGACACTATAGTCTAGGAGTGAAAGGGTAGAAGTCATTGTTGTTGTTGTGGCTCTGGTGGTCCTCCCTATGGTGAAGGATATTGGTAGTAATATCCCCAATCGTATGCCTGTGGGAAAATACGTGTCTCTTGATATCTAGATAGGGCTCCCAAAAAATCCTCCCCTATTGGGGTTTCCTCAACACCTATGCATATTGATAGTGGTCCACATGGTTGATCTGATGATGCATCTATTGGTGATCTAACCACATGTCATGTTGTTGCCCTCTAGTTGTGCATGTAAGGTAGACATGTCATAGGCATTCATTGTGGACTACTGCTATGGTGTTGCCTCTACTTCTCTTATCCTAACCATACATAATTCTCTTTCTTACACCACCCTTTGTTGGCCATCTGCATTTGACTACCTCACTCCCTCTGGGAATTCTATAAGGTGCTCCCTCCATGAATCACTAGGATGCTCCTACTCCTACCTCCTCAAAGTATCCATGAAATATGGAATTGGGATAAAATCAACTAAGAGAGGTGAAGTATGGTAGGGTAGATCGAGTGTCATGTCTTTTTAAGGGTTTTGACTTGGTAGATGATTTTTTTTCTATAATGGAAAACATGGTGAACAACCAGGGTACTGTAGGTCTACATGCTAGCCCTCCTCTACCTTTGTGAAGCATGCCCAGTCATAACCAAGGATAAGTGAAATAGAAGTCACAACCCTCCCATGACAAATGGATTCTTACTCTTGGAGGGAATTGCCTTCATGTGGTCAATCATAAATGTCTCTAGGTTGACATTCTTGCCTTTTATCATCCAACTCAACACAAACAAACCTTTCTTGGTGAAGATTCCATGGTTTTATACCAAGCAAAAATCATAATTGTTAGAACCTTTTGAGTATGCCTTATGTAGGGGTTATGGATAAATCTCATCTTTGAATATCCTTACACAAAGTTATCTACCCATCCAACCTCTTCCACATAGCCACATTGTTAACATTAGAGTCCTTCTTAGTCCTTGATTCATCAAATAGAACTGCTACTTCAGAGTTGTGAGAAAAAGTTACGTTGAGATGGGAGGTGGGGAGAATGTGCATATCATCCCCCCATATGAAGAGAATGGCCTCTTCCCTTTTGTATAGGATCCTCTCCATAGTGGAAAAGAATTGGTGTGTAAGCTTAATGTATGTATCTTGGGTAGTAGTTATCACATCAAAAAAGCCAATTAACTTCATGCTATCATCAAAATAGGAATGGATCCCCAATACATTCATTGTAGTTTCACAAGAATAATGTGTGGAAACCACCCTCCGTGTTAGACACTTTAAATGAAGGGGCTTCGACAATATTTTTCTTTGTCCTCCCCTCCCGTATGTGACCTCCTTGGATAGCTTGCTCACCTCATTCTGTCGGTCCTCCTTAAAATTTGTCAATACATCTAGTGTTTCATACTTGATGTCCTAATCCTTCTCATCAAGGGATAGCCACCTTCATGTATGTATTTGTGGTCCAAATTTGGAACATGGGAGGAAGTGGAGTGGCAGACTAGCATGTGTTGTGGTGGTGTGCGTGATAGAGATAGAGTTGATGTAGCTTTTCCACATCATGATTGGGTGGTCGCTTATGCCATAATGGACTCCACCATTGCATCAATATCAGTGGACTCCAACTCAACTCTCTCTCCGCTATATCATGGATCATATGTTTTGTGGTTGGAGGATGAATGGATATGGGATTGGATCCCGTACGCCAAGTGGCTTGCTTCTTTGTAAGAGCTAGAAATGGGATTTGGCGGTAAGGCGGTGGGATTTGTACGTTGGGTTGTTAAGGAACCATTTTTGGAGCGACGAAGGTAGGAATGACGTTCTTGTCTCCCTCCTTTAATTTCTTGCCAAATCCTTTGATTTTGTTGAGAGAATGAAGGTGGAGTTAGGTTTTTGGTTTTCTTTGGAGAGGTGGGGTGGAATGGATCTGGAGATGGAGAATTGGGGTGGTGATGGATGGGAAATGAGAGAGAGATGTAGGGGAAAGGTTTTTGAAGTGGATTAGGACTTGATTTGAGCTCAAGGAAAAAGAATTAGATCTCAAGAGGGGCTGGAGCATTTCCTTTGGTCACATGCGAGCACCATGACTGTGCTGGTCTCGCTTCAAATGAGGGGACCTCTTACTGATGTTGTTTCCATTCTTTGACTTAAAGCTGTGGGGCTACATCTAGCATGACCGTGAGTGACATGCCCATGGTGGTGTCTCTAAGTTTAACTAACCTTTTGAGTGACATGACCATGGTGGTGGCCTCACTTACTCTTCAGTTTCTCCATAAAAGTGACAATTCCACCAGGACCATTCCCAAGTACTATAATTGTAATTTAATGCAAATTTACATAAATCATCAAGCTTTGAACCCAAACTATACTTCATTCAATTTCTTCCTCAATGTATCTTTCTTGCCCCATTTCATCATTCTCTATTCACATGCATATATAAAATCAATATAAAACTATTAAAAACAAATGTGTGTGTACTTCTTGGAAGTGTAAAAAAAGTATAGCAAAAGATGGGTTTTGAGAGAAAGAATCTCAAACTAAGGTCATTTGCCTCCAAATAGCACTAAGTTTACTGCCTCCATTCGGGCTTGATGTTTCGTCTAACCACACTCAATAAAAAACATGACGTTCCTCTCCTCACAATAGGTGGTTCTTTCAAGGGCTTGAAAAACATGATCTTCATCCCAAGGGTCAAGTGAGCTTCTCAAGTGTTCTTGTTTAGATTTCCCTTCTTTCAAATCATCATAGTCAATCTCAAAATAGTGGCACTCATCAATCAAATATTGTCATTAAATGGCGTGAACATTTAGATTTCTATCTTTTTGTTCAGATAAGTGGTCGTCAAAGTGCCAGAGCACACCTTTATATGCACATCAATTGTAGATAAGAAGGGTCTTACCAAGATGATGGGAGTCTTCTTATCCCCTAACTCTCTTTCTATGACAAGAAAATCAGCTGAGAATATTGCATACCATTTTGTGTCCATCACCACCATCATGTCATTTAGCCTACCCATGGGTATCTTAGTAGATCCATCTACTAATTGATTGGGCACAATCAAATAGGTTCAACTTTTCTAATTTCAGCTTCACATACACACTATAGAGTATAATGTTGACACTGGAGCCTAAGTCAAGAAGTAGGTGCTCAACAAGTTGATGATATATATATCAAGGTATGAGAGGAACACCTAGATCACTCTTCTCTAGGGGGAAATGGATGCATAATATATCACTCACTTGATCTGTCAATATGATTGTCTTGGGTAACCTCCCCATTATCTTTCTCTTGAAGGTACAAACATCCTTAAGAAATCTTTCATAGGTTAGAACTTTCTTGATGATAAATCAATGTGATGTTTTCCTTCTCTTGACTTAAGACCTAAAAAATGTTCATTCTATGTTTTTGTCTCCTTTTGGAGGAGGGTTCTTCTAGGGCAACCAAGAGATCAGGGGGATCAATCAAATTGAAAACTTGAGGACCTTGCAATACATAATAGGACTCCTTGATACAAAAGATGACACACATTGTTTTATCATCTCTAAAAATAGTTCCACAAGAGTGGGTATCACAAATTCAATAGAGGTTGGGACACCCAAAATTTTAGTGCACTTGGTGCTCTCACAAGATGGTGGGGCATAAGAAGTTTTAGTGTCCTCAACACCATCACAAGATTCTTTGCAAAGTGGCGCTTCAACATGATTATTATACATCTTCATTCTGCACCACTTGAGCTGCTAAAAAACATTGCAACACCTCAAAATAGTCACCATGTTCACCTGTTCATTCGGAGGAGGGGGATTTTGTGATGTTTGTTGTGGTGGAGGTGGTGATTTTGATTAAGTGGATTGGGGTCTTCAAGGATGTAAGATGGTTGTTGTGGAGATTGTTGATACGACATTGGCCATTGTGGGAAAAATTAAATGTTGTAAGGTAAATGTAGTGGTGGTGGTGAAGAATAGGGGTCAAGAGGACCTTAGCAATGTTGCAAGGCTTCTACTTTCCCTTTGTAAGGCCCATGTCCTAGCTTTCTAGCTAACCTTGTTTGCTTTGCTTAATAATATGCTTGAACCTTAATCTAATCTCTTGAGATGCTTTAATAACATGTGACATGGTTATTTTTTTAGTTAGGTCCCATTTGGTTTATGTTCGATCTTGTTATGCTTGTTTAGGACCTAGTTGCAATTTACCCATGATGAGGGGTTATCTTGCAATTTGTCACATGTAGGTTGTAACTTTTGTTCCTTGACATCATGAGAGAGATAATAGTGCTTTGGGGAGCCTTATTTTGCCTTGGTTTGATGAGGAGAGAAGTGGTGAGATGTTGAGTGTTGTTTCTAGGGTTTGCTTGGATGCCCTTGGTTGGTGTTGACCTTATGTTGACCTATTGAGATCTTGGTTTTTAGCAACAATCCTTGATAACCCTTAATGTTTTCTCTATGGTCAAATGGTGTTTTTGTGTAGCCTTAAAATCCCTTCGGCGTTAGAGGGATGGAGCTCTCTTTTGGGTTGCTAATGACCTAGGATTTCATGTATGTTGGTCGCTTGATTCTTTTTTACCATGAGCCTTTATGACCATGCTTTCCTTCGACCGATGGTCTTCTAGGACCAAGTGAGGTATTTTCTTGTTTTTCATGACCTTAGTGGTTGCATGGTTGATGTGTGGTGGACATGTGGCACTTATGTATATGACACCTAACCTCTTTGGTCTCTCTCTACCCTTGGGTATATGTACCCCTCTTCTTTCACACATATGATCCTTTTGCACCCTCTCTACCCTCTCTCTTTCCTTGAGTTTGGTCCTTGTGTGCTTGGTGGATAAGAAGCTCATCCTTGGTGCTTGATGGCCGAGATCCTTTGCATGTGGTGATCCAAGTTTGGAGCTACTCTTCCTTGGTGATCTTTGGTGATTCTTTCATCCTTGGTAAGTGATCCACCTCTTGGTTTTATTTTCTTGCAAAATCTACCTCTTTCTTCTTCTCTTAGCCGAATCCATGGAACTTCCATGGCGATGCTTGTGTTGGGATGGATGTCTCCTCTTTCTTGGGTCGAATCCTTGGTTCTCCAAGGTAGTGCTCAAGTTGAGTGGAGGAACTCTTCTCCCTTTCTCTCCCCTTTTTCCTTTTTTTCCCTTGGGGTTTTGGTTCTCCTTCTTTCCCTTTTGACCTAGGTTTTTATTCTCTTTTGATGTGGTGACTAGCTTGGTCATGGAGGAGATCAAGACTAGGTTTCTTTCTTGCTTTTGGAGCTTCTTTCTAGGAGGTGGTTGCACCATCATCGAAGGCATGTTATATAACTCTTTCCCTACTATTTTTTCACTTTAATACTACATGCAAATAATTCTTAAACGTGATTACTTGGTGTTGATAATGATATTTGGTTTGTGTTGTGTTTCTATAATGATCTTGCATGTTGTTGTTGTTGGGAAATATGACATCAGACAGGCAATGAAAACTAATTTTTACTGACACATTCCCCATTGTACAGCATATCACGTCAATAACTATGCAATGGGAAGGATGGTTTCACGGAGATATACCTAGTCTTGGAGCAAGTCCATTGATAATCCTCATCGATGTAGATTCAAACTCTATCTTAGATGGCGTATGTGCAGCTCCTAGTTGCACTGGGACTTGTTTGTTGCTCCTCCATGGACAACAAACTCGGACAACTACTGCAGTGGCTCCTCAGATCTCTCCATGGACTGTGAGTTGATGTTTCCTTCCTAGAAACATCTAAAGGACTCCTGCCTCTAGAGAAGTCCAGACGGACCAACTAGAACTCCTATCGTACTGCTAGAATGGACATGAAGAAGTTGTCCCTCCTTTTGGCATACTAGTCACTGACCTGCTCTTCCACAACAATAATCCTCAGTTGTTTCTCTCCCGTGGCTATCCCTCCCAAGTCACGTAGGACTTTCTTGGGTTCTCATGGTTACCACAACCAAAGAGCACAACAATTATCAAAGTAACTGATTCCCAATTGTCTATATTTGTACCCTGGGAAGCCCCCAATACCCCTCTATTTATAGTAGAGGCCAGGGTCAGGGTTCCCAGTCTGTGTGGGAGTGAAAAGGACTATAAGATCTCAAATTTTTGCAAAAATTCTAGAAGTTTTGCAACCTACGTGTTCCAGAATGGTCATCTTGTGCAACGAGTTGACCATTTTTCACTTTCCAATTTTACACAAAATTGACAATTCAATTGTCATCAATATTGGACATTGATTTCCTTGATCAACAAGTAATGTACAAGAAAAACAAATAGGGAATGTCTAGAACCTTCCCTTGACCAAACTGGACCATCTCTCCCATGCGAGATGGCCATCTTGGTCACCTAGATGGTCATCTGGTGCTCCTCCACAAATAGCATACTTAGACAATTGCGGTAGTGGCTCCTCATATCTCTCCACATGTTGTGAGTTGATGTTGCCCTCCTAGAAGCATCCAAAGGACTCCTGCCTCTAGAGTAGTCCACACAGACCAACTAAAACTCCTGTCATCCTACTAGAACAGATAGGAAGGATTTGTTCCTCCTGTTGGCGTACTAGTCGCTAACCTACTCTCCCATAACAATAGTCCTCATTTGTTTCTCTCCCATGGTTGTCCCTACCTAGTTGGGTAGGACTTGCCTGGGTTCTCATGGTTACCACAACCAGAGAGGAAAACAATTATCAAAGCAAGTGACTCACAATTCTCTATGTTTATACTATGGAAAGCCCCTAGTATCCCTCTATTTATAGTAAAGGCCAGGGTCAGGGTTCCCAGTCTGTACAGGAGTGGAAAGGACTAGAAGATCTCAAATTTTCACAACAATTCTAGAATTTTTGCAACATGCATGCACCAAAATAGTCGTCTCGTGCAACGAGACAGTCATTTTTCACTTTCCAATTTTACAAAAAATTGGCAATTCAATTCCCATCAATGTTGGACATTGATTTCCTTGCACAACAAGTAATGTACAAGAAAAACAAATAGGGAAATGTCTAGAACCTTCCCTCGAGCGAATTGAACCATCTCGTCCATGCAAAATAGCCGTCTCGGGTCACCCAGATGGTCGTATGGTGATCCAAGTCGAGCCATCCAATTGGGTCAGTTTGCTTCTTAGCCAATTTTAACTCAAATCAACCCTAACTCTCCAGACTGCCATCTCAACACTTGATAAGGCCATTTGTCACTCTCCAGATGCCCATCTCAACCCTTGAGATGAGCGTTCGATAGTGTTTTCAGGCTGTTTGTTGCGTGAATCAAATACCTAAAAACTTTAGTACTTAATTCAATTGTTATTCAAGATCTGAACTCCTCTTCTAGGCGAGTTCTTGTGTATGTGACCCTCTAGGTCCCATATCACATTGGCAATGAATATCCATAACTAGCTTATGACATCACAAGCAATGAGCATTGCCTAGTCACATATCTGTGCTACCCACGTGAATGGAAAGTTGGGGAGCAACTTCAACCTACAATATGTATATGGTGTTACAATGTTTGTATAGTTCCTTGGCCACTGATATCCAAATTGAACTAGAGGCATGGAGCAGTCATCCTCATTATTATTCAATGTTGTATCTTGAACCAGATCAGACTGCATGAGATATATGTAAGCCCAATGTCACATATCGACTCACATGTGTATGGCCATACTTTTGTCAATCTCACTAATCAAGAGGCCTTGGATATCATACTCTTATAGGAGGGAAAAATCCCATCTCTATCACTCACAGTTAGTCCCATGTGTTAAAGTCAACTATTCACCACTATTATAACAACCCATGTTTCAGGATTGCGTTTGATGATGTCAAAGTGTACCCAACGACATGTGATGAGTGTAGTGATTTTAGGTCTAAGAACCGCAACCACCACACATCACTATGAGAGCTGACTATGACTTCCATGATAATGTCTTCCATGTGTCAGTATTATGGTGGGTGATGGAGCCTCCACTCACATGGAGTTGCATGCACCACTAAAAATCCTAGAGATACTAAGTCTCTAAGTTTAGCCTTGTGTGTGCTATGATAAGATCTCCACCCACGTACACTAAGGTACGTGGAAGTCTTATCGTAGTATAGTTTAGGGTCAAATCCACGAGACAACGGTCTTGTTAAGGATTAACAAGATGGAAAATGTTATAATTCTACTTATCTACTGAAGAGTTGATATCTAGATCAAAGAGTTGATTTGATGATTGAATTAATATGCAAGTGTAAATTAAATTCCAGGAAAGTAAACTTAAGTTTTTGAACAATATTTTGAAACCACTAGGATGGGATCGAGTTTCACCACCACTACACATGGATCATAACATACATCATAATAATCATGGCTTGCAATAAGAATCTAAATAGTTAGTATCTTTGTAGATTTAGCTTCCTTTCAGATAGCTATCTATGAGAAACATGGGAGTATTGCAATTCCAGCCATCCCCGAACGAATGGTCACTTACTTTGCATCACTCCCTTCACAAAGTGTGTTCATCGACCTATCAAAGTTGTACTTTCATATGTCAACTGATTCCATTTCATAGTATGAAAGTACAACGATGGAGGTGAGTTTACTCTACTCCTTGAAAAGTGCTCCTAGATACTGAAAGAGATATATGGTGATTACATACATCAAGAACCAACATGCAATTGATAATCGAATCTAAAAGCACAAACATAGACAATTCATACTAGCAGATAATAAGTAACACATGTTGGTGATCAAGCAACTAGCATTCATTAAATGATTGATGTTGAACTAAAAAGATAGTATTTTTCTATTGCAAACCCATGAATTACAATACATGGAATGAAAACATGGGTAGCAGGGCTACTCCCCGCACCCTAGTGTATAGAACTACTCGCTCATGGAAAGAACAAAGAAGGAGACAGGAGAAGAAAGAGAACAACATCTCCACATAGGAGGGAGGAAGGTCGACCCCTTGGAGTAGAGAACGACTATCTTCACACTGCATGGTTGCTTTGGTGATGAATCTTTAACTTCCCTCCTTCTATGTCGATGAGAGAGAGAGTAGGCTTATGGCGGGAGTATGGATTTTAGACTGGTAGCCTTGGGATAAAGGATGGAGGATGAAGTAGCTCTGAAAATCATTAGTTATTAACTAGGTTGAACTATGATTTCATTAGTGTAAATAGGTGCACCATTGATTCTTTGCACATAAGAAAAGACCATCGGTTCTTTTCTAGACTTAGTCAAAGTCTTATACTTAACTTACCATCAGTTCTTTGAGGTACTTAACCAAGAAAAGATCCATGGGATCTTTATTATACATAACCCAAAGAAACTCATTGAATCTTTCAAACAGTTATTCTATAATAAAACCATCAGACTATTTTGATACTTAGCCAAAAACAACCCATCGGATTCCATATACGCAAGATCATTGAATTATTTAGAGACTTAACCCAAAATCAGTTCATGTTTGTATACCCTTCGATTTATGAAAAAGTACACATAAGACCATCGTAATGGGTGTTAAGAAACATTGTTGTTTTGTTACTTAGTGAAATCAGCAAGGTGTATACTAGACAAACCATCGGTTCCTTCACTATAATAGAAATCAGTTGTATTTCTTTTTAAGCAATACCATTGTTTCATATTCTTCAGGACCAACAGTTCATATCCATGAAAGAAGAGAGTATATACATGTGAACAAAATCTAGTTAACATCACACAAACTACTTTTCATGTATGTAAAATGTATTACAAAGGATGATCTTTACCACCATTCTAGAGTATGTACTATATAATGAAAGTTAAGAGCAAGCTAGAAAATGGGATTAAGGTTATATAACTTTCCTCTAGGTAGTTGATGAAGATACAAACATCAAGATAGTTTAAAGAGAGAGGATGGAACCCTAATTTGCATGCCTCAAGCTCCAAAATAGCTCATTTCTACAACATCAAGGTGAAACTAGGGCAAAGAGAGAAGAAAAGGAGATCTTCATCCAAGAATACATAACCTCTATTTAAAAGAAACTAGGATTTCATCCAAGGAAGAAGAAAGGAGAGAGAGAACAGCAAGAAACAAGATAAAGATGAAAAACTTACTCAGATGGGTCAAGAGCTAGGTTCTTGATCAAAACCCAAAAGCAATATGCATGTGAGCTCCACCAAAGCTCCAGCCTCCAAGAGCTTTCTTTTGTTGCCAAGTGTCTAGGGGTCAAGACTCTTTAGCACACAAGGAAGAGGGAGGTGCAAAGAGTTCATTTGGATAGAAGGAAATGGATATATATACTTTAGATGAAAGAGAAGGTAGCTTGAGGAGTCACAACATGCATGCCATGTGTCCAAAAGTCAAAATCAGTCCTTATCCATGAATGAGGAAGTTCCATCAGATCTTTACTAAGGTTTCCCATTGTTTCATGCCTTAGTGAACTCCATCAAGGTGAGTCATCAGTGAACCCATCAATTCTTTTCACTATACTTAGGCATTTCATCAAAACTGACCATCCATCGGATCATTCACTTCAACTAGTGTATCCATTGGTTCTTGGGTATCAAGGAAAATCCATAGGACCCTAAAATACAAGTAGGACCCTTATAATCTTCCCCCACTAGGTGATACCATCGAATCTTTCACACACTTAGAAAAATCATCAACATACTTGTGTGTAAACTCTAGATTTTCAACCTACCAAGGGAAGATCAACATAGTGATGGTGCATGTAGTTAGTTTATATGCAACCATATCAAACTTTATGAAGAATTCTATGAAGCACAACATGCATGTAAGAAAAGTAAATATAAAGGCCTATAATTGGGTAAATTGTATAAAATCCCTTATAAACACATAAATTGCAAAACTTGCTCAACAATGTACAAGCTGGACCTAACTTGAAACTTAACTTTGTTACATGAATCAAATCATGGATGAGGGTTTTATTAAGATTTTAAGCACCCTATTAGATTAAGTAAGCATGTTTACCCTTTATGGAAGACTAGAGGTCTTACGCAAAACCTAACCATTCATTCTAGATTGCTAAACCAAATAAGTGGTCAAATGCAATTGAATGACCCTAGACTATTGGTTGGCCATGGATAGAATAGAGTGTGTGAAGGGGAACTACACCCTTGCACACCCTATATATCTTTACAAGGCTCAATTGGACCAAGGTTTAGGTGGGATTTCAATTGGATTTGACTAATCTAGGTTTCTAGGGTGAGAATGCTTAGTGTAATTGGGAGCCAAAGGTGGGAATGGGGAGTATAGGTAAGGGTATTTCACATAGCATTACTCATCATCTAGCTTTTAGTAAACTCCTAGGGAACCCTACACTAGCTACTTAGATCTCACATCTTAAAGTAGGGGAAGGGATATATGTGTGGGGAGATGGGGTGCTAGCTAGGGATCCACTAGTTGGACCTAGGAGCATATCCCAAGATAGCCTCACATATGCCACCTTCTCCTAAATTAGGTGGTTTCAAGCATAAAACAACAAATAATTCATGTTTTCGAGCAAAAACCACAAGAAGAAACATAGGAAATGAGATAGAAATGGAAATCAATCATCATGAAAATATAGAGTTTACAAATTATATTCTCCCAACATGTTATAAAAGTATCATTTTAACCCCAAACAGTCCACCATAAAGGGATTAGCTACTGATAGTGCAAAAAGAGTAAAAGAAAGGGTAGAAGAAGAGAGAAAATGTGGGCTCTGATCTCCAAACCATGACATAAACACGATTAAAACTTAGCGGAAGCGAATCGGTAATCAGCGGAAGACAAAAATCACGGGAAATTAAAACTTTTCGAGATAAGAACTTGTATCCATAAAAACTCCTTTCATAAAGAGAGGTAACTGTTTACATCTCAGGATAATTACTTCTTGAGTAATTATATACATAAAGATACAAAATCTCAAGATCACATAACACAAGACTCCAAGACCTGAGAGTACAGAGGACACATAGGACTGACTCTAACTACACCATAGGGCAGGACAATCTCCACCTGAGATTACTGCTGCCCCTGATGCTGCTGCTGAGACTGATCACCTGTAGGCTGGTTCCTTCGTCTCCGACGTCCACCTAAAAAGTTGAAGCCTACGGGGTGAGACAATTATACATAATTGTCCCAGTGAGAGTTATAACTCTTCGCCAGAAGCTTTATTATAACATCAAAGAATATTTTAAACAATAAAGCCTTCAAAGCATTCTGTAACAGTTGCAGGTATAACAAGATCTCAACCATTTAGGAGATATGGAGAATATAAACACTATTGCAATGTAACATCAATCAACTAACTTGGAGTTATCTCTAACAAGTTATACTATATGGTTGATTATGTTTTACAAACAACATTATGCCCTGTGGAGATGAGGCTTACCACTCATACTCCAACTGATCGCTGAGAAGCCGCATCAGTATCATACATAGGTCATTAAGAGAGCCGGATTCTCATGACCTTCACCTTCCTCAGTCAGTAAGAGGATCACTTGTAGGACATCTCGTGTCTCTACTACTATAGCTCACCAGGGTAAACTGGTCCTTCGCTATTCTAGAGTCACAGTGGCGTTCTGTACTCTCTTCGTCATCAGGAGGTTTCATATTTACCTACCACTGATACGGATATCTGTGCTTTCTTCGTCATCAGGAGGTTTCATGTTTACCTACCACTGATACGGTATGGAACTATAGTGAAGGATGGATGGATTCCACATCTACATCACTTTCCTACACTAGGATGTAAGGTTCTACACATCCATGTACCCCACATACTCAGAAGTATGTGCTCCAGGAGTTCCCTGAGGAAAACCTGTTTCACCATCATTTAATTTCTGACAACGATGGATCTATGATCAGGGCTCTACATTATACTTGATTAGTTAGGTACATTCAGTATTCTTTAACAGCATACATTGTTCTGCAAACAATAACAATAGCATAGCAGCTATAAAAGAAGAATACTAAATGTAACAGGCCTAACTCATATCAATCATCATTTCTCATTATCCTCATCACAAGTCATCTCTAAGGCATGACCTTGATGGTATTCATGGCTCTCATAGCCCAGTATCAGCATAGGATGCCACTGGCAAGGCATCAGATTACTTTACTTATTCATAAGGCTAACAACATGCCTTTAATGAATATAACATCAACATCCATACCTGGATATGATTACCTTCATATCAGAACCTGCATGGTTAATACATCTGATAAAGGTAATGCAACAATAAGGAATGTACTTCCTACTCTTGTCATAAGAGTTAAATCTCTAATTCAAATCAAATAGAGTTTAATACTCAAAAGCATGCCATTACCCTTGAATTAGGGTTTACTATTCACATTATATGTCATCACCCTTGAATTAGGGTTTACTATTCACATTACATGTCATCACCCTTGAATTAGGGTTTACTATTCACATCAAGGTGAATTAAACTCATAACATCATCATGTATGAGTAACATCTGCATTGATGCTCTTGGATTGGTTAAAGGTTCATCATTTATCATAATTAGGGTTTCTATGACCTCACACAGGTGGATCATACCCTAATTATACTCACTCATGTGCATTGGAGATGCTTTAGTTGAGTTTGCACTTTAAAAAGGGTACTTTCTCTTTCTAGAAGTACTTTCTCTCTCTAGAAGTACTTTCGCTCTCATCATAATGTTAGGTGATGTCAACATCACTCTAAAACAGGTTAGATTGAGTCATCATAGGCTAACATAGCCAAAAGCATCACCATTATGTGATTAGAGTTACTTTCTCTCTCTAGGGTACTTTCTCTCTCTAGAGTACTCTCTCTTTCATCATACTAATGGTTGATGGTAACATTAGATTAGATCAAGTTGGATAGAGTCATTATGACTAAAAACAACATTCTCATGTAATTAGGGTTTGAATTGAGCAAGGTATAACTTAATTGACCCTTTAGGGGTATTTTGGTAATTCACCCCATTGATCATCATCATGGTCAAAAACCTTAGTCAAATAACCCCTTACTATCCTAGATTATCATTAGGGTTTGATTTTGGCAACATTGAACCATTTACATCATCAAATGATTGAATGAGGTCAACCTTGAATCATATTGGTTGATTTCAATCATTAATCATCAATTGGGTTGAAAGTGTTGACCGTTTGCCCACTTTGACCCTCCAAGACCGCGAGCCTCTTTCTAACTCCAAGACCGCGAGCCCCCTTAGGCTTCAAGACCACGAGCCTCTTCAAGGGTTCAAGACCGCGAAGCCTCCCATTGGTTCAAGTTAAAGTTGAGACCGCGAAGACCAATTTGAGTTGAGACCGCGAGGGTCATGAAGACCGTTTGCCCTTCTTTGACCTCAGGACCGCGAGGCCCTTCGCGGTCTTGAGACCGCGAGCCTCCTCTCGGTCTTGAGACCATGATCCCTCTCACGGTCTTGAGACCGCGAGCCCTCTCACGGTCTTGAGACCGCGAGGCTCCCATGGTCTCAGCCGCTTGGTCCTTCAACAAGGCTCAAAGATGCAACCGATAATGTCAACCCATGTTGAAGCCCTCAAATGGTCAAAGCTATGTTGACCACTTATGGATTTAGTCAATTAAGATTATGCTTGATCACTTGGTCATTCAATTGACCCATAATGGTTAACCAATTATGGTTGAAATCGATTCAATTAGGGTCTATCAATGTTCACCCATCAACACTCAACAATGTGACTCAACACAAGGTTGAACCTTTCAATTGAGCTCCAATTGGGCCCAAACTTAGCCCAAACGGTCTTGAGGTCATTTGGGTAGACCCCACATGGTCTTGAGACCGTTTGCCCAAGATTTCATCAAAATCTAAGGTGATTTGATAGGGGTTGAACCATGATTGAGTCACAAAACAGAATTTTGATTAAATTGATAACTTATTTGCAATTGGGTCCTCAATTGGTCAAATTACTCAACCCTAGACCTTCAAACGGTCTTGGGTGATTGTCCTCTCGGTCTTGAGACCGTTTGGATGAGTTCCAAACGGTCTTGAGACCGTTTGCCCATCCAATTTGTGGATTCTAGTGCAAATTCATCAAGGTCTGACCCATTGAGTTGATGATCATGTCAATATTTAATTGCAGTGTAATTTGGTGTAATTGTACCTTCAATTGGTCAACTATCCTTGACCCCAGACCTCCAAACGGTTTTGGTTGATTGCCCTCGCGGTCTTGAGACCGTTTGGGGGACCCCTAAACGGTCTTGAGACCGTTTAGGTCAATCAACCCTAAAAACCCTAATTAGGTCACCATAATTTCAGTACTGATTTCATCTAGGGTTAGCCCTAGTATTCACCCTTCAACTCTTATCCCGTTTGGAATTAGACCATCAAACTTGGTGAGTTGTTAATTAACATAATTTTGAACAGTAATATCATACGGTCAACGCTTAGTCAACGACCTTACACGGTCTTGAGACCGTTTGCCCAAAAAGGCAATTTCAGACCGTTTGAAAATCAGCAATTAATTCATTTAAAGTTGTGACTTAAAAAGGTCATATCTCCCGATCCCTTTGGAGTTAGTCTCCCAAATTTTGAGGGTAATTAGCCTATATAATTAGGAACAGATTTCTTATACGGTCCACGCTCGGTCAACGGGGACAAACGGTCTTGAGACCGTTTGCCCTGTCGCGGTCTCGAGACCGTTTGCTCACCTCGCGGTCTTGAGTCCGAGAGAGAAAACTGTTAGGACCATTTAAGGAAAAGAAAAGCGGTGGGTTTTTCTTGGAAATCACGCCTTCATCTTCTAGCTCAAGAACAGTACAGATATCCCACGGGTTTGCTTGCAAAAATAGCAGGGAAAAGTAGGGAAACACTAAGAGCTATCATCAAAACGCATATAAAGATGCACATAGTAAAGCATAGGTTTAGAGTTATAAAACCCGCCTAAAGCTTGCTTCTTGAGCTCCAAGCTTTCAAGCTCCAAGATCTAATGGCGTCCTTGAGTTCCCACAGGTTGGCCAAGGTGAAAACTCCAAGAAAGGATGAAAAGAGACGGCTAGAAAGGTAGGGTTTCAAGAATTAGCCATGAAGCTGACCTTGAATTCAAATTCTAACCATGGAATTAGGCAAGAAGAGGGGTTTAGACCTACCTTGCACCCCTTGGTCGTCCTCCTTAGCTCCAAGGCAGTCCTTGGTCGTCTTTGGTGAAATGAAACAGTAAGGGAACGAAGGTGAGTTCCCTTGCAACTAAGGGAAGGAGAGCTTATATACATGGGGTAGGATTTTCAACATTAGTTCATAAGTTTCCCTTAATTCCAACTAAGTCCTTCCTTTATTACTTGCTCGTCCCTTCCTCTTTATTCTAAGGACAAACCTTAACTTAAGTTATAGAAAATAAGGCAAGGAAGAACAAATTAATAATAAAGTTCATACTTAAAGGGATATTGCACATATACCCTGATTATTCAATCACAAAGCCTATTTCTTAACTTGATAACTCAATTGAGGTGAATTCCTCATCATTTCTTCTCTAAATGATGGCAAGAGTCTAAAAAGATACTTTAGATGACATTCTTTACAAATTTCATCCCTTTATTTGGGTAAATTGCATTTTACCCCAAATTAGGGTTTCAAGCCCTGGGATTGCTTCCACAGCTGCACCTTGGTGCTCTAGCTTGGGAAATCCTTCAAACTTTGCCAAAGAGATTCTCATGATGTCTCAACATCAGA
Source organism: Alisma plantago-aquatica (assembly GCA_963693085.1). Lineage (NCBI taxonomy): Eukaryota > Viridiplantae > Streptophyta > Magnoliopsida > Alismatales > Alismataceae > Alisma > Alisma plantago-aquatica. Next base: position 864,245,775 of record OY856412.1, read on the forward strand.
GGAACATCTCATCATGTGCAAATTGCAAGCTAACCCTTTCAACTGGGTAAATTGCACATAGGTCCTTGTATATCAAAACAATGCTACAACTTTAAAATAAAAAGGAGCAAATACTGAAATATACGTTTCTGGGAATTTAATTACATGCTCAGAGCTAATCACAAAGATTTAATTACATATTTAGGCAAAACACCTAGGGTTAACTCATAACCCAGGTCAGGGATGTTACAAATTATCCACCCCTTACAAGGATTTCGTCCCCGAAATCGATAAAACATACTAAGAGAAAAGGACAGGATACTTCCTTCTCATCTCATCCTCTAACTCCCAAGTGGCTTCTTCAATACCACGATGGTTCCAGAGGACTTTCACAAGACTTATATCTTTCTTCTTTAACTTTTTAATTCGTTTATCAAGGATTGACACTGGTCCCTCCTCATAGGATATGTCATCATTCAATTCTACCTCCATAGGTTGTAGAACTGACTCAGTGTCTGGGTGACATTTCTTCAACATAGAAATGTGAAACACAGGATGTAACCTCTGTAATTCTGGGGGAAGCTCTAATTTATATGCTACCTTTCCAATCCGTTCAATGATTGGATAAGGCCCCATATATCTAGGAGCTAACTTCCCTTTCCTTCCAAAACGAAGGACCCCTTTCCAAGGTGAGACCTTAAGATACACTCTGTCTCCAACCTGGAACTCTAAGGGTCTACGATGTTTGTCAGCATAAGATTTCTGCCTATCTTGAGCAGTCTTAATCTTATGTTGTATAACTTTAATCTTTTCTGTGGTTTGCTGCACCAGGTCAGGACCTAACAACTGGTGCTCACCAGTCTCAAACCAACACAAGGGTGATCTACAACGTCTACCATATAAGGCTTCATAAGGTGCCATATCAATACTATGCTGGTAGCTATTGTTATAGGCAAACTCTATCAGGCTTAGGTGTAGATCCCAACTTCCGGTGAACTGGAGAACACATGCTCGCAACAGGTCTTCTAAGGTTTGTATGGTCCTTTCCGACTGTCCATCAGTCTGTGGATGAAAGGCCGTACTAAACTTTAGCTTAGTGCCTAAGGCACTGTGCAACTGTTCCCAAAAACGACTTGTAAACTGAGGACCTCTGTCCGAAACTATTGTGACAGGAACTCCGTGCAACCGCACTATCTCTTGAACATACAACTCTGATAACCTTTCAGCAGAATAGGTTGTTTTGACAGGTAAGAAATGTGTTGTCTTAGTCAACCTATCAACAATTACCCAAATGGAATCATGTCCTTTTCTTGTCCTGGGTAGGCCAACAACAAAGTCCATGGTCACATGGTCCCACTTCCACTGTGATATGGGTAAAGGTTGCATTGTTCCTGCAGGCTTCTGGTGTTCAGCTTTAACTTGCTAACACACAGGACACCTCAGAACAAACTCTGCAACGTCCTTCTTCATCCCAGGCCACCAATACAGATCCTTCAAATTCCGATACATCTTGGTGCTCCCTGGATGCATAGCATACATGGAAGAATGGGCTTCTTCCAGGACTAACTTCCTTAAGTTGTCCACATCCGGCACTATCATTCTTCCATTATAACAAGCTACTTGATCTTTTGAGTCATGAAACCCATCTTGCTTCTCATTTTCATACTCAGATCTTATATGTTGAACTGCAGCATCACCTAGCTGTGCTTCTTTAATCTGCTCCCTTAGAGTAGGTTTAATATGCATCTCAGCTAACAAACCGGTTAACAATGACACCTTCAATTGTACATTGTCTTGTCTTAAAGAGATAAGCATATCTCTCCTAGAGCATACTAAAGAGTTTAGTTGTGCTCTATTCATGGTTGATGTCGCTGATTTCCTACTCAAGGCATCTGCAACAATATTGGCCTTACCTGGATGGTAATCAATTGTACAGTCGTAGTCCTTGATTAACTCCATCCAGTGACGTTGCCTCATGTTGAGCTCTTGCTGAGAGAAGATATATTTAAGGTTTTTGTGGTCTGTGAAAATCTGGAATGTCTCTCCGTAGAGATAATGTCTCCAGATCTTCAAAGCATGAACCACAGCTGCTAACTCCAGATCGTGTGTTGGATAATTCTCCTCGTGTTTCTTAAGCTGTCGGGAAGCAAAAGAAATCACTTGTTTATCCTGCATCAACACACATCCTAGTCCATTTTTGGAAGCATCACAGAAAACTACATATCCTTTTCCTTGTTCAGGTAGCACTAATACAGGTGCACTTGTCAACCTCTCCTTCAGCAACTGGAAAGATTGTTGACACTTATCACTCCAAGAAAAAGGAACATCTTTCCGGGTTAACTTGGTCAAAGGTAAAGCTATAGAACTAAAGTTCTTTATGAACCTTCGATAATAGCCAGCTAACCCCAAGAAACTTTGAATCTCCGTCGGTGTCTTCGGTTGTTCCCATTGTAGAACAGATTCTACCTTTGCAGGGTCAACACGAATTCCCGAGGCGGATATTACATGTCCAAGAAAAGATACCTCCGGCAGCCAGAACTCACACTTGCTAAACTTAGCATACAACTTATGTTCTCTTAGCAAGGTCAAAACTTGGCGAAGATGTTGCTCATGCTGCTGGGCATCCTTACTATAAATCAGTATGTCATCTATGAAGACGACAACACACTGATCAAGGAAAGGTCGAAAAACTCTATTCATGAGTTCCATGAATGCAGCTGGTGCATTGGTTAGTCCAAACGACATAATCGTGAACTCATAGTGACCATATCTTGTCCTAAAGGCAGACTTGGATATGTCACTATCCTTAATACGGAGTTGGTGATATCCAGACCTCAAGTCTATCTTTGAAAAGACTGTTGCACCACGCAACTGGTCAAAGAGATCATCAATCCTCGGCAGAGGATACTTATTCTTTATTGTCACTTTATTGAGTTGTCTGTAGTCGATGCATAACCGCATTGACCCATCTTTCTTTTTAACAAACAAGACCGGAGCACCCCAAGGTGAAGTACTCGGTCGGATAAAACCTCTCTCAAGTAGCTCTTGAAGCTGTTTCTTGAGTTCTGCCATCTCGGCAGGAGCCATTCTATACGGAGTTTGAGCTATGGGTTTCGTATCTGGAATCAGATTGATTTCAAAGTCAATCTCCCGAGGTGGTGGTATACCAGGAAGTTCTTCAGGAAACACATCCTCGAATTCCCTGACTATGGGAACTTCAGCAGGGTTGGTCCTTTCCTTGGTAACATCTACCACATGGGCTAAGAATGCATAACATCCTTGCCTCAACAGCTTATCAGCAACCATAGCTGATACAAGACAGGTGGGCAGAATCTTTCTTTCTCCTTGAAAGATCCATGTGCTGTTTTCATCAGCAAACACAGCCAACTTGGACTCACAATCCAAGACAACTCTATACCTTTCTAAGGTATCCATCCCGAGGATTATATCAAATCCCTGCATATCAAGTGGTATAAGATCCACTTGAATGCGATGGTCAGAAAAGAAAAGGGTGCAGGGAGAACATACCTCCTGCAAAACGGCAGACCCACTCAACGGAGTCTCTAACAACAAACTATCTGCTCTATGACTAACAGTCACATTACAGTTATGAATCACTTCACGAGTGATGAAAGAGTGCGTAGCACCCAGATCAATCAGAACGGATACAACACAGGATATAGACATATCAGAATATAAAAGTTTCATCTGACCTGCCACTACCCGTGGATTGACCACTGCCTCAGGTGGGTTCATAGCATAGAACCTCGCAGTCGCCTGGTGTTGAGGTGGTGCTGATGATCCAGCTTGAGATGCTTGTCCACGTCCTCGAGCTGCTCCTTGATGTTGTCTATTCTGAGATCCCTGTTGATTCTGTCTCGGAGGTTGTTGTGTCACACCGACAGGCCTAGAACGACAATCCTTCATCAAGTGTCCCACCTTACCACAGTTGTAGCAACTCTTCTCCTGTTGTTGTGGTCTGGGTGGTCCAGTAACTGACACTGACACAGAACTGTGCGTCCCTTGAAGTGGTTGACTCCGTCCTCTACCTCTGCTTGGTGTCCATTGAGTTTGAAAACTCGATCTGGGTGGTGGAGGGTTAGGTGCAGAGAATCTAGGTTTCTTAGAATCCCTAGATGAAGAACCCTGGAACTGTGGATATCTTTTATGGGTTTGTCTTTTCTCAACCACAGATCTCTCTATCCTTCGGACTGACTCAACGAAGGTAGAGAATCTCTCTCTGTTTTCTAAGGTAGACACAGGGGTTGACATATCAGAATTCAAACCCTTCTCGAATCTTATGATTCTTTCCTCATCCGTAGCAGCCATATGCGGACAGAACCGCAACAACTCCATGAACTTAGCTTCATACTCACTAATGTTCATCATACCCTACCTTAGTTTCTCAAACTGAGAGATCTTCTCATCTAGGAAGGTCTTTGGAAAATATCTATTGATAAATTCCCGACGAAACTCTTCCCATGAGAACTCTACTCCAGGTCTCTTCTGCTCTTCCATGTTCCACCAGTGACTAGCACTGCCTTTGAGAAGATAGACTGCATGTCTAACCTTCTCAGCTTCCGGAATTATAAGAATCCTGAAAGCTTTCTCCAACTCTGTCAACCATAAGTCAGCATCTGCAGGGTCGGCAGTTCCGAAGTACTCGGTAGCTCCGACGCGATGAAGTCGTTCGAACGTCTTACCGATACCTTGTGCTTCAGGATGGACAGGTGCCCTAGGTGCAGGAATGGGCATCCTATCGGTTATATGTGTCATGGCAGTCATAAACTGCCCGAACATCATCTGTACAGCTGGATCACTCATGTCAGCTGGGTCAAACTGGGGTGGCTCTCCTGGCGACTCAGGTGCAGGTTGTTCTATTCTCGGAACTCTTGCACCGCCTCGAGGTGCGCTAGCACTACTTTCTGCCACGTGCTCATCGCGATGTTCTGACATTCTTATGTATCTTCTTCTCCTGAGGAGCAGAAGATTCTATTAGACAAGGAAGGAGTACTAAAGGTAGACTCGACATCCTAAGTCCTATGCCTCTGTAGACTCAACTGAACCTGGAGCTCTGATACCACTACTTGTGGGCTCTGATCTCCAAACCATGACATAAACACGATTAAAACTTAGCGGAAGCGAATCGGTAATCAGCAGAAGACAAAAATCACGGGAAATTAAAACTTTTCGAGATAAGAACTTGTATCCATAAAAACTCCTTTCATAAAGAGAGGTAACTGTTTACATCTCAGGATAATTACTTCTTGAGTAATTATATACATCAAGATACAAAATCTCAAGATCACATAACACAAGACTCCAAGACCTGAGAGTACAGAGGACACATAGGACTGACTCTAACTACACCACAGGGCAGGACAATCTCCACCTGAGATTACTGCTGCCCCTGATGCTGCTGCTGAGACTGATCACCTGTAGGCTGGTTCCTTCGTCTCCGACGTCCACCTAAAAAGTTGAAGCCTACGGGGTGAGAAAATTATACATAATTGTCCCAGCGAGAGTTATAACTCTTCGCCAGAAGCTTTATTATAACATCAAAGAATATTTTAAACAGTAAAGCCTTCAAAGCATTCTGTAACAGTTGCAGGTATAACAAGATCTCAACCATTTAGGAGATATGGAGAATATAAACACTATTGCAATGTAACATCAATCAACTAACTTGGAGTTATCTCTAACAAGTTATACTATATGGTTGATTATGTTTTACAAACAACATTATGCACTGTGGAGATGAGGCTTACCACTCATACTCCAACTGATCGCTGAGAAGCCGCATCAGTATCATACATAGGTCATTAAGAGAGTCGGATTCTCATGACCTTCACCTTCCTCAGTCAGTAAGAGGATCACTTGTAGGACATCTCGTGTCTCTACTACTATAGCTCACCAGGGTAAACTGGTCCTTCGCTATTCTAGAGTCACAGTGGCGTTCTGTACTCTCTTCGTCATCAGGAGGTTTCATATTTACCTACCACTGATACGGATATCTGTGCTTTCTTCGTCATCAGGAGGTTTCATGTTTACCTACCACTGATACGGTATGGAACTATAGTGAAGGATGGATGGATTCCACATCTACATCACTTTCCTACACTAGGATGTAAGGTTCTACACATCCATGTACCCCACATACTCAGAAGTATGTCCTCCAAGAGTTCCCTGAGGAAAACCTGTTTCACCATCATTTAATTTCTGACAATGATGGATCTATGATCAGGGCTCTACATTATACTTGATTAGTTAGGTACATTCAGTATTCTTTAACAGCATACATTGTTCTGCAAACAATAACAATAGCATAGCAGCTATAAAAGAAGAATACTAAATGTAACAGGCCTAACTCATATCAATCATCATTTCTCATTATCCTCATCACAAGTCATCTCTAAGGCATGACCTTGATGGTATTCATGGCTCTCATAGCCCAGTATCAGCATAGGATGCCACTGGCAAGGCATCAGATTACTTTACTTATTCATAAGGCTAACAACATGCCTTTAATGAATATAACATCAACATCCATACCTGGATATGATTACCTTCATATCAGAACCTGCATGGTTAATACATCTGATAAAGGTAATGCAACAATAAGGAATGTACTTCCTACTCTTGTCATAAGAGTTAAATCTCTAATTCAAATCAAATAGAGTTTAATACTCAAAAGCATGCCATTACCCTTGAATTAGGGTTTACTATTCACATTATATGTCATCACCCTTGAATTAGGGTTTACTATTCACATTACATGTCATCACCCTTGAATTAGGGTTTACTATTCACATCGAGGTGAATTAAACTCATAACATCATCATGTATGAGTAACATCTTCATTGATGCTCTTGGATTGGTTAAAGGTTCATCATTTATCATAATTAGGGTTTCTATGACCTCACACAGGTGGATCATACCCTAATTATACTCACTCATGTGCATTGGAGATGCTTTAGTTGAGTTTGCACTTTAAAAAGGGTACTTTCTCTTTCTAGAAGTACTTTCTCTCTCTAGAAGTACTTTCTCTCTCATCATAATGTTAGGTGATGTCAACATCACTCTAAAACAGGTTAGATTGAGTCATCATAGGCTAACATAGCCAAAAGCATCACCATTATGTGATTAGAGTTACTTTCTCTCTCTAGGGTACTTTCTCTCTCTAGAGTACTCTCTCTTTCATCATACTAATGGTTGATGGTAACATTAGATTAGATCAAGTTGGATAGAGTCATTATGACTAAAAACAACATTCTCATGTAATTAGGGTTTGAATTGAGCAAGGTATAACTTAATTGACCCTTTAGGGGTATTTTGGTAATTCACCCCATTGATCATCATCATGGTCAAAAACCTTAGTCAAATAACCCCTTACTATCCTAGATTATCATTAGGGTTTGATTTGGGAAACATTGAACCATTTACATCATCAAATGATTGAATGAGGTCAACCTTGAATCATATTGGTTGATTTCAATCATTAATCATCAGTTGGGTTGAAAGTGTTGACCGTTTTCCCACTTTGACCCTCCAAGACCGCGAGCCTCTTTCTAACTCCAAGACCGCGAGCCCCCTTAGGCTTCAAGACCGCGAGCCTCTTCAAGGGTTCAAGACCGCGAAGCCTCCCATTGGTTCAAGTTAAAGTTGAGACCGTGAAGACCAATTTGAGTTGAGACCGCGAGGGTCATGAAGACCGTTTGCCCTTCTTTGACCTCAGGACCGCGAGGCCCTTCGCGGTCTTGAGACCGCGAGCCTCCTCTCGGTCTTGAGACCGTGAGCCCCCTCACGGTCTTGAGACCGCGAGCCCCCTCACGGTCTTGAGACCGCGAGCCCCCTCACGGTCTTGAGACCGCGAGCCCCCTCACGGTCTTGAGACCGCGAGCCCTCTCACGGTCTTGAGACCGCGAGGCTCCCATGGTCTCAGCCGCTTGGTCCTTCAACAAGGCTCAAAGATGCAACCGATAATGTCAACCCATGTTGAAGCCCTCAAATGGTCAAAGCTATGTTGACCACTTATGGATTTAGTCAATTAAGATTATGCTTGATCACTTGGTCATTCAATTGACCCATAATGGTTAACCAATTATGGTTGAAATCGATTCAATTAGGGTCTATCGATGTTCACCCATCAACACTCAACAATGTGACTCAACACAAGGTTGAACCTTTCAATTGAGCTCCAATTGGGCCCAAACTTAGCCCAAACGGTCTTGAGGTCATGTGGGTGGACCCCACATGGTCTTGAGACCGTTTGCCCAAGATTTCATCAAAATCTAAGGTGATTTGATAGGGGTTGAACCATGATTGAGTCACAAAATAGAATTTTGATTAAATTGATAACTTATTTGCAATTGGGTCCTCAATTTGTCAAATTACTCAACCCTAGACCTTCAAACGGTCTTGGGTGATTTTCCTCTCGGTCTTGAGACCGTTTGGATGAGTTCCAAACGGTCTTGAGACCGTTTGCCCATCCAATTTGTGGATTCTAGTGCAAATTCATCAAGGTCTGACCCATTGAGTTGATGATCATGTCAATATTTAATTGTAGTGTAATTTGGTGTAATTGTACCTTCAATTGGTCAACTATCCTTGACCCCAGACCTCCAAACGGTTTTGGTTGATTGCCCTCGCGGTCTTGAGACCGTTTGGGGGACCCCTAAACGGTCTTGAGACCGTTTAGGTCAATCAACCCTAAAAACCCTAATTAGGTCACCATAATTTCAGTACTGATTTCATCTAGGGTTAGCCCTAGTATTCACCCTTCAACTCTTAGCCCATTTGGAATTAGACCATCAAACTTGGTGAGTTGTTAATTAACATAATTTTGAACAGTAATCTCATACGGTCAACGCTTAGTCAACGACCTTACATGGTCTTGAGACCGTTTGCCCAAAAAGGCAATTTCAGACCGTTTGAAAATCAGCAATTAATTCATTTAAAGTTGTGACTTAAAAAGGTCATATCTCCCGATCCCTTTGGATTTCGTCTCCCAAATTTTGAGGGTAATTAGCCTATATAATTAGGAACAGATTTCTTATACGGTCCACGCTCCGTCAACGGTGCCAAACGGTCTTGAGACCGTTTGCCCTGTCGCGGTCTCGAGACCGTTTGCTCACCTCGCGGTCTTGAGTCCGAGAGAGCAAACTGTTAGGACCGTTTAAGGAAAAGAAAAGCGGTGGGTTTTTCTTGGAAATCACGCCTTCATCTTCTAGCTCAAGAACAGTATAGATATCCCACGGGTTTGCTTGCAAAAATAGCAGGGAAAAGTAGGGAAACACTAAGAGCTATCATCAAAACGCATATAAAGATGCACATAGTAAAGCATAGGTTTAGAGTTATAAAACCCACCTAAAGCTTGCTTCTTGAGCTCCAAGCTTTCAAGCTCCAAGCTATAATGGCGTCCTTGAGTTCCCACAGGTTGTCCAAGGTGAAAACTCCAAGGAAGGATGAAAAGAGACAGCTAGAAAGGTAGGGTTTCAAGAATTAGCCATGAAGCTGACCTTGAATTCGAATTCTAACCATGGAATTAGGCAAGAAGAGGGGTTTAGACCTACCTTGCACCCCTTGGTCGTCCTCCTTAGCTCCAAGGCAGTCCTTGGTCGTCTTTGGTGAAATGAAACAGTAAGGGAACGAAGGTGAGTTCCCTTGCAACTAAGGGAAGGAGAGCTTATATACATGGGGTAGGATTTTCAACATTAGTTCATAAGTTTCCCTTAATTCCAACTAAGTCCTTCCTTTATTACTTGCTCGTCCCTTCCTCTTTATTATAAGGACAAACCTTAACTTAAGTTATAGAAAAGAAGGCAAGGAAGAACAATCTAATAATAAAGTTCATACTTAAAGGGATATTGCACATATACCCTGATTATTCAATCACAAAGCCTATTTCTTAACTTGATAACTCAATTGAGGTGAATTCCTCATCATTTCTTCTCTAAATGATGGCAAGAGTCTAAAAAGATACTTTAGATGACATTCTTTACAAATTGCATCCCTTTATTTGGGTAAATTGCATTTTACCCCAAATTAGGGTTTCAAGCCCTGGGATTGCTTCCACAGCTGCACCTTGGTGCTCTAGCTTGGGAAATCATTCAAACTTTGCCAAAGAGATTCTCATGATGTCTCAACATCAGAGGAACATCTCATCATGTGCAAATTGCAAGCTAACCCTTTCAACTGGGTAAATTGCACATAGGTCCCTGTATATCAAAACAATGCTACAACTTTAAAATAAAAAGGAGCAAATACTGAAATATACGTTTCTGGGAATTTAATTACATGCTCAGAGCTAATCACAAAGATTTAATTACATATTTAGGCAAAACACCTAGGGTTAACTCATAACCCAGGTCAGGGATGTTACAGAAAAGCCATGAAACTCGTGGAAGATCTTTTTCTTCTTCACCTCCAGTAGCAAGAGCACGTCCTTCCCCTTACTTGGTAGCAAGAGGGCATGGAATGGGTGGTGGAAGTGGCCAAAATCCTAAAAAACTAGAGTTTTGAGGTGGAGGAAGGTGGAAATGGAGTTGGAGATAGGTGGGGGTAGATGGGAGCTCTTGAATGCACTAAGGAAGGTAGAAATAAATGCTAGGGGGTTGTAACCTCATGCTACAGCCACCACCTAGGTATGTATAAGTTGTGGGGAAGCACTAGGTTAAGTGGGGTAGTTTGGGTAGAACAGTGTAGGAAAAGTAGGGTTCGGGGTAATAGCACGACCGTGGTAGGTAGGAGGTAGCACGGTCATGCTGAGAGGGAAAGGTCATTCTAAGGAAGTGAAAAATGACATGTTGAATTTGGGTGAATGAAGGCCGGTAGCACGGCTATGCTGGGGGCTAGGTAGCATGACCGTGTTGGGTAGCACAGTCATGGTGGGTGAGCTGGAGACTTGGTCATTATGCTCAAAATGCCCATTCTGCTCTTGGCCAGCATGGCCATTCTAGCTGGAAGATCATGTTGGGGTTTTCTTGGCCCATGTTGGCCAGAACACTAGTTTTGTTGAGGTTTCTCTAGCCTTGATGAGCCGGTGATTCTACTGTGATTTTGTCTTGGCCAGCATGGCTATTTTGTGTCACCATAGTTGTGTTGGGTAATTTTCTTGCACTTTGATTTTTAAGCATCATAATCCATGGACTTATTTGCTTGAATTGACTCTTGGCCACTAGGGGTACATTGAGGGAGCTTGGGGCCTTCTTTGGACCCCTTCGTGGATGGAGGAATCCCAGAATACCTTCCTTCTCTCTAATCCATCCAAGGTGTGGCCCAAGTACTTGAAAAACATGCAAAGAACGTGCATAACTGCATTTGACAGAAATATGCATATTGAAGGAAATAATATGTAATCTAACAGGTTTAGATGTGATTGAAATTCAATAAGACACAAGATGGAGTCCTAAATTACGGTTGCATCACCATATGATAAATGCATTGCAACATATGATTATTGACTAAATGGGATTAATGGTGATTGAATACATGTGTTCCACCTCACTCCTCTCCACTCACAAACCAGTCATGAATTGAGCACTGAGCATAAAAACTTCACATATAAGGCATGGAATACACAATCAATACATATGGCCTTCATGTAGCTCCGATTAGACCATTTCATGGTGTCGATAATCAAAGATGACCAGGAGTGTTGTTTCACTTGCATGCATTCAATTTCATTCTTCAAACCACACTATGTGACCCACATAGTTGCTGAAAAAGGGCGAAGTGATCTAGTTTTAATGTTTTCTAGCTCAATGGGTATGAAAAAATAGAATATAGGGCTGTGGTAAGAGATTGGAGCATTATTACATAGGAACACTCCTCTTTTCTTTATTTAGATGCTATCATATTTTATTTTATTTTTGCATTTTTTTTCTTTTTCTTTGACTATAGTGTAGATAGGGCACATGGTGGTGAGAGTGAAGTGGGGGGATATAGATATGGTCACCTCAACTTTTGTGGGTGACCAAGGTTGTATATGTGTACTTTGGCATCCTTTCATGAGGTAGAGAGGTAAGAAGATGATGAAAGAAAAGTCAGGTCAAAGGGGGGTCACTAGTGTGATTTTCAACATAAGATCTCCTACTTGAAAATTATTCCCATGCATCATCAAACAATGTCACATCACATGAGTGAACAACATGGAATCATACTTTTATCATGTGTTTCTACAAACCCTAAGCGTTCATAGCTTGCTCAAATCACAATTCAACCAAAAAATCACAAACATGAGAAGTGATTCACATGTAGAAAGTCAACAATTACGACCATTTAACAATAGATCGTAGGAATGTAGTATGATTCAAGATTTTCAGTTCAATAAGTAGAGATTAGGTCAAAACATGATTTTAGGAAAAAAATTCAACTTTGTAAAAAATGGCCAAAATGGTGCCAGTTTGCATTCAATCACATCCAAACCTATATTTAGGGAATAAAAAGTATAAAGTAGAAAATCCTATCTAAAACATACCAAATTACCAAAATTCTACATGAAATGCAATGCATGGCAAGAATAGCAACAATTTTGAAAAATTATGCAGAAATGCATAAATTAAGCTGCATGATATGCATGCATTTAAAACAAACACACAATTATGGATGGACAAATATAAGAGTTAGTTAGACTGTTTGATCATCTCAGTAAAAATTTAGAACAAGGTACATAGAGACAAATGAGTTAAAGGAAGGGCTTACCACCCCAAACTTTTAAACCAAGTTGTCATCAGTATGAAATGGAAGTTTAGAGTAGTAGGGTAGAGGTTATGGATTCGTGGTAGAAAAACTCCAATTGGTGTGCTCAATGCAGCATTAGGTGAGCAGGGTAGGGCCACCATGGTCGTCATGCACAAAACGATCGTGTTGAGTTTCCAGCAGCACGGTCGTGTTAGCCATTTTCCTGTAGCTATTTCACTAGCTTCAATTTTTCTTTTCAAACTTTATCTTCTCCTTGGTTGGCTCCTCCATGCATCATCTTCCATCTATTGTACATGATCTAACATGATCCACAAATAGAAAAACCATCAAGTATGGTTTGTGTGTGTGTGTATCTCTTGGAAAAACAAAAGTGCAAGAAAATGGGTTTTGAGGGAAAGAGTCTCAAACCAATGTGGGTTTCCTCCCACCAATGCTAAGTTTAGAGCCTTATATCTAGGCTTGTTTTTACCATCACCATCATGTATCCACACCCAAGGTGTCGTCCAAAGTGACCCTCTCCAAAGCTTTTACCGTATGATCTTCATCCCATGGGACATTTATGGTTCTATAGCTATTATTTTCCATCCAACTCCCACGGAAGTTAGTATAGTCCAACTTGCCACAAAGGTCCTCATACATTATGCTCTTCCTTACCAGTGGTGAACATGAAGATATCTAGATTTTTTCTCATAGTAGATATTCATGATGTTGGCTAGCACTTTGATCTATGCATCCGTTTTGCATAAAAAAGGCCTCCCTATGATAATGTAGTTCCTCCCATCCTTTGGCTTCATGTCCATTACAAGAAAATTTGTTGGATAATTGGCACTCCATTTCTTGTCCATATTTACCCTTATATTTACCAAAACCATAGGTATCTTGCAGGTCCATCGGCTAGCAACAAAATACAATTGATAGGTTTCATTCTTTCTAGGTGGAGCTTGACAAACAAGTTATACGGAATGATGCTCACACTAGATCCAAAATCAAGAAGTGTGTATTCCAAAAATTGACAATTGATGTATCAATAAATGAGGGGGACTTCAAGATCTTTCCTCTATCAAGAATGAATTTGACATGGTTCTTTTCTACAATCATGTTGGGTGTCATTATCATCATCTTTGCCTTACCAGTGCAAGCACCTTTAAAGAAAGGCATGAGGGTTGTGATGCTTGCCTCTCCTTTCTTTAAGGCATTTATAAACTTCATGGCATATCCATGTTCTTCTGGTAGGAAGGGGTCTTCTATATCATCATAGAAACATTGACCACTTACATCAACATCAACAAGTTGTGGACCTTGGGGTAGCATGGGACTATATCAACTCATATAGTCGATATCGTGTTGTTAACAATTGCATGAGCGGTGGTACACTAGGTGTTATATCCTTTGACAAGGACAAGACGTCAAAGCTTTTGGTGCCCTTAGCACCTACACAGAAAGGTGCAATAGCAAGAATCGTCGTATCAACAGAAGGTGGGTCACCTAGCATTGTCTCCTCAAGCAATGGTGGGGAGTTTGGTGGCATTTTCTCATAGGAAGATGGTGTAGCAAGAACCTCGGTGCACTTCACACTATCAATAAAAAATGCAATAGTAGAATCTTTTGTGCTCATAGCATCTCCGTAAGAGTTTTCCAGTCACATCTTTACATCATGCTCCTTGGCCACTTTCTCCTACCTTTCCAAGAATTATTCAACAACCTTCTTCCCCCATATGACAAACACCATGCTCACTTGCTCATGGGTAGGAGGAGGATCTCATCAGGAAGGTGGTGGTGGTGGTCTTTGATGAGGTGGATTATGATTTTGAAGGATGTAAGTTGGTTGTTGTGGAGGTTGTGTGAAGGTGGTTGTTGTGGAGTGGATTGATATTATGGAGGATATTGTTGGTAGGAATTGGGTGGAGGTGTGGGTATTGGTAGTTGTATGGGTGTTGTGGAGGTGGAGGAGCATAAGGATTTTGGGGTCCTTGGTACTACTGCAAAGTGGGCACTTGCACTTGTTGAGGGCCATAGGTTCCTTAAGGAGCACCCATAGAGCCACTATCATTGTTTGGGTTGGCCATGGTTTGAGAGGGAAGTCTCTCTTCTCCACATTGAGCAAGTGGCAATGAAATCTGATCAATCCTTTACTCGATATTATCAATGGTTTGTTAATGAGAGGATACGTCTTTATTCTCTTAATCAAGGCCTCTTAATCTCCCAAGAACTTATTCTTCAAATTTGATGTTGAACCTTGGTCCTTAGTGCTGCTTTTGCTTCCCTTATCCTTCATCCCCTTGCTTCTAAGAGAAGTTTGGGTAAGTTATCCACTCTGGAGTCTATATATTGGACATTGGCCCTTGGCCCTTGGTGATTGCGGTTACCAAAAGTATGTAGAGATTTCACTTATTCATCAATGGAATCAATGGCCATAGCAGATTGGCTAATAGAGCCCCCAACTTGATTCTTCATCAAATTCATCATGGCTGAGAGAATCTTCATCATTTGGGGATAATGATTTTCCCTAGCTCGAGGAGGAGAAGGTGGAGGTGGGGATCCAGTTTTTATGATAGTACACACCCATGATGGAATCTCGGTGATGTGAACTCTCATCTAGGTACTCAAAAAAGGCCATGACTCTTTCGGGGCCTTGTCCATGAAGGTTCCACCACAAGAGGAGTCAATCATAGTTTGACCCAATTCAGATAGTCTGGCGTAGAAGGACTACACAAGCTACTAGATGGGAACCTCATGGTGAGGGAAATATATAAGAAGCATCTATAACCTCTCCCACATCTCATGGAATGTCCCATTCTCCTTCTAAGTGAATGAAGTTATGTACCTCCTCATTTGTGTTAACTTGGAGATAGGGTGGAATTTCTTCAAAACTCATTCTTGAGTGTCACCCAAGTAAGCAATTCTGGCTTTGGCATGTACCATTCCTTAGCTTTATCCTTGAGTAAAAATAGGAATAGGGTTCTTCTGATGGAATCATCTGTGGTAGCTAAAGTGCAGAAAGTGGAGCACGTCTCTAGAAATGCATCAATGTAATGGTATGATTTTCATTTTCAATCTCGTGGAAGGTAGGTATGAATCGAAGGAGACCTGGTGGGATGGTGAATTGTTGACCCGGAATTTGGTCAAATAGGGTGGGAATGGGAGATGTGTAGTTTCCTAGAGTGAAGTACTCATGGAGTGTCTTAGGCGGTGGTGGAGGATCTTCTCCCCCTCCCTCATAGTGTTGACCTTCCATCTCAGCTTCTTGATGTTGTTTATGTTGGTATTGATGTCCCCTTCTACCTATCTCGGGATCAAATGGAACCAAGTCAGTAGAAGTTGAGTGTCTCCCAAGCATGCACATTTGTCACTTGCACAAGGTAGAAGAGAAAAAAACAAGAGATAAGTTAGAATACAAAAATGCAAAAGTAAACAAATAATAAATAATAGAAATGGTGAGGGCAATAGGAAAATCTAAGCTACATTAACTAGCTAGATTGAGTGCCTATTTCCCCAGCAACAGTGCTAGAAATCTTGATGCGTCTTCCCCCTATGTGTACTATTGTTGGGAATACACACACCTAAGTCAATTGAGTTATGACTAGATGCATACACCTCCAAAGGCACACACAAAATAGAAGACACGCTTTGGATCTTTCAAATCTATAATGATACATATACTAACACAATCACATAGACCATTATATATCACCCACAAGCAAACGAGATTGTATTGTAGGATGAGTGGCAAGTGAGGTTCGGTCCGTAGGGAGAGAGTTGGAACCAGATCTAAGTTAGATGAATCTATGTTCCTAAAGTGGAGATTGGGTTTTTTAGGATTTAAAGTTGGTTTTGGTTTGATTACACTAAGGTTCATGCAAGAAAGTAAGAAAGGAAACAAAACAAGTGAAACCCTAATTTATCCCTAAACAAGTTAATTCTAGCTAACAAAGAAAGGAAACTAAGTGAACAAGAGAAAGATACTAAGACTAAGACTAAGCTACACTAGTTAAGCAGGTTAGACACTAAAGCAATTGATGACCTAGATTATCACTAACAAGCAAGATTAACACTAGCAAGCTCAAAAGAGCACTAACTACTCTAGAAAGGCCTTATCCAAACCTAAGCAATTAACTAACCAATCAATCAAATCAAGCAGATAAACTAGCATGAAATAGCCAAGAGAGAGAGATGGGCTTTAAGCAAGGTTAAAGAGAGGTGGGTCATTTGAGTGAGTGATACTAACATAGTAGTTGGGGGGGACATACCCACGCAAAACTTAACCATTCATTTTAGATTGCTAAACCAAACAAGTAATCAAATGAAATGGAATAAACCTGTACTATTGGTTGGCCATGGATAGAATAAAGTGTGTGAAGGGGAACTACATCCATGAACACCCTATCTAGCCTTGAGAGACATAATTGGATCAAGGTTTAGGTGGGATTTCAATTAGATTTGACTAATATAGGTTTTTAGGGTGAGAACACTTAGTGTAATTGGGAGACAAACGTAGGAATGGGGATTATAGGTAGGTATTTCACATCATATTACTCACCATATAGATTTTAGTAAACTCCTAGGAAATTACATTAAACAATCCTACACTAGATACTTATGTCTCACACCTACAAGTCGGGAAAGGGATATATGTGTAAGAAGATTGGGTGCTAGATAGGGATCTACGAGTTGGACCTAGGAGCAAATCCCAAGTAGCCTCACATAGACCATCTTATCCTAGGCTTAGGTGGTTTCAAGCATAAAACAACAAGTAATTCATGTTTTCAAGCACAAACCATAAGAAGCAACATGGGAAATGAGATAGAAGTAGAAAGAAATCATACTAGAATGAAAATATAGAGTTTTACGAATTATATTCCCCCACTGTGGTATCAAAGTATCATTTTAACCCCAAACAATACACAACAAAGAGTTAGTTGCTCATAGTGCAAAAAAGAGTAAAAGAAGAGGTAGAAGAAGAGAGAAAATTCATGGATCTCTTGGAAGATCTTCTTCTTCTTTGCCACCCAAAACAAGAGCACGTACTTCCCCCTACTTGGTAGCAAGAGGGCATGGAATGGGTGGTGTAAGTGGATAAAACCCTACAAAACTAGGGTCTTGAGGTGGAGGAAGGTGGAAATGTACTAGTGATAGGTGGGAATAGGTGGGAGATCTTGAATGCACTAAGGAAGGTAGGAATGAATGCTAAGACTTTATAATTTCGTACTACAGCCACCACCTAGGTATATATAGGTGGTGGGAAAGCAATAGGTTAAGTGGGGATAGTTTGGTAGAACAATGTAGAAAAAGTAGGGTTTTGGGTAGCAGCATGGTCGTGTTGGGCAGCACGCCCATGGTGTAGGAGGTAGCATGATTATGATGATAGGGAAAAGTCATTTTGAGGAAATGGAAAATGACATCTTGAATTTGAGAGAATGAAGGATGGTAGCACGTCTGTGCTGGGTAGAACAGTTATGGTGGGGACATGATAGCACGACCATGCTGAGTAGCATTACTGTGGTGGGGGCTACGCAGCACGGCTATGTTGGGTATCACGACTATAGTAGGTGAGTTGGGGACTTAGTCATTTTCCTCAAAATACCCATTATGTTCCTAACTAGCATGGTTGTTCTGGCTGGCATGGATGTGTTAAGGTATTCTTAGCACAGTCATGTTAGACAACATGGTACTATTTTTGAGGTTGCTCTAGCCTTGATGAGGATGTGATTCTACTGTGATTTTGGCTTGGCCAGCACATCCATTCCATGTCACCATTATCGTGCTAGGGAATTTGCTTGCACTTTGAGTTTTGAACTTCGTGATCAATGGACTTCTTTGCTTGAATTGACTCTTCTCCACTAGGGGTAGGTTGAGGGATCTTTGGGACCTTCTTTGGAACCCTCCATGGGTGGAGGAATCCTAGAACACCATAATTCTCTCTCATCCTTCCAAGGTGTGGTCCAAGTACCTGAAAAACGTGCAAAGCACGTCCATAAGTGTATTTGGTAGAAATATGCATTTTCAGGGAAATAGCATGTAATGTAACATATTTAAGTCTGATAAAAGTGCAATAAGACACAATATGGATCACTAAATTATGGTTGTGTCATGTCCTATATAATCTCATTGATGTAACAAGTGATCAAACTCAAGGGTGTGATTCAGAAGCCCTTTGAGGCACTTCTTATCAACTATAATGTAGGGGCTACTTGGTAACCTCAAAAAGTTCCCACATGGGTCATATTTGTAGCTTAATGTTAGTTCTATAAATTAGGCCTATTTATGATGAATTGTAGCCATTTTAAGGGATTGGGGGATCACCAATGGATCTATTTTCACTTTTTCTCAACTATAGTGTAGGGGAGACTCGGTAACCTTAGAAAGTTCCCACATAGGTCTTATTTATAGTTGATCATTCCTAAAAGGTAGTAGGCTAGTTATGATTAATTATAGCCCTTTATGAGGGAGTAGGGGGGTCATCATTGGATATATTTTGCACTTTATGAAAATCTATATATGCTTTATAGTTGGTTAAATTTTCTTGAGAAATTCTTAGCCAAAAACACTACTAGCCAAGCCTAAGTTAGGCTAGTCCATCTCCCAGTTTGAAATATCAAATGACGAGCCTCTCTAGGCACATGGCCTTTTTCTAGTCAATCAAATTTTTCTAGACACAAGTCACCAATTGTAGAAAACTAAATAATCAAGAACTATTTCATCCATTGGGTTTTTCCTAAGAAAATGTAGCTAGTAGACCATGATATGAATAAATTTTCAAACTATCCCACATCAAATTAAAATCTTTATTACATTAATTGTATTAACACTTCATCTTACAAGTCATAAAACTACTATAATTGATTTACATCAAAGGTCTATTGATGTGAGTTTTTGTGCACACACATATTTACTAAGGAAAAGATTCACTAGAGTTTAACCTTAATAAATGGCAATCAACTCGCCAACAAGTGAAAGGGTCAATCATAGTATAGAAAAGGATCAAACTAAAGGACAAAATTTTTATGAACTAATTGGATTTCAGTCAAAATAATAAAAATATTTAACAAGGATATATGAATTTGATTGATAATTAACTAAATTACCAACCAAGAAATGAAATCAAACTATGAAAGAAATAATTTTTGACTATGACAAAACTACTATGACGATGGGGCTCACGATCATAGTTTTTGTAGTCATACTGATTGATATAACTCTTCGAATTAAGAATTTTTAAATTAGGATCATGTGTATTTGCATTTCTCATAAGGACCTAACTTCCTACAGATCTGGGATCTTGGTGTTCATGGATCATTATTCAATTATCCCATAGAACTCCATTCAAGATGTCACCCGGAGTTCTCTGCATTCATTCATTATTCTAACCTTAGGGCCTTTGGTCTCTTAATCAAAGATTATAATAAATAAGAAATATGATAGATCATGTCATAAAACAAGTGCAAAGATTGAATGAAAAACATTTAACAAATAAAATTATTGGAGTCAATATCAACTACAACAAAGTAGGGTTGTGGGGCTACGCCCCATGCTCTTTCACTGAGATCTAGTCTCTAATCAAGTTCATGATATAATAAGATATATAAATAGAGAAATCTCATGGAGAAATAAATGTTATGGAGGAGAACATAGTGGTCTCGTCACAACTCCTCAAATGATAACTGCAGACTCTGGTCTAAATCTAAGGCATAGCATGTCTCCACGTCAAGTTGGAAGCTTTCATCTCCATCTATCCTTAGTGACAGATAAGATTGCAGATGAGTAGGAATAGGTTTGGCCCCTTTGTTTTGGATGCCCCTCAAGTGTATGTATATCCTCCCACAAAACATTAGATCCATCTAAATTAATCCAATGGCTATTTATATAGATTTTCATCACAGTGGTTTAGAATACCTTTAAGACCTATAAAAAGTTTCAAAGTGTCTAGAAATATATATTTATTGTATATACTTAAATTCCCTTTTTAACACATATTTAAATACCAAATTCCAAGTTTGGATGCAAAAGATGTGGCCATTTTGGTACAAGGTAAATCAAACACTGTGAGAAAATTTGCAGGCGAGTGGATCGATTGGAAAGCCCGCCAAGAGGCCAAGAAATGTATTTTATGTGTATAATAAAACAATTATTCCAATATATATATATATATATTAGATTTCAAGTATGAATCCAATATATCACCATTTTAGTATGGGATATACATCAGGCACTGGTAGAATATCTACAGGCCAATTGACTGGTTGGATAACCAATCGACCGATTGACTTTCCAGGAAAGTATTGATTTATCTGGAATGATTGTCTGAGGTCACAATGGCAGGAAAGTATTGACTTTCCAAGATAGCCATCGGATGATCCTATAGAGTGGGGAAGTGTGGCTTAAACCTAATGATGTATTCAACCATTGTATTTTTGCAAAGGGTCACAATGGCATCAATTTCTTCCTACGGAATGATGAGAATGTCATCCTCCACACTAATTATTGTCTACTTAATCCTTTTTTCAACATCTCCAATTGAGGTTTTTAAGATGGATATCTAAGTCTTTCGAATAGGGTAGATTCACACTTCATCGTTCGGGCTAGGGCACATGTATTGATTCTGTTTCCCCCTTTACATTAGTGGCTCTTGCTTAGCATGAGAGGCACCTCTACCATTGCGAGCAGACCTCATGAGTAAGAAATAGAATTTTTTTATGTATAAGGAATAGTTTACATGGGTAACAAATATGGAAAAGTACCATTTATTTTCACTAGATTATGTTCCAAAGTGGGTAGAGATGATAGAAATTGATTGTTATGAAGATGTTCAACAAGATAATCTTCCCTTGATATAAAGTCTCAAGAACTGTCATAAGTGATGGGGGTTCCTACTTTGTGGAAATCAATTTGAAATACTTCTGAGATAATATGGAGTTAAGCACAACGATGCCACATCTTACTATTCCCAAACATCAGGTCAAGTTAAAGTGTCAAACATGCAAACCAAATGAGTTCTGAAAACTACATAAAAATCTAGGAAGGAGACACAAAATTCAAGCAAGAGGATGTCCTCTGGGCATACATGATTGTGTTGAAGACACCAATAGGAACCACTGCATACATGCTATTATATGGAAAGGCATGCCACTTGCCTCTAAAGATGGACCAAAAAGCCTTTTGGGCCATAAAGTCTTTGAACATGGGCCCATATGTGGAAGACAAGATGAGATCCTTCAACTTCAAGAGAAGAGATCAGGCTATATGCTTATAACTTTAAAGAAAGAATAAAAGTATGGCATAATGCATATTTGAAAAGGAAAGATGCCAAATAAGAGACAAAATCATCCTATTTCATTTCATCTATTAGGCAATTTCCATGGAAACTAAGATCAAGATGGTCGCCTCCATTCAATGTGGTTAAACTTTACCCATTTGGCATAATGTAATTGTTTAGTGAGAAGTCTAGAACATTTTCAATCATCAGACAAATGATAAAAAGATATTATAAAGAAGAGGCATTCACAAATAGAGTTGATCCATAAATCACTAGTCCATAGACATGATAATGATGTCCAATGCGTCCAAATTAGCGTTGCTTAGGAGGCAAACCAATATTTTTTTGATCCATCCCATTTTGTTCTTCTATCTATAATAACTAGTTTTTATTTCATTCATGGCTTCTGTTTGAATTTAGAATTTTCATACAAAGCAAGTATATAGAGAATAAAATTTTACATAGTTAGATGATATACATTTGATTAGGTTGATGGAGGTTCGAACGATGAATAAAAGAGCCATATAGTTATCATAGGTTGTCAACAAGATACCCAAATGGACCAAGTTACCATCAAGTAGTATTTTCATCAGTTTATGAACATATATAGATTTCACTAGTTGATGTAGCCAAAGATTTACATAGGTTTATAAAACTAGAACCATCATTGATTCATGATCCCAGTATTCTCATTGATCTATAAGCATTTAATTGTTATCAAATGATGAAACTAACACTTTCTTTAGATGACACATACCACATTTTTATCAATGAGCGGGCACATGTCCCTCATCAGTAGATGAAACCAGTTTAATCATCATTAGATAAAAACACATTTGTCATTCTATGAAGCTAAATTTTGATAATTGGCTTTTGTGGCATCTCTATCGGTAGATGAAGATTGTGCTTTTTTATTGATGAACATTTCCTTTCTGTGGTCTTACCTCCACCAATGAGACCCTAGGAAACATGTATAGGTTCCACAACCACTTATGCTTGCTACTATGAAAGCAATTGTCCACAATTAGGATGGAACTTTACAAACCCTGACTACCACACACACACACTAAGACATGAGCTAATTTCCTATGATCTTTGACCTTCACCTATGGTGATTTTCTATAGGGGTCCATCTTTTCTTGGTTTTCATTGGTAGACACCATTGTATACGTCTACATCATCAAGGCATGTCTCTAATGAAAAGAATGCTATCCATCATTGTGCTCCCCATAACTAAGTGAGAAGCATACTGAGGGTTTCTCAACTATGACTCTGCAAAATCACATCGACATTGACAATGAAGAGGATCTCCAGTTCATCATTTCATGCTAGCACACTTCAGCATGCTCATGATAGATATATCAATCAAGAAGACTTTTCCTCCACACCAACCATTATGACAATGAATCTTGACACTAGACAAACCTAACACCACAAAATTACATCACAAGTTTTGGATTCTCATTAGTTTCAAATGTCTCCCAACAACATTTCAATCAGTTTATGCACCTGTTATCTTTCTATTGTTAGCCAATTTTTAAGATTTCATTTGCTAATATTTTCATTTATTTGTGTTTCAGCCAGCTCTTTCATGGGTATATATTTTCACTAATTGAGCTCAACATGTGTTTTCATCAGTTGACATCAATTAACAACTAAATAGTTTTCATGGGTTTATGCTTCAACGGTTTTTTTATTAGTTGTTCTATAGTCTACATCAACTATATATATCAACTACATACATCAATTATAGTCAAGATGGAAGGTTCATCATAGCTCTGTAAATTTAATTTGGAACTTATGTTGGCCGCAAGGATGCAACAAGGTGCAATCTTGAAGTAGTAGATAAATGAACCATAGAGGGAAAATAGATGGGTTCAAAACACCTGGCAAAGCATGGGGAATAACCTATAAAGAATGCATGTAATGTACCTAGAAGATCACCTAAGACACATGTAATACCCTAACCCCCCAAGAGAATCCTTCTTCTATTGGAGATGAAGCCTCAAAATTAGTTGAATATACACCTTTAGAATCAGCTCATGAAGTCCAAGAAAAGGAAAGTATTCAACCCTGCTCCTAAAATCCCACTAGAGAAGAAAACTAGTATAGAGGTAGAAGCTAAACAGCAAATGACGGGTATGGGAGACTTTACAATGCAACCCTCTATCGCTAAAATCCACACCTCTCAACTAGACAACATCGCCTTGATATCTAAAAAAATATTTCATCCCTAGATACGATGAACATCAAAAGAACTATGATATAATGGGTAGAAAAAGAACATTCAAGGAAACAAGGTACATTTGCATTAGATCCCTAACTTGGGAACTTATGACAAAGTCTAGGAGATCCTACACACTTCAAATATATACAAAATTTACTTCAATGACCATAGGTCATATAAAGAGATGACTTTAGTGTTTATTTCCTCATGATGAAACTCCATGTTGAAAAGAACGAGTAAGGTTGTTGTAGAGGGTCATACAAATTGGTATTCATATTATCCAATGACACTTCATACTAACTGAAAAGATGTTACCAAAATTGGGTTAACTTCAAAAAAAAAACTTCAAAAAAAAACTGAAAAGATGTTGAATGAAATCTTTTGTGAGAAAAAAATGAAGAGGCGGATTGTGCAAACAAAGGAACATCCGATATGGAAGTTAAAGGTTTCAATATAGATGATACATGGGAATGACTCAGTAGAGAACACACATGTCTAGTCACATCTAAAACATCATACATGCACTCTGGGATGATGTGTGTTATCCACATGCTCATAACCAACACGATCTTCACCAGAGTTGACATGGGGAACATGACCATAGAAAATCTCCATGTCCTATGGTGCATAATGGAGAAGAAGCTCATAAACATAGAGAGGCTACTAATCAACAAACTAAAGGTGGCAAGTGGCCTAGGAGGATCAAAAGAACTCTACATGGAAGGTCTAATCACTTTTATTGGCACCAACTTGGTCATTCTAAGATACTCTACAACTTCATAGAACTGAAGGGAGATCGATTCATTGACATCAAATACCTCCCTCGACTAGAGTATTAGCCAAAAAGCAGAAAGAAGAAAAAAGTTGTATACCATTACATTAAGTCTGACGATCTTATTCCCCTCCCTAAGATGTGCAACTATGATTGTGATAAATTATTTTCTTAAAAGACAAAATCCTCAAAACAATCTTTAGATCTATAGTCTCCACCAAGGGAGACAAGTCAAATGAAGCCTCTACATCTGGGGAAGCAATACAAACCAATCCTTCTAAGTCAACTGAAGTATAAAAAGGGGACAAAACCACAAGGCATGCTCTAGAAAGCAAACTCATTATCAGGATGCTCAATAAATCTGTCAAAGATCATGAAAGAGAAATTGCTCCATCATCTTTGTAGAAGCTTCCCAAGAATTCTATAGTAGTGCCCGCACAATCCATCATTCAACCTGATAATATCCAGCTGAATCAAAATCCGAACAAGCCCATGGTGAGGCTTTAACAATAGTACAGTACCTTACATCTATAGTAATCAACATGGTTGACACTAAGGAACGTCAAAATTAAAGGGATCCCCATATATCCTCTCATGTAAGTGGACCCAGAAGAAGCTAGAGGAGCTAATAAAAAGAGAGTAAATTTATCCCTCGCTACAAGAAGAAGCATACCCAAAGACAAATCCTTCAATGAGAAGCCAATCAAATGCAAGTGATTAATTAATGGAATTTGGATGGTAGTTCAACATCAAGCATGAGCTATATCTTTATAGTACTAGATGACCATTTCCCCGCTGAGCCAATCAACTCGCTTGGTGGGGGGCCTATCTTTCAACAAAATGAGTTGTCAGGTTGTTGTTGTCATTTTTCAAAGATGAAGAACAACGAATCTGAAATTGAATGACACTTGTCTCCATATCGATATACCCATCATCTTGGTTTTGACATATCGAGTTTCATATCATCAACTAGGGTTTCCACCCATATCGGGTTAGGGTATAATCCTAACACCATATAGTGTAGGAGTTAAATACTTGACCCTATATCATGCTCATAGTGTATCTATGTTTTACTCAAATCACCCATGAGGTATACACTCCTCACCATATCTTGTTTATGGTGTGTACATATCAACATGTCGGGTTACTTATCACCTAGGATTTTGATATATCGGGTGGAGTATATGCTTGATTTCATGTCGTGCATAGGGTGTATACTTGACCTTATATTGTGCACATGGTGTTTGGTTAACAACATATCGTGCACAAGGTGTGCATTTCATGATCATTACGTGCAAGAGGTACCTACTCATCACCATATCATGCTAGTAGTGTATTCTCCTCACCATATCGGGTAGAGGGTCTTCAACCCAATATCGGATTGGACCATGATGATGTCATCATCATCTACCTCTAGATTCTTATTCTCATTGTTCTAGTTCATGAAAAACAATCCTAACATACTTTTGGAACTCAAAGGATCATTAATTTATCAAAGCAATTCGAAATTGAAAGTAGATCAACAAGTTCAACAATATTGAAGGTGAATAATAGCATAGTTGGGTTCAAGTTATATAACCCTCCTTATGAACAACTTCAAAGCTCCAAGATCCAAAGCTTCACATTCCTAAGGTTCAAGATGAGCTTCTCAAAGGTCCAATTTATTTCTATACATAATATTTATACTTTATCTTCAAGTGTGCAATCACTAACCACACATGTTAAAGATAAACAACACAAATGCAATCACTCTTGCTCTTTTTCAACAATTAAAACAACAACAAACCAACCAATAATAAATGAATGAATCTGTGCCAAACATGTCAAGGGAAATCAAAGCGCTATAGAAAGAATCTGACAAATTGTGTAAAGAAATGGATCAGCTAATAATCATAGCGTAGAAGAAGAATGAAAGCACAAAAAGAGAAAGGAAGCCTCCTCATCTTCATCATCATCCACACCACCATAAGGATATGAAAAACCTAAAGGTGATGAATTCAAGAAGTCAAAGAGTTTCCATAAGGCAAAAGTATGTCCCCAGTCACCTACACATAGCACTAACCACACACAAAACATTGAAGTGACTAGAAGTGTCACCATTAGATTGTGTCATAGTGGTACAGTCAGATAATGACAAAGGAAAACAACATGTAAAAAGTGTGGGTGACTCCAAAGAAGGTGATGAAGCTCAGGTAAAGTTGGTGTCACCCCAGACCAATAAACAAATATACCTACAATAGTTGGGAGGCAAGATCAAACAATGGTTATAAAAGAGGAAAATCAGCAACCTGAAGATGTGACTATGATAGACAGAGAAGAATCGATGAGGCACAATGATGAAATTTTGAAATGCATTCAGTCATTTGAAGTGATGGTGAGGGGAACCAAATATCTAAAAGAAATTGGAAGATCTGTTCCAATATGAAGCACCACCACCACCTTTTTAAGGAACATGTAGTGAGCTCCTATTATTCCAGCACACAGAATGTCACATTAAATTAGACCCCCCTAAGAGCATAACTAATGATGAGGAAAGAGGAAAAGAATACAACTCCTCACACAATGATGAAGAGGACCTACATAAATTCTTCATAGGCACTCCAATGCACCCGATCCTTCTAGAATCAGATCAGGCACAAAGTGTCAGGTTATCTGGACCCCCGCCTCTTCCCTAGAATATGAGACATGAATATGGCCTCCACGTAAAGGATAAATTTGCAAGAAATTATGTGGCTATTGAGATTTAGAAATTTTAAACTTGGAGGCAACATGATGTACCTCAATGGAAGGTGGGTATTGATGATATACGGCCTATGAAGCACATTGATATGAAAAGCAAATGTTAGTATACAACTATTCAGAGTGTTATGTGCTAATATATTAGAAGAACTCCTCCATAGAGACAAAGATATGCATGTTTTCAAAACATCACCAAGTCTATTATCCTACCTTTATCAGGATAGACTTGATGTCCATAAGTTAAGAAATCATAATAGTTGACATGATCTGAACCCACTAATCAGGGTTAAGGCCTGCCAAGATGAATAGTGTATCCATCAACTTTTAATCCCTTAATGAAAATCAGCCATAATTTTTTCTTTTCTTAGATAGATAATAGATATTTTACTAAACGATAACGTCTCATCTAAACATAACATTAAAGGATACAACAGAGTTCAAATTTTACATTGAAGGAAGAGTTTCAGATTTACTATATATCATGTACATTTTATTACAAACTACTCTCTTTTCTCACTCTCTCATTCTAAAGATCCATAGGATGGATAAGAGATCATCTATCTATTCTAATTACTTCCTCTTCAGCTTCTCTATTCTACTCTTGATAAACAAATGGCTTCTATCTCCTCAATAAGAGCTAGTCCTTTTCCTGAAAATTTGTTTAGAAGGTTGATGTGTGACTAGCTCAGTGGGTAGAAAATCAACAGGTAACCAAGATATATACAATGCTTATCATTTGTAGACCTTTAATGCAAAAGTGTGAAAGCATTGATAGTTTAAAACTATAAATCAATCACCATAGTACACGGTCTAATATTAAATACAAAAAAGTAACCTAAAACCATTCAGTTGGTTTTTAATCCATTTATTATGCCACTCGACCCACATGAGGTGTATCACAACAAGCTATGATCTCATTATATAAGACTTAGAAGCATGTTTCGGTTCCTAAGTCTTTAATTCCAATACCATGTTTGTAGCTGGCATCCCCACGTCGGCCTCCCGATGACTATGGGAGTGGGAAGATATCTAGACTCCTACTCTAAACATGGGTACTTAGGTGGAGAGTCAAATCGCTCTATCTTAGTGTGCATTAGTGGACCTACTGACCACTAATCTCCACAACTTTTAACACGGGTACCACTGGCATCCCCGCTTGGTGTTGGGTACCACAAAATTCATAAGGAGTCTATCCTACCAGTCAAGACCCATACACACTACTGGTACAATCCATCTTACCTCGATCTGGACTACCTCTAGTCAGGAAGTTGTTTCCTCTTCACCCTACATGCCTCATCTTGTGAGGATTCTACAGTGTGTAGGGAAATATTGGCATCATATATGGCAGTAGAAACAAAAAATTTACTACCATATTCCCCTTAGATGGTATATTGCATTAACAACTATGAATTGAGAAAGAGGGTTGCAAGGTTTATACCTGGTCCTAGAGAAAGTTTAGTGACTATCCCTTATTTTATTTTGCTTCTTTCTTTAAGTTGCACTCGGACAGCGTCAGCAACAGCCTCAGGGTTGATCATTGTGGATGGGGGTTGACACACATCCTCCTAGCAGGTGGCAATGGCCTCCTCACCTCTGTAGTCTACACAGACCACCAGTAACTCCTATCATTATGGATGAACAGACAAGAAGGAGTTGTCCCTTCTCGTCAATGTGCTAGCATGGACTTGCTCTTTGAATTTTCTCTCCCTTACTATTTCTCCCTTTGACGGGTAGGACTTGCTTGAGTTCTCACGTTACTACTATGAGAAGACAATAATTGTTAGAGCTTATTGTTGTGTCTTTAGAAAGCCTCAGCTACCCCATCTATTTATAGGAGGTTCAGGTCAGGAGTTCTAGATTAAGAGGGAGTCGAAGAGATGTAAGTTCATGCATTTTCTAGAACCTACAAACCATGAACCATTCAATTCACATGTGAGTCGGTCTGTTCAACCCTTGAACCAGTGATTTCACTATGTTTCCTATTCACAATTGTATTGACATTTAATATTTGATTAATGCAGAACATGACATAGGCATAAATCGTAATCCAATCAAATTTGATCAACCAAATAGTCAGTTTACAACCTGAATTGACCGTTTCACACATCTTAGTCG
Organism: Alisma plantago-aquatica; assembly: GCA_963693085.1. Taxonomy (NCBI): domain Eukaryota; kingdom Viridiplantae; phylum Streptophyta; class Magnoliopsida; order Alismatales; family Alismataceae; genus Alisma; species Alisma plantago-aquatica. The sequence goes on from OY856412.1 coordinate 864,275,559, forward strand.
ATTGGTTCACTTGTTGAACTGGTCGTTTCAGAGTGTTGATTGTCAAACATGTTTAAATTGAATACCTAATACTTTATTAATCAAGTTTGAACTTCATTCATGACTAAAATCCTATTTTAGGTGCATCCTATGTGTGTGACCCTATAGGTTCCAAGTTACATTGGTATTGGATGTCCATAACCAACTTATGACATCACAAGCAATGAGTGGTATCTAGCAAGACATCATTGGTACCCAAGTAATCGGAAAGTTGGAGATCAACTTCAACCTACAATCTATGATTGGTATTACAATGATCTTATAGTTCCTTTATCACTGATATCTAGATTAAACTTGGAGCATGCAACCAACATCCTCTTAAATGTTTAATCCATGTTCTTTGAACTAGAGCAGACTATCTGAAATATATGTAAGATCAATATCACATGTTGACTCAGATGAGCATGGTCGTGCATTTGTCAGTCTCACTTATCATGTTTCTAGTATATCATACTCTTGTAGAAGGGACAAATCCCATCTACATCACTCACAATGCACAGAAGCACCACCTTTATGGCAATTCTTATTCAAGGTCATAGTGGATGATGTCAAAGTACATCGAATGACATGTGATGAGTGTAGTGATTTTAGGTATAAGAACCACAATCACCACCATCACTATGGGAGATGACTTAGACTACCAATCTTGTTTCCATGTATCACTCTCAAGGTGGGTCTATCTGATACACTATTCTATAGCAACTATCTATGTGTTTGGTTTGATATCACATATCATGACTGAATGAGATTGTGTCATCAACCAACACACACTCTAGTCTTATGTGTTATTGTTGTCTATCTGATTCCACAATAACATCTAACTAGGGACATTACAAGAATGTATATGCTCTAGACATTTGTATGAACTTATTATTCAAGTCCTCAACCTAAAGACATACGTCATTGAGTAACATCATTCTTTAGATGTTTATTATGCTACATCATTTCTGATAACTAAATGAAATTTAATAAATTGGAATTTTGCCTTTATTATTAATCAAATTATTTACAAAATATGTTATTGCAATCATTATATGATTGGCTCTCTATGCATACAAACCAACACAACATCAAGGGCATCTAACTTCTAGTGATATTTAGTTGATTTAACAAGATTCATCATTGTAACCAATGACTACCCTATTTGCGTCAATTAAGTATCTCATAGAAATCATATGGCAACTTTCATAGTTCTCATAAACAAAATTAGACTCTTTTATTCTAAGCTAGGCAACCTAGTTTCCCCGGTGCCTCTATCTACACCATTCCATCACATGTCCTTTATAACAACTCGCATAGGAACTTTTGATATGACATTAAATCACTAAAATATGATTAATTAAGCATTTCCACTATTGAAAATCACTACAAAGATTTATCAAATTCATTAGAATTATCATATAGAAGGATTTTATTATTGATAAGCCACTAATTGAATTTGTATGTTGTAAATCAGGGTTAAAAGGTGATTTTCCACTCACATATCTCATGCAAGATTATTGATCTTAGCCTTTTCACCAACTAAGCTTGGATCTTAGCTCACACAAGTATGAATCAAGCTTTAGGCCTTAAGATTTCATTCTAACTAATCATCAGCAAGAAAAATAGACCTAGAATAGTCGGCTAAAGGTAAAGATGAAAAAATAAAGAGTAAACAAACCTCCAGATAGTCAAATAGAAGATCATTGATAGAGCAAAGAGGAAAAAGAGAAGGTATCTATGGTATAGAACTACTTACCACAAAGAATCAGTGGTTATTTCATCAATCTCCAATCATTCTTCACACTTTCCCCATTGGTCTAAGATCTGAGAGTGTAGAGGGTCAAATATGGTTCTAATGTACTTCGTTTCATTGAAAACGGATATGTATAGCAAAAGTTATGGTCGTTTTACGATTGGCTATCCTAGCCGGCAATTCTTGGTGGTCGATGGGATTACTCAGCCTTCTCAGTGGCTGTTGGGCCCTTGTTTTGGCAGTCACTGGCCCTTTGGCGTGGCAGTCTCTAGGCCCGCTAGTTTGGCGGTCTCCTAGAAACTTCACATGTTACTCAAAAGGCCATAACTCTTTCATTTTAACTCCAATTTGTCTTATTCTTTTTGTGTTGGATTTGTAAATGAATTCTCTACAATTATATAGTTACATTTTTATAACATTCTCAAATAAAAATTATTTATTAATTATTTCCTCAAGTATCATTAATTCTCCTCCCACATACATGTATGGTCTAATTTCTTGAGGTATGCCTTAAGTCAAGATTATGAGTTATTCAAAAAAGTATTTGAGATAACCAAGGTTAAGATAAAGCACATTTTAAGTATATTACTAATAAATGCACAACCAGCATTAAGGTTATCTTAAATCCCTAAGATTACCAACAAAGCTAGAAGAGCATCGTAACAATCATCCCCCTCTAATAAAAAATTAATCTCAAAATTCCTTGAGGAGGAAGGATACTTATTACACATATCTAACTCTACTTCCCAAGTAGCTTCTTCTATACCATGATTCCTCCAATGAACTTTCACTAAGGGTATCTCCCTCTTTTTAAGCTTCTAAATTCTGTGATCTAGAATTTGGATAAGTCCTTCAACATAGGAGATGTTCTCTATTAATTTTACAAGATCCAGATCTATGATCTCTTATGTACCAAGATGACACTTCTTCAAAATAGATACATGAAAGACACCATGTAAATTTTCCAACTTTCTATGATCTTTTATGTACCAAGATGACACTTCTTCAAAATAGATACATGAAAGACACCATGTAAATTTTCCAACTTTAAAGGTAACTCAAGTTTATATGCAACTGGTCCAATTCTTTGAATGATTGGACATGTACCCATGTATCTAGGAGTTAGTTTGCCTCACTTACCAAACCTCAACACACCTTTACATGGTGAGACTTTCAAATAAACCTCATCTCCAACCTCAAACTAAAGTCGTCTACTCCTTTTCTCTGCATCACTTTTGTGTCTGCCCTGTGCAGCCTTCAACTGTTGTCTGATCACAACTATCTTGTCTATTGTTTCTTCCACAAACTCTCAACCTAGAATCTGCCTTTCTCCAACTTCATACCAAAAAATAGGGGATCTACACTTTATCCCGTATAGAGCTTCATAAAGGGGTCATGCCAAAAATAGAATGGAAACTATTATTATAGGCAAACTCCATAAGACTGAGATGATCATCCCAACTACCACTAAATTACAAAACACATGCTCTCAACATATCCTCTAGGGTCTGAATTTCCCTTTCTAATTGTCCATCTATTTGAGGATGATATGCTTTACTAAACTTCAACTTTGTTCTCAAGGAACGTTGCAATTGATTATAGAACCTGATGTGAATTGAGGATCTCTATTAGATATTATAGAAATGGGTATCACATGCAATCTTACTATCTCAACTACATAGACTTTGGCTAACTTTGGTGTATCACAAGTTGTCTTAACTGGTATAAAGTGATAATATTGTGTTATCCTATCTACTATTACCCATACAAAGTAAAAATCATGTTGTTTCCTAGGTAATCCAACCAAAAAATCCATAGTGATATGCTCCCACTTCCATTCAAGGATAGGAAGTCATTGGAGAGTACCTATTGGTTTTTTATGTTCAACCTTAACTTGTTGACAGACACCACACATGGATACATACTCAGCCACATCCTTCTTCATACCAAACCACCAATACAATTCCTTAAGGTTTCTATACATCTTTGTGTTTCCTGAATGTATTACTTACATAGAAGAGTGAGCTTCCTCAAGAATTTGTTTCTTTCACTCAGTGTAATATGGCATGTGTTGAATAAGTGTCGTCTTGGTTAGAAAAATATTATAGACACGTATCATTTATATTTAAGAGCGAATATCCCCTATGTAGAAGGACCAATCCAAATTCTAGATTGTAGGATTATCTATAATCCTACATTATTAGTTTGGTAAGATTCTCAAATAAAAATTTATTTATTTAATTATTTCATAAGGTATCATTAATTCTCCTCTAACATACATGTATAGGCTCATTCTATATCAACTAAAACTCATATCTTGTGATATGCTTAAGTCAGGATTATGTGATATTCAAACAAGGATTTGATATAACCAAGGTTAAGATAAATCACAAGGTAAGTATATTACTAGTAAAAGCACAACAAGCATTAAGATTCTCTTAAATCACTAGAATTATCAGCAAACCTATAAGAGGGTTGTAAAAATTCTCCCCCTCTAATAAAAAACATTCGTCTTGGACATGTAAATTGTCCAACTCTAAAGGCAATTCAAGTTTATACGCAACAGGTTTAATTCTCTAAATGATTGGATAGAGACACATGTATCTAGGAGTTAGTTTGCCTCACTTCCCAAACCTCAAGACACATTTCCAAGGTGATACTTTAAAATAAAACTCATCTCCAACATCAAACTAAAGTGGTCTACACCTTGTCTCTACATAACTATTCTATTTGTCGTGTGCAGCCTTCAACTATTGTCTGATCACAACTATCTTTTTGTTGTTTTTTCCACCAACTTTGGACCTATAATCTACCTTTCTTAAACTTTATACCAACAAATAGGGGATCTACACTTTCCCCCATATAGAAATTCATAAGGGGACATGCCTAAACTAGAATGGAAACTATTGTTATAGGCAAACTCCATAAGATTGAGATGATCGTCCCAACTGCCACTGCACTGAAAAATGCATGCTCTCAACATTTCCTCTAGGGTTTGAATTGGCCTTTCTGGTTGTCCATCTATATGAGGTTGAAATGATCTGCTAAACTTCAACTCTGTTCCCAAGGAACATTGTGACTGATTCCAAAATCGAGATATGAATTTAGATCTCTATCAAATATTATAGACATGAGTGTCCCATGCAATCGGACTATCTCATCTACATAGACTTTGGCTAACTTTAGCATATCTTGTGTTGTCTTAACTGGTAGAAAGTGAGAATACTTTGTTATCCTATCTACTATTACCCATATAGAGTCAAAACCACATGGTGTCCTAGGTAATCCAACCTCAAAATCCACAGTGATATGCTCCCACTTCCATTTAGGGATAGGAAGTGATTAGATAGTACCTACTATTTTTGATGTTCAGCCTTAACTTGTTGATGTATACCAAACCTGGATACATAATCACCCACATCCTTCTTCATACTTGACCACCAATTCAATTCCTTAAGGTTTCTACAGATAATTGTGTTTAGTGGATGCATTGCTTACATATTGATGTGTGTTTACTACACTTATTAAACATAAGTGTATGTATCGAAGTAATATAGGCCAAAATATGTCTGAATATCAAACTCGAGGAAATGTGAATCCAAAGACTACTACTAACCATCTATACCTATTCAAAAAGGTGATAGATTGATTAATTGACTGATTGCAAGAATTAAACTAAATTATTGAGGTCGTGATCACAAGTGGAATGGATTCCATAGAATTATGGTTTTACCATAGTTCACATTGCAATTAACATCATTTCATTAATATATATTCCTCCCACCCTGGACCGAGGGACTTGTAGCAAGAATTACCCACTCTCGCGGCATAATTCACTACCTAATGTAACATAAATCCCACTCTTGTAGTGATTTAACTATTATCTAGGCATTTTAGTGAATCCTCTGGGCTATAGCTTTCACAGTCGTAAGCCCTCTATCGAGGCGCAGTCTAGGCTATGTAAATCTACGACCTATCCAACCCTTAATCCCTCTCTTAAAACAATTAACAGTCTAAGGAATTAACACGATCAGACATAGATAATTCATGAAGCAATCATAGATTTATGTCCAGAAATTAAGAGAAATATAGATATTAACGCATAATGTCAAATACAATGCAAAACTGGGCTACTCTGGGTCTTAAGGAATAAAGGGAGTTAGCCTTGTATGATTTCCATTGTCATACACATAGGAGAAGAGAAGGAAAATGTGGAAACATCAGAGATCTAAAGTAACCCCTAAAGAAGTTGATCTAGATGACTCCCTCTAACGAACATGATGATTTTCTATCCTCTGGATGCAAATCTCTTAATCTGAGGTGTTTGAATTGTCCAGAATGTGGCTTTCTCCTCTCCTTTCTTCTCTCCTAGCTCTCGATTGGTGTACAATGGCATAGAATGTGATTCTTAGGTCTGGTTGCACTCCCTCCTAGTCATAGGAGAGACTTAGTGTGCCACTAAGTCATGACTATTGGATTAATCACCATCTTTAATCTCGTCTGATCGTGACAAGTTGGTACCGCTGATAGGATGTCGATGGCACCAAATCCTCTTCTGGGTCACAACTCCCTATGAGTGTTGGTACTACCGACTAAAGCGTTGATAACATCGAGTTTCTCCATGACATCTCGTGACATTTTTTCCTGGTACAAGTTGTTACCACAGATAGGAGGTCGGTGGCACCGAACCACTTTGGTTGTGTTACTGTTGATCAAGTTGATACCAATGATTATTTTTCCTGTACCATCTAGTGCTTTCAACTCATGCATGTTCTTCTCTTCAATTTTCAATATCACTGACAAAGTTGTCGGTAGCACCGAGCTGATCCAGGACTTGTCAATTTACTTGAAATTTAACAAAGAAGAACATAAGTCCCATAAATTATAATACATTAATATGAAATAGTAGAAATAGGCAATACTATATGAAAACATATGTCACAGACTAATAATGATAAACCATGCATAAATAATGTCAAAATGAGCAAATGTGCACAAAGTACATAATAAAATAGCATGTAAAAATGAATAATATTCAATGCATCATAATCCCCTAAGATTAAATGTTCCTTGCCCTCAAGCAACATACCCTCAGATCTATTTGAGACAAGTCAACAAAAGGACAAATAATATGAACTTCATTTCTCAACTACCCCCACCTGGCGGTCCCAAACTGGCCCTTACCGACCACTGAACAAATGACTACTCTCAAGTGACCAAAATTTTCATTAAAGATGCTTACCATTATATTAGTGAAACACTATCAATAGAGTAGTTAATATCATAGTCAATAGGGCATTCACTTGGTGCATCATGTGATTCCCTGTCTACATTTCTCTTTAATTTAACTTTCAAGCTGATTGGAAGTAGTTCTCCTTATAAGAGTGCAAGAGGAGATCAATCATATTTGTGGCCCACCAATAAGAGCAATGGGTGGAATGAAGTAGGTGGCTTATGAAGAATCACAAGTAACATCTGAATCATTTATGCAAAAGTAAAACATGATGAACCTGTAAAATGGAGGTAGTAAGGAATGCATGAATCCAATTGCCTACTATTATGGGTGGAATGATGCATGCACCGAAAGTCTTATCATATTGAAGAGAGTGGAATAAAATAATACATCATGTAGTTTTTTTCATCTCTTCTTGAAGGAAGATTTAGAACTGAGCTCAGGGCATCCTTTCCTTCCTCTTTATTTCATACAAAAATTCCTTTCTTTTTTTTCATTGGCCCAATATTTTAGATTAGTTGACGAGTATGTCCGGGCTTCACCATAACAACCAAAAAGAAAATCATCTTGACCGATATGGATGTGTATCCCTTCACTTTATTTTCACAGAAAAAAAGAATCATAAGTGCATAATGAACAAATGAATTATTCAAAAGATAAGCAATATACATGGATTTGTTATGCAACTAATTGATATGCACATAAAAAAAATTTCATTTTGTAACTATTACAATAGAAAGACTAGCTATCATGTCACCCATTAAACTATGCAATGCAATAAAGAGAAATTAATTTGGTTTACTTCATCATCTTAAGGTGGTGGATCAAATGTATGAAAAGTGGATGGAATCACAAGATTAAGGGGCAATGCCTTTCTTAAAATATGTTATGTCCCTTGGCTATCAACCTGTGTATAGGGTAACCTTAGAGATTCTTTCTCAAAATTCCATTTAAGGTCACATTACTTTTTTTGGTCGGTTTGGGCTCGAACCCCATCATCATCCACAATTCTTAGATAAATTAAGATTTTCATTCATATTAAATGTCCTCAAGCTGACTAACCCATACACTTTGTCTAGGTGATCTTGCCTTTAGAATTTGCAACTAAGCTTAAAAGATTTGATCATGTAAAAATTCTCTTTTAATTTCCATTATAGAGGTACACGTATGAAGATGACAGAAATCATGAATTCAACTCCACTATTACACTAGATAGATGTGGATCCTACAAATTTAATAAAAATAAATAAAATCAAACTAAAGAACAAAATAAAGATAAAGTCATTCCAACACCCCCACTAAGCTTGAACTTGACCATGTCCTCATAGTAAAAAATCAAACCTAGAGGTGGAATGGGGTACCAATTTCTCTGATGGGTGGTGGTGGAGGCATCAGTGGCTCTGTGAATCAAGTTATGCTAGCATATATCTATCTTGTTGGTGCCACCAACTTATGTCTCGATGGTACCAAGATATGACATTGTCTATCTTTCTTTGAGCTACATCAGTTGGTGCCACTGACATGTGTCTCGGTGGTATAGACAACCTTTCTTGAAGCTCTGTGATTTTTTCTAAGAAAAGTCGGTGGTACCAACTTTGGTGTCGGTGGTATCAACTTTCTGTAGACCTTAACTTGATAAGGAGTCAGTATCAATGACTTGAGTGTCAGTGGTATCGACTTTGACTGTGCTTGCACACCAAACAAATGCATTAAGGTATCTTTATACAACAATTAAATTTTTAATAAGAAAAGTAAGAAATTTTAACAATGAAAAGTCCTAATAGAATGTAAATGATAGAAATAAAATTGAGTTGCCTCCCATGAGCACCCTTATTTAATGTCCTAGGATCAACAAGGTGATTTTCTTCATCCTGGGTTGTCATAGGATGGTTGTGAATACTCATCTAGCAGTCTGACTCTATCATCATCTATCCGAGCGTCAAGTCACCTCTACCATAGAAATCATCACATCGGTCATAGCTTGGAACGACCTTCTTATCAACATCTCTAATCCCTGCATCTCATGCATATCCATAACCACAAAATCAATAGGGTAGACGAATTTGTCAATTTTGACTAGCACAAACTCACATATCCCATACAACCTCACAATTGATCTGTCTGCCAACTAGATTCTCATGGATGTTTTTGTTGGTTTCTTCAGCCCCAACTTTTGAAACGTAAAGAGATGCATGAAATTTATGCTCGCCCCAGAGTCACATTGTGCTTGTTGGAAACGTTTTTTGCCTATGGAATAGGGAATGTAGAAACATCTTGGATCTTTTCTCTTCATCTGCACTCTTCCTTGGATCATCACACTCACCACTTCATCAACACACAAGACATTTGTATCTTTTATTCATCTCTTCTTGTTGATGATATCTTTCAATAATCTCCCATAAGAAGGAATCTATTCTATCACCTCCACGAGTGGAATGTTGATGTAGAGCTTTTAGATGAAATCTAGGAATTTCTTGAACTGCTTTTCCTCCTTTCTCAGCTTCAGACTATCTAGAAATGGAACATGTGACTTCTCTGCTCACTTGTATTGAGGAATGTATGGCACATTAGGGATCTCCTTCCCTAAGCTTGCTTCAACACCACATTCTAGGATAGAATTTGGCACGTCTCTTGTATATGGAATGTCATGTGGCTGGTCCTTCTAAATGGGTGCCTCCTTGTTGATTGTGATTGCTCCAATCCCAAGTAGAACCCTCACTTGTTCTTGTTGCACAGACACCTTTTCTGGAACTGTAGGTGAGGTAATGGCAATGGTGGAACTTCGAAGTTCCTTGTCCTGCAAAATGGGTGAAAATGTGGTATCCTTGTCACTTTTATTTGACTCTATATCTACTGAGGTACCTGTGTGAGCATACCACACATGCATTTTGCATCCTCCTAGTCTTCCGTATTGACTGCATGGAAATGGAACTTTTGATACATACACCCAATTCACCTCTGGAACATGTTGCTCTGGTGGCTTCTCATTAAGATGTTGTGGCTCCTTGATAACAGAGACAAAGTTTACTTGATGATGCTAATGACTTGTCTTTGTATTCCTATGAAATACCTATTGAATGGGCTTCTTTATGGAAGCCACCTCTGCTGCTAGCTGAGAAATTTGATTTTTGAGACTATGGATCTGAGTCTCATGATTTTGTTGCACCCTTTTTGTATGGTCTAGTAAGGTCTCGTTCTGACTCACTAGATTGCCTAGCATGTCTTCAAATTTATCTATCTTGATGGGGGATAACCTATTAATATTACTGATGCGGGTGCATGCAATCCTCCTCTTCAACTCCAGATGAAGTGTCTTGCTCAAGCTTCCTTGTGACTCTGTCCATCCAAGCTTTTAGTTTTGTGATCTCCCTAGATTCCATAGCACTTTTAATTATTGTTGGTGCTTCTCTTTCTTCTCCCATGACTGATGTTTAGAATTGTTTTTCAGGATTTCATGATACCTAGTCGCCTTATTGTTGAGGAAAAATCATGACCATGCACTATCAAGTGAAGTTCTCTCTCCGTTATGCAACCCTTAGTAGAAAGTCTTTTCTTGTCCATACAGATCAATCCCATGATGAGGGACCTTCCTCACCATGTTCTAGAATCTTTCCCATGCTTATGAATAAGACTCCTATGCATGTTGCTTAAAGTTATAGATCTTCCCAACGAGCTCATTCATTTTCTGGAGCAGAAAAAAGCATTCAAAGAAGACATTGACCATTTGATCCCAGGTTTCTATTTATTCTGTAGGAAGACTTAGTAACTACACTTTTTCTTTATCTTCCAGCGAATAAGAAAATAACTCTAGATAAATCATCGTCGTCAGGACCTTGTCAATTTTCAGCACATCACAACTTTCCACAAAATTATCTATGTGAGATATTGGATCCTCCATATTGTGCCCATGAAAAGCCTGTGATTTTACAAATTCCACTAGTCCTGGATCAATTCTATAGATGTCCACAATTATTGTTTGTCGTCTTATTGGTCCCGATTGAGCTCTAGTTGAGGATGCCTTAATTTTTTCCCAGACAGTCTACTCTTCAACTTCCGCACTACTATCACCCATATCCAGTTGTTCTGGTTATGTCACCTGTGATGGGGGAGTTAGGATGAGTCCTCTCATAGAATCACAATATTCCCTTGCTTTGTAGAAAAGTTCCTCCTTGCTAGAACTCTGTGGAGTTGACTCTTCATAGTCGATGGTTCTGGTTTGAACCATACACTAGTACCTAAAAATAGTAAGATCACTGTGAGAAATGGATACTAGGGATTGAATGAAGATTTGAATTTTTAGCTTAGAAAATAATGAAAATAAAAGAAAATTGTGGCCTAGAGTGGTCTTTCATAGCACTCGTAGTGTTGGATTTACCGTTTCCTGGACAACGACACCAAAAACTTGATGTGTGTTTACTACATGTATTAAAGGCAAGTGCATGTATCAAAGTAATATACACCAAAAGAGGCCCGAGTATCGAACTTGGGGAAATGTGAATCCAAAGACTACTACTAACTATGACTCAATCACCTAGACCTATTAAAAATATGATTGATTGATTAATTGACTAATTGCAAGAATTAAACTAAATTATTGAGGTTGTGATCACAAATGGAATGGATTCCTTAGGATTATAGTTTTACCATGGTTCACATTGCAATTAGCATCATTTCATTAATATTTATTCCTCCTTCCTTGGACCAATAGACTTGTAGCAAGAATTACCCGCTCTCACAATGTAATTCACTAACTAATCTAATATAAATCTCACTCTCGTAGTGATTTAACTATTAGCTAGATGCTTTAGTGAAATCTCTAGGCTATACTTTCATAGTCATAAGCCCTCTCTTGAGACACGGTCCTGGCTATCTAAATCTACGACCTATCCAACCCTTAATCCCTCTCTTGAAGCAATTAACAGTCTAAGAAATCAACTATAGTGATCATGCATAGATAATTCATGAAGCAATCGTTGATTTATGTCTAGAAATTTAGAGAAATATTGATATTAACTCATAATGTCAAATACAATGCAAAACTGGGTTACTCTCCGGTCCTAAGGAATAAAGGGTACTAGCCCCACATGATTTCCATTGTCATACACGTGGGAGAAGAGAAGGAAAATGTGGAAAACATTGGAGATATAAAGTAACCCCCGAAGAAGTTGGTCTGGATGACTCCCTCTAACGAATGTGACAATTTATTGTCCTCTGGCTGCAAATCCTCCCACCGGAGGTGCCTGATTGTCTGAAACGTGGATTTCTCCTCTCCTTTCTTCTCTCCCGACTCTCTGTTTTCATACAATGGAATAGAGCGTGATTCTTAGGTCTCGTCGCACTCCCTCCTAGTCATAGGAAAGACTTAGGGCATCATTAAGTCATGTATGTTGGACTAGTCATCATCTTAAATCTTGTTTGATCATGACAAGTTGATACCACTGACAGGATGTCAGTGGCACTGAGTCCTCTTCTGGGTCAAGACCCCTTGTGAGTGTCAATACTAATGATTGAAGCGTCGATAGAACCAAGTTTCTCCCTAAGATCTCCTGACGATTTTTCTCGGTACAAGTCGGTACCACCGATAGGAGGTCGATGGCACCGAACCACTTTACTTGTGTTATTGTTGATCAAGTCGGTAGAATTGATTATTCTGTCGGTACCACCGAGTGCTTTTGACTCATGCTTGTTCTTCTCTTCAATTGTCTGTAGCACCGAGATGATCCATGACTTGTCAAATTACCTGAAATTTAACAAAGAAGAAGATAAGTCCCATAAATTATAATAAATAAATATGAAATAATATAAATAGGAACTATTTTATGCAAATGTATGTCACATGCCAATAATGATAAGCATGCACAGATAATGTCAAAATGAGAAAATGTGCACAAAATACATAATAAAATAGCATGTGAAGAATGACTAATATTCAATGTATCACATACAAGAGTGAGCTTCCTCAATAATTTGTTTCTTTAACTCAAATTCATCTGTCCTATGTTGAAGAAGTGTCATCTTGGTATAGAAAATATTGTAGACCCATATCATGTACAGTTAAGAGAGAATATCTCCTACGTTAAATGACCAATCCAAAGTCTACGTCATAGAAGTATCTACAATCCTGCATTACTAGTTTGATAAGATAGATTTTCAAATAAAAATTTATATATTAATTAATTCCTCAAGTATCATTAATTATCCCCCACATACATGTATGGGCTAATTCTATATCAACTAAAAATTAGATTTTATGATATGCTTAAGTCATGATTATGTGTTATCCAAACAAGTATTTGAGATAACTAAGGTTAAGATAAAGCACAAGGTAAATATATTACTAATAAAAGCACAACAAGCATTACGGTTATCTTAAATCCCTAAGTTTTCCAGCAAAGCTAGAAGAGGTTTGTAACAATTCTCCATTTAATAAAAATTTCATCTCAAACATCTAAATTGGCCAACTCTGAAAGCAACTCAAGTTTATATGCAATAGGTCCATTTCTCTAAATGATGGGATAGGGACCCATGTATCTAGGAGTTAGTTTGCCTCGCTTCCCAAACCTCAGCACACATTTCCATCATGAGACTTTAAAATAAACCTCATCTCCAATCTCAAATTGAAGTGGTCTACACCTTTTTTCTGCATAACTTTTCTATTTATCCTGTGCATCCTTCAACTATTGTCTGATCACAACTATCTTTTCTGTTGTTTCTTTCACAAACTCTATACCTAGAATATGCCTTTATCCAACTTCATACCAACAAATATGGGATCTAAACTTTCTCCCATATAGAGATTCATAAGGGGCCATGCCTAAACTAGAATAGAAACTATTGTTATAGGCAAACTCCATATAAGACTGAGATGATCATCCCAACTACCGTCAAACTGCAAAACACATGCTCTCAGCATATCCTCTAGGGTCTAAATTATGCTTTCTGATTGTCCATCTTTCTAAGGATTAAATGCTTTGATAAACTTCTACTTTGTTCCCAAAGAACATTGCAACTGATTCTAGAACCTAGACGTGAATTTAGGATCTCTATCAGATATTATAGAAATGTGTATCCCATGCAACCTGACTATCTCATCTACATAGACTTTTGCCATTTTGGCATATACCATGTTGTCTTAACTGGTAGAAAGTGAGAATACTTTGTTAGCCTATCTACTATTACCCATACAGAGTTAAAACCACATGGTGTCCTAGGTAATCCAACCAAAAAATCCATAGTGATATACTCCCACTTCCATTCGGGGATAGGAAGTGATTGGAGAGTACCTGCTGGTTTTTTATGTTTAGCCTTAACTTGTTGAGATGCACCACATGTGGCTACATACTCAGCCACATCCTTCTTCGTACCTGACCACCAATACATATGCATCTTTGTGTTTCTTGGATGTATTGCGTACATAGAAGTGTGAGATTCCTTAAGAATTTGTTTCTTTAACTCGTTCATATGCCACACACAACCTATTATGTTGATATAGCAACCCATCATCTAAATATTTGAAATATATCCTCTTCCCTTCTATCATATAATGTATAATCTATTGCAATTCCCTATCACTTTGTTGAAGCTCCTAGATATGATAATAGAATGTAGGTCCAACCTACATTTGTGCAATTAGTCCACCTTGATTAGACACATTCAGGTCCAAATTCATCTCCCTTATCTTAACTAACAAGTCTATTTTTGCACATGCCATAGAAAACATTTATGTAGATGATGTTGACTTTCTATTCAGAGCATCTACTACTACATTTGTGAGGCCTCGATGCGTCAAAAAGTAAGATTACTCAAAACAAAACATGGAACTAATACTAATCAACTAGGTTACCAGAAAACACAGGAAATTAAAATTGATTCCACAAAAGCCACTTGTATGACATATCTCATATCAAGGGATTATTACATAGCATTGTTCATTGGCTCACTGGTCACAACATGTACATATGATAACCTGTCACATATACATGCATGTCATATCTGTACAGCAAGGCACATAGCCAAAACATCATCGTGATATACAACATCTACAAAACTCCCTTCAAGAACCTGAGAGTATAGAGACGACACATAGGACTCTACTACAAAACACTAGCAGCATACCCAACATTCAAATAGCTATTATTCCTCTTACTGCTCAGCCTCAACCGCACGATCTCTATCTCATCATGTAGGGCTTTCTAAAAGATGTGGAAACCCAGAAGGTGAGACCAAATGTCCCAACGAGAGATATAACTCTCAACTAATGACTATTATAATGACATGCAAACTAAAATAGATAAATACCATTATTATCAAGTTGAGCAGGTTGAACTAAATGATATGTATTGAATTGATAACACAGATTAAACAAACTAGATAGTTACCACTAACCAGTAGAACAATTTGTTCTTTAAAAAGGAATATGAAGAACATGTACAATAGTTGATTTCTCTTACCGCATTATAATTCAAGAAATCGGTAGAAAAATAAGGTAAGGGGGTCAACCAATATGAAACATATTTGACCCTACACAAATATACTACATGATTGTATTACGTCTTTTATTAATCCCTAAGGATTTGAGTTATACCACCTAAATCCAACCAACCACCGTGAAGTCAAAATCGGTGCCAAACAAGATCAATGGAAGAGTCGGATCCATGACTCTCCTGCATTAGTTGGTCATTCAAGTTTGCACCACAGTGACATGTAGTCAAACTGTAGAAAGACGGAAACTTATATTCAAAGTTATAGTCCTATAAAGACAACTGCTCATAGTCAAAGCCATGGCCCTATAGAGATAACAACTCATAGTCAAAGCTATGGCCATGTAGAACACCTAGCCCACATTGGTATAGGCACGATGCTAGAAACCAAGGTATATAACCCAATCACTGAGTCACGAATGTAGTTGTCCTCTATCACACTATATCACACACTTTACACTGAGACTGGATTGTAGTCGTTCTCAAAACACTTGGGATCAAGATGTCAACGACACATAGTCACTTGCACTTTGCATACTCAACAGTGTGCACTCCAGGTTTCCCTTGGGAATACCTGTTTCACCATTCAGCAAAGCACTGATGCTGAAGATGGATCTGTGGCATAGGGCACCTACAAGATTGGGGTTTCACTTGATTAGTTAGTCCAATTGGGTGTCTTTTTAGCATCAATAAAGTTACAACTACAAACCCTAAGCAAGCTCTACCAAGATAAGGGTATGATACAACTCCAGAAGATATAAAAGTCACACCATCACTTGATGCTTGTAGCACTTGCATTCACAAGACCATCACTAATGTCACATCACTATGGGATATCAATCCCTCATTCACATAACTATAGGATAACACCTCACACTAGGCATTAAGCCTCTATCAGGTCATGAGACCCATCACATCAACATGCTCATCAGGCTCATGGCCATCACCCTATGTCACATGATTACCTCCATAGCATTCACAAGCTATGACATTCATTCAACCTATAAGGTTAGATTTGTACAAGTAGGAGAGAGAAAATATAACCACATATTATACATCAAGGCAAAATCAACAAACATAGAACATCCTAGAATTAGGGTTAGGTGTCACATTTATAGTCGACTAGGGTTTTCATATTAATATCAAACCACCAAACCTAAATTATACCATCTCCCACTTTCTTGGAACACATTAAGGTTAAGTTCATTATCCACATGATTGATTAACCATATCAAATAGCATTAGGTGTCAAGCATGCATAACCATATCACTATGTTATTCATGTGTAGAAACCATGTACTGTCGACCATCCATCAAAATAGGTGTTGCGACTGCAACACCTGCATGTGTCTCGAACAACCATCAAAACAAGTGTCTTGACCAACCATCAAAACATATGTCTCGATCAGAACACAACATCAACTGAAAACATATGGCACGACCCCCGACATATTACTAACAAATCGACCCCATCCAAGGTTGCTCGTGTCACGACCGAAACACAACTAGAGTAGCAGCCATCTCAGTCAAAACAAGTGTGCATCCATCGTGACACAAGTGGAATGACATGTGTTCTGACCGAAACAAAACCAATCACAATGACCATTACTCAAGATCATGGTCTGTCGATCAAAACTAGATCAAGGGTGCAGTGACCAAAAAGGTCAAGTTATCACAACAACATCTAAACATCTTCGAAATAGAGATAAACCACGATCAAAATAGGTAGTAACGTCAATATACTAAGCACCAACAAGGAGGTGAAACTCTATACACGGTGAACGTCAAAAACCTAAAACCAACCTCCAACATGATCAACAAAGACACCAAACCAAGACAGAGAGACCGAGATTCAACCTCAAGAAAATCGATCCAAAACCTCAAGAAAACACCATGGCCGAACTATAATATGGTGATGAAACCAAGGATCATATTGCATGTAACAACTTCAATTCCATAATCACTTAATAATTAGGTTCATGAAATTAGGATTAAGAAAAAGAGAAATCTACATGTGAATACTACAAAATCTTAAACCCTAAAACAATATCACATTATCTAACATCTAACACATTAGCATCATGTTTGAAAAATCAAAATAGTAGCATGCAAGCACAAATTTGGTGCAAATAATAGAAGGTAGAGAGTTATATAACCCGCCTTATAGAGAGGCCAAGCTCCAAGGATCATGATCTCCAAGAAAGAAAAAGAAGCTCCAACCAAGGTCAACACTTCAGCCACAAGGTCACCTCCAAAGTGAATAACACCAAGGTCAAAGAAGAGCCCATGAAAGAGGTGAAAAACTCTAGGCCGAATTGAGAAGAAGAAAGGAGAAAGAGAAGAAATCTTCCTCCCACTTAGGTACCACCATGTCAAACATAGTCTCCGACCCTTGTGGATGGAAGTTCCTATCAAGATGACCTCCATGGTAAAACCATAGTCTCATGTCCGGGAAGGAATAGGAAAAGTTAGGGTGAAAAGAAAATGAGATCAAGGGTTCAAAACCACTTACCAAGGAAAAAGATCACCACAAAAAAGATGATCAAGTTCATGAACACCACATGCAAAGGTGATCTGCCACCAAAGCACCAAGATTAGCACCCTCTAGATCCACCAAGCTCCAAGGTCGGCCAAGCAAGAAGGGATAAGGAAAGAGAGCTAAAAGAGTTGCTTGCATGTAAAAGAGAGAGCTTATATACATGTGGGTAGGAGAAAGGTGGAATATTATGAGGTGTCAACACAAGGGAGAACCAAAAGGACACTTTTCCATAAAGGAAATAGCCATGCAACCACTAAACACTCACATGCATCATATGATGATTCAACCTAGGTGGGGTATCGACCACATGGGTCACCACCACCCTAGTTGCGGACAAGACACACCAAGGGTCAAAACAAACATCACCTTTAGAAGGTGTGTCAGTTGAAACACACCAACATGGTCAAAACACTCAACCACGATCAACATGGTCAACACCATGCTCCACCAAGAGAAACCCTAACATCAACACATGATGCCACCTCAACAACCAAGGTCCAATAAGGCACCCCATAGAATTATATTCTCTCTCATGATGCTAAGGAACCATAAACATGCTCTACATGTGACAAATTGCAAGATAACCCTCACTCATGGGTAAATTGCAACTTGGTCCAAAACAAGAGCACATAGCTCAAACATCATCCAAACAGGACGAAACTGAAAACATAAGATTGTCACATGTTATAAAAGCATATGAAGGGATTAGATTCAGATTCAAACATATTTATTATACAAAGAAAGCACACTTAAGCACTGAGCTAGGTCAAGGGCCTTACAACATTAGCCTTTCTAGGTTGTTAATCAATGGTGACATCATAATCCTTTATAAGATCCAACCATCTGTGTTGTCTCATGTTGAGATCCCTTTGTGTGAAAATCAACTTTAGACTCTTATGATTAGTAAAGACCTACATGATTCACCATAGAGATAATGACACCATGTCTTTAAGGCATGTACTACTCCTGCCAACTCAAGATTGTGGGATAGTTCTCTTCATTCTTCTTAAATTATCTAGAAGTATGGCCATTACCTTCCCTTATTACATAAGAATACATCCCAAACCTCTCATATATGCATCATAGAAAACTACATAACGTTTATCTCCCTCTAATGATATCAAGATCGGGGTTGTGGTTTACTTCTTTAATGTTTGAAAACTTTTCTCACAAGTTTCATAAAAAAAGGTACGCCCTTCCTTGTTAAGTGTGTAACAGGTGCTTCTATTGCATTGAAGTTTCTTATAAACCTCCTATAATATCCATCTAACACCAGAAAACTTCTAAACTTAGTTGGGGTCGTAGGTTTCTCCCAAAAAGAACCGATTCCACCATCTTAGGGTCAACAATGACTCCTTATCTTGATATAACATGTCTAAGAAAAGATACTTCAGCCAATAAAGTTGGTGTTGCCTTAACAATTGCATGGCTATTCTCAGATGGTGCTCATGTTGTTCTACATCTCAAGAATATATAAGAATATTGTCTATAAATACTACTAAGAATTGATCTAGATATGGTTGGAGAACTCTGCTCATCGTGTCCATAAAAGTTGCAGAGTAATTTGTCAGTCCAAAAGACATGACTACAAACTCATTAATGCCCATACCTTCTTATGAATGTTGACTTAGGTATATTAGATGACTTTATCCTTAACTGATGATAACCCAACCTAAGATCTATCTTTAAAAAGATTGTTGCTTCACATATCTGATCAAACATGTCATCAATCCTAGGCAAAGGATATTTATTCTTAATGATTATCTTATTCAATCACCTATAGTCTATGCATTGAAACATGGTTTCATCCTTCTTCTTCAAAAATAGTATTGGAGCTCCCCAAGTTGATGTACTAGGTTGAATAAATCCCTTATCCAATAACTCTTGTAACTGAGTATTTAATTCCTTTAACTCTATAGGTGTCCTTTTGTATGCGGGTAATTCTATTGGGTCACTACCATGTAAAATTGGTATCTCAAAGTCAATGTCTCCTTGAGGTGGTAAACCCAGTAACTCATTAGGAAAGACATTTGGAAACTGACATACTATTGGAACATATTCTATACTATTGTTCTTTTCTTTGCCCTAGCATCCACCAAATGTTCTAACAAGGCCTCACACCCCTTTCTCATCATCTTATCAGCTACAATAGTTGATACTATACATCTAAGACTATTCTATCTCCTGTAAAGTCACATGAAAGGCCACCTTGTTGAAAGATAGCTTCTTACTTCCAACAATCTAATTGGACATGATATGTATGAAGATATTCCATACCCAAAATAATTTGAAAAGAATTAATATCTAAGGGTATGAGATTAAATGCTATTGTATACCTGCTAAAACTCAACAGACATCCAGGACATACTTCTATCAAAAACTTACCCACTATTTCAATCTTTGAATGAAATAATGTGTCGCACCTGGATCTACCGATACTATAATTGAAATGTTGTTAAAGAGAAGCATCTCACCTATCACAACATTGGGCGAGACTACACCTTCAAATGGTGTCATCAAGAATAAGCATCATGTAGCTCTCCCTCTGCCACATTGTACTCATTTTCCACTACTAGTAGTTTGTGATCCCCCTTTAGAACCTAAAGCCACTGAAGAACTTACCCCTCTCGTTGGAGCTTGTCTTTGTAGACTCTGAAACTTTAATGGTGAACCCTGTTCTAAAATATATTGAAGCTTTAGGAAGTCCTTTTTTATATCTCCCATGTGTCCACAATGAGAACATATTGGAGCATCAGTTCCCCAACATTGACTAGAATGTGTCCTACCACAGTCGTCACACATGGTTGCATCATGTCTCTGTGGATCTGTGACTAGCATTTATGATCATGAAGACCAAGTTAGAGGTGTCCACCTGAGTGGTGTATTCCATATACTAGAACTGGGCCTTCTGCCACACTTTGAAGAGATAGATACATGTCTTCTATAACAACCAAGTCCTCACCCTATCCTGTAAAGGATACCACCACCTCCTTTGTATCCACCATTGCTCTGTCCTCCTCTACTAAAGTCTCTAGATCTTTTCTTGCTCTCGTACTATTTATTGGCATTAATTGATTGTTCTACACATCTTTCTACTTCCACAAATTCTCCAAAATTTTCTCTATCTCTCCGACCAATGGTTGATACATTGGGTCCAATTTTTTATCTTAATCTTCATTGAAATCTTATACACTTTTCAACTTCATCAAGCACAAGTTGTGGGTAGAAATTAGCCAACCTTGTGAAATATGCTATGTATTCACCAATCATCGTACTGCCTTGTTTGTTACTCTCTAACTATTTGATCTTATCACTTAGGAAGGTAGGAGGAAATTACTTAAGGTTAATCTCATCCACAAAGTCTCTCCATATCATCACTGTATTTCTCCTCTTATCTTCTACTCTACGCCACCACAACTCAACATCTCCCTTCAGTAGATAGACTTCATGATTGATTTGCTTATCCTCTGATAACTCCATTAGGAAAAGACCTTTTCCAAATGTCAAAGACACAGCTCCACCACAACTGGATCTGTTATTCTAGAGAATTTAGTCCCACCAAGATTCTTTACCAACTTGTAGGATCTCATCAGATCCTTACTCAAAGATGAAGACCTCCTATTCATCTTATATTTTTCTTTTGTCTCCAGAAAAATATGGTACATTCTTGTCGCTTCATACCTAACTTATCCACCTTGATCCATCGCTCGAGATCAAGGCCATAATGGATCTCATCTTTTTCCTCACCATGTCCATGTCCTTTTCCTTCCATCTGCATATCCATAATAGAACGCATCTGTTAAATAATTGCAGTTCAAAGAGGAAAGTGTCCTAGTTCTATTGGTCTCTTACCACCCATGTACCAAACCTAAACTCATTATGGGTGTAAACGGTGTGCGTACGGTGCGGGTCTGGCCATACGAATACCCATACCCATACCCAACTATTTTAGCGGGTTTGGTTCCGGTTCTAGACCCGTATTATAAAAATCTAGACATGCACCGTACTCATACCCATAATGATAGCGAGTATACGGTTCACGTATGCGGATAAGCGGTTCTATATTAAACATCATATTGTTTATGTAAAAACAAATGATGATTGTGTTCTATACATTTTAATACAACGATATATTGTTATTGTGTAGGATATTAACATGCTATAGTTATATTAAATAACATAATACTTTGTAGATTGAAGATTAATTTGAGTTTATTGTTTAGATATTTGAAGTCATCATCATATTATTTCTATTATGTAGCATATCATGTTATTATTTTAATTATGTAACATGTCATGTTATTATTTTGATTATATATTTACATGTGTAGCTCATGCTTGTAATTAGAATAGCCAATTCTCAATGAGATGACTAGTCTCAACCTTATTACAATTAGAGTAGGGTATAATCTCAAGTAATATATTAGTTATATAGTAAAGTATGATATACATAACATACTATTTAAGTAGTTATATATAATGGGTACATGGTCTAGAGGGTCTGGATCCAAGCATACCCATCATTGGACCCTCTTATATGTGGTTCTAAGGGTATATGGGTCCACATGTATGCGGATACAAGATTTTAGACCATGATAGATTTTTTAAGGGTCCAGATTTGCGGTTGGTATGTGATGACCGCTATCAAACCGACAGCCAAATCGCACAGTAATTACGTGGAATAACCATTAGCAGCGGATTAATGAAAATCACTAAAAATTAAAACCATGTTGCAAAGAGATCCATTGCCAGGAAACTCTTAAAGAAAGATCCAAAGCAATATATACATCATGGTTCACATTGTACATACATTGTACCATCTCATCTCGAGGATATCACATACTAGTTGTTTTGCCCAAACATATACAAAAGCAACATAAAACCTCAAGGCATACAAGCAAAAATCTCATATCGTTTATAAAACCATTACGTACTAACTCCCAAGGACCTGAGAATGTAGAGACGACACATATGACTTTTATCCACAAGACACGACAGAAAGCACACTTAACATGAGCTATTATTGTTGTCCTTGTTGTTGTTATCCTCCCTCTGCAGTACGGCCACTACCTCCTCGCCTGTCTACCTAAAAATGTTGGGACCAACGGGATGAGACAAAAGTTCCAACGAGAGATATAACTCTCTACCAACAACATTATTATCATAGGTAAACAGTATAAAATTGAGAAGAGGATCTTTTATATTAATAATCAAGATTAATCATTGTTTATAAGTAGAGCAGGGCAATGTCATCTTTTTAAAGCAATGCAACTATCTATGATAGAGAAATAAATCATCTATTCACTTTATAAGGAATACAAAGAACACATATAACATCTATCCATTTAAGATGTATAAAAGTATTGTAACATCAACCATTGTTTCTGTATTCAATCCATAAGCAAATACGCTACACGGCTGATTACATATTTACAATCACACTTATGCTCTGAGGAGATGAGGTATACTTCTCATGCTCCAACCGACCACCGCTTAGTTAAAATTGGTACTATACAAGGTCAAAGGAAGAGCCGGCTTCCAAGACCTCACCTGTCTTACTCAGTACGAGACCACTGGCAGACATCACATGTCAAACTACAATTAGCTTGCCAGTGTATAGTGGCATCTTCGCTATAGAGTTACAGCCATAGCTTGCACTCTCTTCAGGGAGATCACACAGTAACCCCAGTATATTCTCTTCTTTGGGGAGATCACATAGCAACCCCAGTAAATGAGGGAAAGATCACACATCAATCCCAATTTGGACGTAAGGATATTTTTTCCCATGACCCCCACATATTCAAAAATATGCTCTCCTAGTTAAACTCATTTCACCATTCAGCAAATTATGAGACTGAATGGATCTATGGCCAGGAAAACTACATGATAAGGTTCCACTTGATTAATTAGGTGCATTACAATATCTTTTCGTGTCAACCAAGTTACAAGCATGAATTATGACAAATGCTACAAAGAAAGGTGTAATGCATTTATCAAGTACGTTCATAATTTTTGGAATACATTGAATGCATAACACTTGAGATCCCAGTCCCTTATCACATTATTGGGGATTCTCATCCCTTAACAATATCATCATCATGGTTTCTAGATCTGAGTATATAAACCCTTAGTTCATCACTGAACATTGTCACCTCTTATCAGGTAACTATTACATCTAGGTCCTCAGACCTAGGTATACATTAGACTTGTTGCACAAGCATTTCACATGGCTCACAAGGCCCATTTAATATGTATCATTTGAAACATCATAGCTCATACCTAGCTAGTGCTCATCATCTCATGATACCTGCATGGTTAGTATTTCATGATAAAAATAATATCAAGTACATATCATCACCATGCAATACAAGAGAAATACAACATTCCCATTATTAGGGTTAGGGTTTCCCTTTTTAGTAGATTAGAGTTTCAAGTTCATATTATCAAGAATCAAAACCCTAATTTATAGCTCCATACATATTAGGAGCATACATTGATATCATAAGTATTCAATCATACTTGTTTATTCTCATCATTCATCATTAATTGATTATCACACAAAGTATGAGTTTCTCTCCCATACTCACTAGGATATTTATTACATCATACTTTATTGAGTTGGCTCAACCCTTTTCTCAAGGTACATTGGTCTACACTTATCAAAATGCATTAAACTCTTTACATCTTAATGCATCATTTGACATAACACACTTCGTGTTACTCAATCAAGTATATCATATTTGAGGTGCTCACCTCCATATTGGTTTTGAGGTGTATGCTTCCATCTAATCGGGCTAGAGGTGTATGCTTCAACCATATCAGGCTAGAGGTGTGTGCTTCCACCATATCGGGTTAGAGGTGTATGGATTCGAAAAGTTTCACTAGTAGGTGAAAGGAGTGGTATATATAATTGAGGCTCATGAGAGAGAGTGTATAAGAGGAGTCATCACCTTATACTACTAGGTGACACATGTCCATGCATGGGTTAGCATGTGTCCATGCATGCACACATATTTATCTTGACATGCAAAACTCTTGGGAATAATCTAGGGATAATATTTCAGCCATTAGTTATCTTGTGGAACAATATATTTCAACCCAACTTCACTTGATTCACAAACCGATACAACTTTTCCAAGGAAAGTTGTAAACCAATATCCATCACCTTCTTGAGGTGCTTAACTCATCATGGCCTTTTACAAGAGTTGAAAAAATGATATGGGACCTCCTCTATGGCTTTTTAGCTGATAGGCACTCCCATATAAGCTCTGCAACTCAATATAACTCATTTTAGGGTTTCAACTATACAACTCTTCTTGGTCTTTTCATCACGAAGAATACCATCACTCAAATATGATTCAAACATGGTGTCTCTTTCTTTCTCTCTCCTCTAGATGAGGCTAAGAGAGAGTAGGTATCTCTCCTCTGGATGATTCTAAGAGAGAGTAGGTACACTCTAGTGGTGGTAATTTGCATATCAACCCTACATTTTGGGTAAATTGCAATTTGCACCAAAATTGGTACACAAGGCACAAGCATTATTCAAACAAGCTCCAACTTGGAACTTAGGCTTTCCAAAAGCCACCCCTTAGCATCATTCTCTCTCTTATGATGCTAAAGAACTTGAGGCATGCTCAAAATGTGACATATTGCAATATAACCCCTCATCTTGGGTAAATTGCAATTTACACCCAAACTGTCATATAATGCACAAACACTTTGCAAATAAGCTCAAACTTGAAAATTAAACTCTCCTTCAGTCTTAATTACTTTTCAAAAGATTAAAACAAGTTTTAAACACCTTCTGATTGTCCATCTTTTTTTAGGATGAAATGCTTTGGTCCCAAGGAACATTGTAACTGATTCCAGAACCTAGACGTGAATTTAGGATCTCTATCAGATATTATAGAAATGGGTATCCCATGCAACCTGACTATCTCATCTACATAGAATTTTGCCATTTTGGCATATACCATGTTGTCTTAACTGGTAGAAAGTGAGAAGACTTTGTTAGCCTATCTACTATTACCCACACGGAGTCAAAACCACATGGTATCCTAGGTAATCCAACCATAAAATCCATAGTGATATACTCCCACTTCCATTCGGGGATAGGAAGCGATTGGAGAGTACCTGCTGGTTCTTTATGTTTAGCCTTAACTTGTTGACATACACCACACGTGGCTACATACTCAGCCACATCCTTCTTTGTACCTGACCACCAATTTAATTCCTTAAGATTTCTATACATCTTTGTGTTGCTTTGATGTATTGTGTACATAGAAGTGTGTGATTACTCAAGAATTTATTTCTTTAACTCAGTGTCATATATGTCACACACAACCTATTATGTTGATATAGCAACCCATCATCTGAATATCTAAAATCTATCCTCTTTCCTTCTATCATATCATGTATAATATATTGCAATTCCCTATCACTTTGTTGAAGCTCCTAGATCTGATAATAGAATGTAGGTCCAACCTACATTTATGCAATTAGTCCACCTTGATCAGACACATTCAGGTCCAAATTCATCTCCCTTGTATTAACTAACAAGTCTCTTTTTGCACATGCCATAGAAAACATTTATGTAGATGATGTTGACTTTCTATTCAGAGCATCTACTACTACATTTGTGAGGCCCCGATGCGTCAAAAAGTAAGATTACTCAAAACAAAGCATGGAACTAATACAAATCAAATAGGTTACTAGAAAACACAAGAAATTAAAATTGATTCCAAAAAAGCCACTTGTATGACATATCTCATATCAAGGGATTATTACATAGCATTGTTCATTGGCTCACTAGCCACAACATGTACATATGATAACCTGTCACATATACATGCATGCCATATCTGTACAGCAAAGCACATAGCCAAAAACATTGTCGTGATATACAACATCTACAAAACTCCCTTCAAGAACCTAAGAGTATAGAGATGACACATAGGACTCTACTACAAAACACTAGCAGCATATCCAACCTTCAAATAGCTACTGCTCCTCTTGCTGCTCAGCCTCAACCGCACGATCTCTACCTCATCATGCAGGGCTTCCTAAAATATGTGGAAACCCACGAGGTGAGACCAAATGTCCCAACAAGAGATATAACTCTCAGCCAATGACTATTATAAATTTGTGTAAACTAAAATAGATAAAGACCATTATTATCAAGTTGATCAAGTTGAACTAAATGACATGTATTGAATGGATAACACAGATTAAACAAACCAGATAGTTATCACTAAGCATTAGAAAATTTTATTCTTTAAAAAGGAATATGAAGAACATGTCCAATAGTTGATTTCTCTTACTGCATTATAATTCAAGAAATCAGTACAAAGATAAGGCAAGGGGGTCAACCAATATGAATCATATTTGACCCTACACAAATATACTACATGATTGTATTACGTCTTTTATTAAGCCATAAGGATTTGAGTTATACCACCTAAATCCAACTGACCACCGTGAAGTCGATATCGGTGCCAAACAAGATCAATGGAAGAGTCAGATCCATGATCTTCTCCTACACAGTGACATGTAGTCAAACTGTAGAAAGACAACAACTTATAGTCAAAGTTATAGTCCTATAAAAACAATTGCTCATAGTCAAAGCCATGGCCCTGTCAAGACAACAACTCAAAGTCAAAGTTATGGTCATATAGAACACCTAGCCCACCTTAGTATAGGCATGATGCTAGAAACCAAGGTATATAACCCAATCACTAAGTCACAATTGTAGTTTTCCTCTATCACATCATATCACATGCTCATCACTGAGACCGGATCATAGTCATTCTCAAAACACTTGGGATCAAGATGTCAACGACACATAGTCACTTTCACCTCGCATACTCTACAGTGTGCACTCCAGGTTTCCCTTGGGAATACCTGTTTCACCATTTAGCAAAGCACTGATGCTGAAGATGGATCTATGGAATAAGGCACCTACAAGATTGGGGTTTCACTTGATTAGTTAGTACAATTGGGTGTCTTTTAGCATCAATCAAGCTACAACTATAAACCCTAAGCAAACTCTACAAAGATAAGGGTATGATACAACTACAGAAGATATAAAATGTGTAAGGTGTGAACTTGTCACACCATCACTTGATACTTGTAGCACTTGCATTCACAAGACCATCACTAATGTCACATCACTATGGGATATCAATCCATCAATCACATAACTAGAGGATAACACCTCGCACTAGGCATTAAGCCTCTATCAGGTCATGAGACCCATTATGTCAACATGCTCATCAGGCTCATGGCCATCACCCTATGTCACATGATTACCTCCACAACATTCACAAGCTATGACATTCATTCAACTTGTAAGGTTAGATTTGCACAAGTAGGAGAGAGAAAATATAACTACATATTATACATCAAGGCAAAATCAACAAACATAGCACACCTTAGAATTAGGATTAGGTGTCACATTTATAATCGATTAGGGTTTTCATATTAATATCCAACCACCAAACCTGAATTATACCATCTCCCACTTTCTTAGAACACATTAAGGTTAAGTTCATTATCCACATGATTGATTAACCATATCAAACAGCATTAGGTGTCAAGCATGCATAACCATATCACTATGTTATTCATGTATAGAAACCATGTACCCATGTATGTGTGTCGACCATCCATCAAAGTAGGTGTTGAAACTGCAACACCTACATGTGTCTCGAACAACCATCAAAACAAGTGTCTCAATCAACAGTCAAAACATATGTCTCGATTGAAACACAACATCAACTGAAAACATATGTCACGACCCTCAACATGTTACTAACAAATCGACCCCATCCAAGGTTGCTCGTGTCACGACCAAAACACAACAAGAGTAGCGGCCGTCTCATCCAAAACAAGTGTGCATCCATTGTGACACAAGTGGAATGACATGTTAACACAAGGACATGTGTTCTGACCAAAACAAAACCAAGCACAATGACCATTACTCAATATCATGGTCTATCGATCAAAACTAGATCAAGGGTGCCGTGACCAAAAAGGTCAAGTTATCACAACAACATCTAACCATCTTCGAAATAGAGATAAACCACGATCAAAATAGGTAGTAATGTCAAAATACTAAGCACCAACAAGGAGGTGAAACTCTATACACGGTGAACATCAAAAACCTAAAACCAACCTAAAACATGATCAACGAAGACACCAAACCAAGACAGAGTGACCGAGCTTCAACCTCAAGAAAATCGATCCAAAACCTCAAGAAAACACCAGGTCCAAACTATAACATGGTGATGAAACCAAGGATCATATTACATGTAACAACTTCAATTCCACCATCACTTAATAATCAGGTTCATGAAATTAGGATTAAGAAAGAGAGCAATCTAAATGTGAATACTACAAAATCTTAAACCCTAAAACAATATCACATTATCTAACATCTAACATGTTAGCATCATGTTTGAAAAATCAAAACAGTATCATGCAAGCACAAATTTGGTGCAAATAATAGAAGAAGGTAGAGAGTTATATAACCCACCTTATAGAGAGGCCAAGCTCCAAGGATCACAATCTCTAAGAAAGAAAAAGAAGCTCCAACCAAGGTCAACACTTCAGCCACAAGGTCACTTCCAAAGAGAAGAACACCAAGGTCAAAGAAGAGCCCATGAAAGAGGTGAAAAACTCTAGGCTGAATTAAGAAGAAGAAAGGGGAAAGAGAAGAAATCTTCCTCCCACATGGGTACCACCATGTCAAACATAATCTCCGACCCTTGTTTATGGAAGTTCCTATCAAGATGACCACCATGGTAGAACCATAGTCTCATGTCCGGGAAGGAATAGGAAAAGGTAGGTTGAAAAGAAAATAAGATAAAGGGTTCAAAACCACTTATTAAGGAAAAAGATCACCAAAGATCGCCACAAAAAAGATGATCAAGATCATGAACACCACATGCAAAGGTGATCTGCCACCAAAGCACCAAGATGAGCACCCTCTATATCCACCAAGATCCAAGGTCGGCCAAGCAAGAAAGTAGAAGGAAAGAGAGCTAAAAGAGTTGCTTGCATGTAAAAGAGAGAGCTTATATACATGTAGGTAGGAGAAACGTGGAAGGTTATGAGGTGTCAACACAAGGGAGAACCAAAAGGACACTTGTCCACCAAGGAAATAGCCATGCAACCACTAAACACTCACATGCATTATATGATGATACAACCTAGGTGGGGTATCGACCACATGGGTCACCACCACCCTAGTTGCGTACAAGACACATTAAGGGTCAAAAAAAACATCACCTAAAGAAGGTGTGTCAGTCGAAACACACTCAAGACACACCAACATGGTCAAAACACTCAACCAAGATCAACATGGTCAACACCATGCTCCACCAAGAGAAACCCTAAAAAACCTAACATCAACACATGATGCCACCTCAACAACCAAGGTCCAACAAGGCACCCCATAGAATTATCTTCTCTCTCATGATGCTAAGGAACCAGAAACATGCTCTACATGTGACAAATTGCAAGATAACCCTCACTCATGGGTAAATTGCAACTTGGTCCAAAACAAGAGCACATAGCTCAAACATCATCCAAATAGGTTGAAACTGAAAACATAAGATTGTCACATGTTATAAAATCATATGAAGGGATTAGATTCAGATTCAAACATATTTATTATACAAAGAAAGCACACTTAAGCACTAAGCTAGGTCAGGGGCCTTACAACATTAGCCTTTCTAGGTTGGTAATCAATGGTGACATCATAATCCTTTATAAGATCCAACCATCTGTGTTGTCTCGTGTTGAGATCCCTTTGTGTGAAAATAAACTTTAGACTCTTATGATCAGTAAAGACCTACATGATTCACCATAGAGATAATGACACCATGTCTTTAAGGCATGTACTACTCCTGCCAACTCAAGATTGTGGGATAGTTCTCTTCATTCTTCTTAAGTTGTCTAGAAGTATAGGCCATTACCTTCCCTTCTTACATAAGAACACATCCCAAACCTCTCCTAGATGCATCATAGAAAACTGCATAACATTTATCTCCCTCTAATGATATCAAGATCGGGGTTGTGGTTTACTTCTTCTTTAATGTTTGAAAGCTTTTCTCACAAGTTTCAGACCAAACAAAAGGTACATCCTTCCTTGTTAAGCATGTAAGAGGTGCTTCTATTGCATTGAAGTTTCTTATAAACCTCCAATAATATCCACCTAATCATAGAAAACTTCTAACCTTAGTTGGGGTCGTAGGTTTCTCCCACAAAGAACTGATTCCACCATCTTAGGGTCAACAATGACTCCTTATCCTGATATGACATGTCTTAGAAAAGATACTTCAGCCAACCAAAACTAACATTTTCCAAACTTAGCATAAAGTTGGTGTTGCATTAACAATTGCATGGATATTCTCAGATGGTGCTCATGTTGTTCTACATCTCTAGAATATATGAGAAAATTGTCTATAAATACTACTATGAATTGATCTAAATATGGTTTGAGAACTCTGCTCATCGTGTCCATAAAAGTTGCAGGGGCATTTGTCAGTCCAAAAGACATGACTACAAACTCATTAATGCCCATACCTTCTTATGAATGTTGACTTAGGTATATTAGATGACTTTATCCTTAACTGATGATAACCCAACCTAAGATCTATCTTTGAAAATATTGTTGCTTCACATATCTGAATAAACATGTCATCAATCCTAGGCAAAGGATATTTATTCTTAATGATTATCTTATTCAATCTCCTATAGTTTATGCATTGACACATAGTTTCATCCTTCTTCTTCACAAATAGTATTGGATCTCCCCAAGTTGATGTACTAGGTTGAATAAGTCCCTTATCCAATAACTCTTTTAACTGAGTATTTAATTCCTTTCACTCTATAGGTGTCATTCTGTATGTGGGTAATTCTATTGGGTCACTACCTGGTAAAATTTGTATCTCAAAGTCAATGTCTCCTTGAGGTGGTAAACCCAGTAACTCATTAGGAAAGACATTTGGAAACTGACATACTGTTGGAACATTCTATACTATTGTTCTTTTCTTTGTCCTAGCATCCACCAAATGTTCTAACAAGGCCTCACACCCCTTTCTCATCATCTTATCAGCTACAATAACTGATACTATACATGTAAGACTATTATATCTCCAGTAAAGACACATGAAAGGCCACCTTGTTGAAAGATAGCTTCTTACTTCCAACAATCTAATTGGGCATGATATGTCTGAAGATAGTCCATACCCAAAATAAATTGAAAAGAATTAATATCTAAGGGTATGAGATTAACTACTATTGTATACCTGCCAAAACTCAACAGACGTCCATGACATACTTCTATCATAACTTACCCACTATTTCAATCTTTGAATGAAATAATGTGTTGCACAAGGATCTACCGATACTATAATTTAAATGTTGTTAAAGAGAAGCATCTCACCTATCACAGCATTGGGTGAGACTACACCTTCAAATGGTGTCATCAAGAATAAGCATCATGTAGCTCTCCCTATGCCACGTTGTACTCATTTTCCACTACTAGTACTTTGTGCTCCCCCTTTAGAACCTAAAGCCACTGAAGAACTTACCCCTCTCATTGGAGCTTGTCTTTACAGACTCTGAAACATTAATGGTGAACCATGTTCTAAAATATGTTGAAGCTTTAGGCAGTCCTTTTTTATATCTCCCATATGTCCATAATGAAAACATATTGGAGCATTAGTTCCCCAGCAATGACTAGTATGTGTCCTACCACAGTCGTCACACATGGTTGCATCATGTCTCTGTGGATCTGTGACCGAAATTGATGATCATGAAGACCAAGTTAGAGGTGTCCACCAGAGTGGTGTATTCCATCTACCGGAACTGGGCCTTCCGCCACACTGTGAAGAACTAGATACATGTCTTCTAAAACAACCAAGTCCTCACCCTATATTGTAAAGGAAACCACCACCTCCTTTGTATCCACCATTGCTCTGTCCTCCTCTACTGAAGACTCCAGATCTTTTCTTGCTCTCATACTGTTTATCGACATTAACTGATTGTTCTACATGTCTTGCTACTTCCATAAATTCTCGAAAATTTTCTCTATCTCTCCGACCAATGGTTGATACATTGTGTCCAATTTTTTATCTTAACCATTGTTGAAATCTTATGCACTTTTCAACTTCATCAAGCACATGTTGCGGGTAGAATTTAGCCAACCTTGTGAAATATGTTATGTATTCACTAATCATCATACTGACTTGTCTGTTACTCTCTAACTATTTGATCTTATCACTCAGGAAGGTAGGAGGAAAATACTTAAGGTGAATCTCATCCACAAAGTCTCTCCATATCATCACGGTATTTCTCCTCTTATCTTCTACTCTACGCCACCACAACTCAGCATCTCCCTTGAGTAAATAGACTTCATGATTGATTTACTTATCCTCTGATAACTCCATTAGGAGAAAGACCTTTTCCAACTGTCAAAGACACACCTCCGCCACAACTGGATCTGTTATTCTAGAGAATTCAGTCCAACCAAGATTCTTTACCAACTTGTAGGATCTCATCAGATCCTTACTGGAAGATGAAGACCTCCTATTCATCTTATATTTTTATTTTGTCTCCAGAAAAATATGGTACATTCTAATCGATTCATACCTAACTTATCCACCTTGAGCCATCACTTGAGGGTCAGGACCATAATGTATCTCATCTTGTTCCTCACCATGTCCACGTCCTTTTCCTTCCATCTGCATATCCATAATAGAACACATTTGTTAAATAATTGTAGTTCAAATAGGAAAGCGTCCTAGTACTATTGGTCTCTTACCACCCATGTCCCAAACCTAAACTCATTAGGGGTGTAAATGGTGCGCGTACGGTGCAGGTCTATCTATACCAATACCCATACCCATATCCAACTATTTTAGCGGGTCTGGTTCAGGTTCTAGACCCATATTATAAAAATCTAGACATGCACCGTACTCGTACCCATAATGATAGCAGGTATACGGTTCCGGTATGTGGATAGGTGGTTCTATATTAAACATCATATTGTTTATGTATAAAAATGATGAGTGTGTTCTATACATTTTAATACAACGATATGTTATTATTGGGTAGGATATTAACATGCTATAGTTATAATAAATAAAATCATACTTTGTAGATTGAAGATTAACTTGAGTTGATTGTTTAGATATTTGAAGTCATCATCATATTATTTTAATTATGCAGCATATCATGTTATTATTTTAATTATGTAGCATATCATGTTATTATTTTGATTATAGATTTACATGTGTAGCTCATTCTTGTAATTAGAATAACCAATTCTCAATTAGATGACTAGTCTCAACCTTATTACAATTAGAGTAGGGTATAATCTCAAGTAATATATTACTTATATAGTAAAGTATAATATACATAACATACTATGTAATTAGTTATATATAATGGGTACATGGTCTAGAGGGTCTGGATCCAAGCATACCCATCATTGGGCCCTCTTATATGTGGTTCTAAGGGTATATGGGTCCACAGGTATGCGGATACAATATTTTAGACCATGATATATTTTTAAGGGTCCGTATTTGCGGGTTGGTATGTGACGACCGCTATCAAACCGACTGCCAAATCACACAGTAATTACGTGGAATAACCATTAGCAGCGGATTAACAAAAATCACTAAAAATTAAAACCATGTTGCAAAGAGATCCATTGCTAGGAAACTTTTAAAGAAAGATCCAAAGCAATATATACATCATGGTTCACATTCTACATACATTATACCATCTCATCTCGAGGATATCATATACCAGTTCTTTTGCCCAAACATATACAAAAACAACATAAAACCTCAAGGCATATAAGCCAAAATCTCATATCATTTATAAAGCCATTACATACTAACTCCCAAGGACCTGAGAGTGTAGAGACAACACATAGGACTTCTATCCACAAGACTCGACAGACATCACACTTAACTTGAGTTATTACTATTGTCCTTGTTGTTGTTGTCCTCCCTCTGCAGTACGGTATCTACCTCATCGTCCGTCCACCTAAAAATGTTGGGACCAACGGGGTGCGACAAAAGTCCCAACGAGAGATATAACTCTCTGCCAACAACATTATTATAGGTAAATAGTATAAAACTGAGAAGAGTATCTTTTATATTAATAATCAAGATTAATCATTATTTATAAGCAAAACATGGCAATGTCATCTTTTCAAAGAAATGTAGTTATCTATGATAGAGCAATAAATCATCTATTCACTTTATAAGGAATACAAAGAACACATATAACATCTATCCATTTAAGATGTATAAAAGTAATAAAACATCAACCATCATTTCTGTATTCAATCCTTAAGCAAATACGCTACATGGCTGATTACATATTTACAATCACACTTATGCTCTGAGGAGATGAGGTATACTTCTCATGCTCCAACCGACCACCGCTTAGTCAAAATCGGTACTATACAAGGTCAAAGGAAGAGCCGGCTTCCAAGACCTCACCTGTCTTTGTCAGTACGAGACCACTAGCAGACATCACATGTCAAACTGCAATTAGCTTGCCAGGGTATAGTGGCATCTTCGCTATAGAGTTACGGCCATAGCTTGCACTCTCTTTGGGGAGATCACACAACAACCCCGGTATATTCTCTTCTTTGAAGAGATCACACAACAACCCCGATAAATGAGGGAAAGATCACACAGCAATCCTTATTTGGACGTAAGGATATTTTTTCCCATGACCCCCACATATTCAAAAATATGCTCTCTGAGTTAAACTCCTTTCACCATTTAGCAAATTCTGACACTGAATGGATCTATGGCCAAGGAAACTACATTATAAGGTTCCAGTTGATTAATTAGATGCATTACAGTATCTTTTAGCATCAACCAATTTACAAGCATGAATTATGACAGATGCTACAAAGAAAGGTGTAATACATTTATCAAGTATTTTCATAATCTTTGGAACACATTGAATACATAACACTTGGGATCCCAGTCCCTTATCACATTATTGGGGATTCTCATCCCTTAACATTATCATCATCATGGTTGCTAGATCTGGGTATTCAAACCCTTAGTTCATCACTGAACATTGTCACCTCTTATCAGGTAACTATTACATCTAGGTCCTCAAATCTAGGTATACATTAGACTTGTTGCACAAGCATTTCACATGGCTCACAAGGCTCATTTAATATGTATCATATGAAACATCATAGCTCATACCTGGCTAGTGCTCATCATCTCATGATACCTGCATAGTTAGTATTTCATGATAAAAAATATCAAGTACTTATCATCACCATGCAATACAAGAGATATACAACATTCCCATTATTAGGGTTAGGGTTTCCCTTTTTAGACGATTAGGGTTTCAAGTTCATATTATCAAGAATCAAAACCCTAATTCATAGCTCTACACATAGTAGGAGCATACATTGATATCATAAGTATTCAATCATAAACACAAAGTATGAGTTTCTCTCTCATCCTCACTAGGATAT
The DNA here is from genome assembly GCA_963693085.1 of Alisma plantago-aquatica. Taxonomy (NCBI): domain Eukaryota; kingdom Viridiplantae; phylum Streptophyta; class Magnoliopsida; order Alismatales; family Alismataceae; genus Alisma; species Alisma plantago-aquatica. The sequence continues at coordinate 864,312,114 of OY856412.1, forward strand.
TGATTACATCATACTTTATTAAGTTGGCTCAACCCTTTTCTCAAGGTACATTGGTCTACACTTATCAAAATGCATTAAACTCTTGCATATTAATGCATCATTTGACATAACACACTTCATGTGTTAATCAATCAAGTATATCGGATTTGAGGTGCTTACCTCCATATTGGTTTTTAGGTGTATGCTTCCACCATATCGGGCTAGAGGTGTATGCTTCAACCATATCGGGCTAGAGGTGTGTGCTTCCACCATATCGGGTTAGAGGTGTATGCTTCCACCATATCGGGCTAGAGGTGTATGCTTCCACCATATCAGGCTAGAGGTGTATGCTTCGACCATATCGGGCTAGAGGTGTGTATGCTTCCACCATATCGGGCTAGAGGTGTATGCTTCCACCATATCGGGCAAGAGGTGTGTATGTGTGTGTCATTTATATCAGGTTACTCAAGTGTAGGGTTTTGTATATCGGGTTAGACCCTTATGCTGATACCTTTTCAAATCTTCAAAGTATCAACCTACCATGTGTTGAGTGATAGCCTAGACAACTGGTTAGTCCTTTTTCAACCAACCCAAATGTACAAAATGATAGGGGTGTGGGGTTCCAAGGTATAACGGATTTCATATCACCATATTGGGTTTCATTACCATATCGGGTTAGAGGTGCTTCAACCCAATATCGATTTGTGCCTCGATGATGTCATCATTATGAAGCTCTAGACTTTTGTCCCTTAACTATTCTAGTTCATGGACGATAGTACTATGCAACTACTAGATTTCATCGAATTATCAATCATTCAAGAAAAATCAAAATTGAAAGTAGATCAACAAGTATAGCAAGACTGAAGGTGAATAATAACATGATTAGGTTCAAGTTATGTAACCTACCTCAAGAACAACTTCAAAGCTCCAAAGCTTCACGTTCCCAAGGTTGAAGATGAACTTATCAAAGATCTGACTTGTTCACAACTCCTCTATATGCAAAGAATCACCATAGATAAGAACTTGGTGAAGAAGAAAAGAAAGGAAGAATCAAAACCCGAGATTCATGCTTCAACCAAGGTTGAAGATGACCATGGCTTCACCTTAGGCTTAAGGCTCGAGCTCCTCCTTGCTCCTCAACTACTATGCATGATATCTAAGAGAAAGCGAGTTGTAGGATTCAAAAAGTTTCACTAGTAGGTGAAAGGAGTGGTATATATAATGGAGGCTCGTGAGAGAGAGTGTATAAGAGGCGTCATTAGCTTATACTACTAGGTGACACATGTCCATGCATGGGTTGACACATGTCCATGCATGAACACATATTTATCTTGACATGCAAAACTCTTGGGAATAATCTAGGGATAAGATTTCAGCCATTAGTTATCTTGTTGAACAAGATATTTCAACCCAACTTCACTTTATTCACAAACCGATATAACTTTTCCAAGGAAAGTTGTAAACCAATATCCATCACGAGGTGCTTAACTCATCATGGCCTTTGACAAGAGTTGAAAAAATGATATGGGACCTCCTATATGGCTTCTTATCTGATAGGCACTCCCATATAAGCTCTACAACTCTTTATAACTCATTTTAGGGTTTCAACTATACAACTCTTCTTGGCCTTTTCATCACCAAGAATACCATCACTCAAATATGATTCAAACACGGTGTCTCTTTCGTTCTCTCTCCTCTAGATGATTCTAAGAGAGAGTAGGTATCTGTCCTTTGGATGATGCTAAGAGAGAGTGGGGACACTCTAGAGGTGGTAATTTGCATATCAACCCTACATTTTGGGTAAATTGCAATTTGCACCAAAATTGGTACACAAGGCACAAGCATTATTCAAACAAGCTCCAACTTGGAACTTAGGCTTTCCAAAAGCCACCCATTAGCATCATTCTCTCTCTTATGATGCTAAAAAACTTGAGGCACGTTCAAAATGTGACATATTGCAATATAACCCCTCATCTTGGGTAAATTACAATTTACACCCAAACTGACATATAATGCACAAATAGTTTGCAAATAAGCTCAAACTTGAAAATTAAACTCTCCTTGAGTCTTAATTACTTTTCAAAAGATTAAAACAAGTTTATAAATAACTTAAGCAAAACTTTTAGGTTTATGCCATAGCCAGGTCAGGGATGTTACAATTATCAACCCCTAATAGGGATTTCGTCCCTAAAATCTCCAGAGAAAAGAGAAGGGTACTTCCTCCTCATTTCTTCCTACAGCTCCCATGTGGCTTATTCAACGCCATAGTGATGCCAGAGAACTTCTACAAGAGTTATGTCTTTCTTTTTCAACTTCTTAATTCTTCTGTCAAGAATCGTCATTGGACCTTCCACATAGGATATATCTTCATTCAATTCTACCTCTATAGGTTGCAACACCAACTCTGTATCAGGATGAAACTTTCTCAACATAGATATATGAAACACTGGATGTAGTCTATGTAGCTTAGGTGGCAACTTCAACCTATAGGCTAACTTTCTAATCTGTGTTGTTACTAGGTAAGGTCCCAAAAATCTAGGAGCTAACTTACCCTTCTTCACAAATTTGAGAACACCTTTCCAAGGAGAGACCTTGAGATACACTCTGCCTCCAACTTAGAATTATAAAGGTCTACGGCGTTTATCGGCATATGACTTCTGTATATCATGTGTAGCCTTCAATTGTTGTTGTATTACTTTAATCTTTTCAGTTATCTGTTGCACTAATTCAGGACCCAGAAGTTGGTATTCTCCTGTCTCATACCAGCATAATACGTCATCTACCATATAATGCTTCATATAGTGCTATATCAATACTTTTCTGATAACTGTTGTTGTAGGCAAACTCTATTAAGCTCAACTGTAAGTCCCAACTTCCTACAAATTGAAGAATACATGCCCTAAGTAAGTCCTCCAAAGTTTGTACAGTCCTTTCAGATTATCCATCTGTCTGAGGGTGAAAAGTTGTGCTAAAATTTAATTGTGCACCTAAGGCTTTATGTAGTCGTTCCCAAAAATGACTTGTAAAGTGGGGACCTCTATTAGACACAATTGTGGCTAGAACTCCGTGCAACTGGACTATCTCACCTATGTAGATCTGTGCAAGTTTTTCAGTAGTATAGGTTGTTTTCAAAGGAAGAAAATGTGTTGACTTAATCAACCTATCAACTATCACCCAAATGGAATCATGACTTTTGGCTGTTCTGGGTAGACCAACCACAAAGTCCATTGTCACGTGATCCCATTTCCACTGCAGTACAGGTAAGGGTTGTAATGTTCTTGAAGGCTTCTGGTGTTCTGCTTTAACTTGCTGACACACAGGACACCGCATAACAAACTCAACTACATCCTTCTTCAAACTAGGCCACCAATACATATCTTTTAAGTTATGATACATTTTAGTACTCCCTGGATGCATTGCATACATGGATGAATGAGCTTCCTCCATAACTATCTTTCTTAAGTCATTGGCGTCAAGTAATACCATCCTACCATGGTAACAAACTACCTCATCCTCTGACTCATGGAAACCATCCCATTTCTCACTACCATACTCTGACCTAATCTGTTGAATCACAGTATCAGCCTGTTGTGCCTCTTTAATCTGTTGTCTTAGAGTAGGTTTCACATGCATCTCAGCCAGTAATCCAGCTAACAAAGATACTTTTAACTGTACATTTATTTGTCTCAAAGAGACAAACATATCCCCTTTGAAGCACATTAAAGAATTCAACTGTGCTTTATCTATGGGTGGAGATGAAGATTTTCTACTTAGTTGCTCTGCCACTACATTAGCTTTTCCTAGACGATAATCAATTGTACAATCATAGTCCTTGATTAATTCCATTTAACAAAGTTCTCATATTCAACTCATGTTGTGAGAAGATGTACTTTAAGTTTTTATGGTCTGTGAAAATCTGACACGCTTCTCCATAAAGATAATGCCTCCAAATATTCAATGCATGGACCACTATAGCTAACTCTAGATCATGCATCAGATAATTCTCCTTGTATTTTTTAAGCTGTTGGGAAGCAAAAGAGACTACATGATCGCTCTGCATCAGCACACATCCTAGACCATTCTTAGAGGCATCACAGAAAACAATGTATCCCTTTCCCTACTCAGGTAAAACCAACACAGGTGCACTAGTCAACCTTTCTTTCAACAACTGGAAAGAATGTTGACACCTGTCATTCCAGACAAAAGGAACCTCCTTCCTGGTTAACCTAGTTAGGGGTAATGCTACATAACTAAAGTCTTTAATAAACCTTATGTAGTAACCTACCAGACCTAGGAAACTATGGATCTCAGTTGGTGTCTTGGGTTGTTCCCACTCTACAACAGACTCCAATTTCTTAGGATCAACACGAATACCTGAAGTGGATACAATGTGTCCTAGAAAAGACACTTCTGACAACTAGAACTCACACTTGCTAAACTTAGCATATAGCTTGTGTTGTCTTAGCAAAGTCAAGGCTTGACGAAGGTGTTGTTCATGTTGTTGACCATCTCTATTGTATATCAGGATGTCATCTATGAAGACCACTATGAACTGATCAAGAAATGGTCGGAAGATTCTATTCATCATCTCCATGAATGCAGCTGGTGCATTAGTTAGTCCAAATGACATAACTACAAACTCATAATGATTGTACCTTGTCCTAAAGGCTGACTTAGGTATGTCACTCTCCTTGATACGTAACTGATGATATTCTGACCTTACATCTATCTTAGAAAACACTGTTGCACCACTTAACTGGTCAAACATATCATCTATCCTTGGTAGAGGATATTTGTTCTTTATAGTCACCTTGTTAAGCTATCTATAGTCTATGCATAATCTCATAGACCCATCCTTCTTTTTAACAAAAAGAACTGGAGCACCCCATGGCGAAGTACTCGGTCAAATGAAAGCTTTCTTAAGCAACTCCTATAACTATTTTTTGAGTTCTGCCATCTCAGTAGGAGCCATCCTATAAGGTGTTTAAGCTATGGGTTGCGTACTCGGGATTAGATTAATCTCGAAATCAATCTCTCGAGGTGGAGGAATATCTATAAATTCTTCAGAAAATACATCCTTGAATTCCCTAACAATAGGAACTTCAGAAAGACTAGGACTTTCTGCTTTGGTATCTACCACATGTGCTAAGAATTCTTCACATCCTTGTCACATCAGTCTCTCAACTACCATTGCTGACACAAGACAGGTTGGAAGAATCTTTCTGTCCCCTGAAAGACCCATGTCTCATCATTATCTGTGAACATAGCTTGCTTAGAACCACAATCCAAGACAACCTTATACTTTTCTAGGGTATCCATCCCAAGAATCACATCAAACCCATGCATCTCAAGTGGTATAAGATCCACCTAAATGTTGTGTTCTAAAAAAGAAAGAACACAGGGAGAACATACCTCCTGCAACACTGTAGATCTGACTAATGGAGTTTCTAATAACATATTATCTGCTCTACGACTGACAGTCATATTACAATCATGAATCACTTCTCGAGTGATAAAAGAATGTGTAGCACCTGGATCAATCAAACTAGATATGAAGCAGGATGAAGACATATCAGAATGAAACAATTCCATCTAACCTGTCATGACTCATGGATTGACTACTGCCTCTGGTTGATTCATAGCATAGAATCTCACCATTGCCTGTTGCCGACTTTGTGCTATGTTGTTTGGTGCAGATGAGCCTGCTTGGGACGCTTGTCCACATCCTCATGTGCTACTACTAAACTGTTGCCTCTAAGAGCCTTGTTGACTCTGCCTTGGTGGTTAGGTTACCTCTGTGTCTCTAATTGGACATTCTCTTATCATATGTCCTTCCTGCCCACACTTGAAGTAGTTTTTGTCCTGTTGTGGTTTAAATGGTCCTATTATTGACATTGATGATGTATTATGGGCTACACTTGGCAGAAAACTACGGCCTCTACCCTTGCTTGACGTTCACTACTTCTGTGCATTGAACCTCTGTGGTGCTAATGGTGCAGGAAATCTCAGTCTCTTGAAACTTCCAGACCTCTGTCCCTAAAACTAGGCAGGTCCTTTCCTACTGTTCACCTCACATTTCTCAGTCACAGACCTCTCTATCTGCCTAACTGATTCCACAAAGGTGGCAAACTTCTCTCTATTCTCTAGAGCAGCTATAGTTGTGGATAACTCAACATTCATACCCTTCTCAAAATGTTAAATCCTCTCCTCCTCTGTAGTAGCCATGTGTGGACAAAACCACAAAATCTCCATGAACTTAGCTTCATACTCACTAATCTTCATCGGTCCTTGCTTAATACGCTCAAACTGTGAGTTTTTCTCATCCAGATAAGTCTTGGGAAAGTATCTACTGACAAACTCACGTCAAAACTCCTCCCATCCGACCTCAACACCCGGTCTTTTCCCTTCTTCAATGGCCCACTAATGGCCAGTGCTTCCTTTTACAAGGTGCACAGCATGCCTAACTTTATCAGTTTCTGGGATGCTAAGGATTCTAAAGGCTTTTTCCAGCTCAGTGAGCCATAAATCTGCATCTGTTGGGTCAGTTGTACCGACATATTCGGTGGCTCCTACCTGACAGAACCGTTCAAAGGTATTACTAAACCCATGTCCCTCATTGGGAACTAGTGCCCTAGGTGCTGGTGTTGGCATACGGTCTACCATATGTGTTATTATGGTCATGAACTGCCTGAAATGAGCATGAAAGGCTGGGTTTTCTAGCATGGCTTCATCAATCTGGGGATTCTCAGGCATTGATTCATCTCTTGCCTGATCCCTTACACCTCCTCCTGGTGCAACAATACTGCTCCAGTCAGCATGTTCTTTGTGTGCTCCGGCCATCTTTTAGTCTTACTTCTTCTCCTATATGAGCAGAAGTTACTATAAGATAAACTGGAGGACACTAGAACAGACTCAGTAACCTTAATCCTATGTCTCTGTAGACTCAGCGAACCTTAGGTTTTGATACCAAAAATGTGTGACGATCGCTATCAAACTGACAGCCAAATCACACAGTAATTACGCAGAATAACTATTAGCAGCGGATTAACGAAAATCACTAAAAATTAATACCACATTGTAAAGAGATCCATTTCTAGGAAACTCTTAAAGAAAGATCCAAAGCAATATATACATCATGGTTCACATTGTACCATCTCATCTCGAGGATATCATATACCAGTTGCTTTGCCCAAATATATACATAAGCAACATAAAACTGTGAGGCATACAAGCCAAAATCTCAGATCATTTATAAAACCATTACGTACTAACTCTTAAGGACCTGAGAGTACAGAGATGACACATAGGACTTCTATCTACAAGACACAACAGACAGCACACTCAACCTGAGTTGATACTATTGTCCATGTTGTTGATGTCCTCCCTCTACAGTATGGTCTCTACCTCCTCGTCCGTCCACCTAAAAATGTTGGGACCAACGAGGTGAGACAAAAGTCCCAGCGAGAGATATAACTCTCCTCCAGCAACATTACTATCTAGCAGAGGATCTTTTATATTAATAATCAAGATTAATCACTATTTATAAGCAGAACAAGGCTATGTCATCTTTTTAAAGCAATGCAGCTATTTATGACAGAGCAATAAATCACCTATTCACTTTATAAGGAATATGAAGAACATATATAAAATCTATCCATTTAATATGTATAAAAGTAATGTAACATCAATCGATGTTTCCGTATTCAATCTTTAAGCAAATACACTGCACGACTGATTACATATTTACAATCATATTTATGCCCCGAGGAGATGAGGTATACCGCTCATGCTCCAACTGACCATCGCTTAGTCAAAATCGGTACCATACACGGTCAAAGGAAGAGTCATCTTCCAAGACCTCACCTGTCTCGGTCAATACGAGACCACTGATAGTGACTTCACGTGTCAAACTGCAATTAGCTTGCCAGGGTATAGTGACATCTTCGCTATAGAGTCACAGTCGCAGCTTGCACTCTCTTCAGGGAGATCACACAGCAACCCCGGTATATTCTCTTCTTCGGGGAGATCACACAACAACCTCGGTAAATGAGGGAAAGATCACACAGCAATCCCTATTTTGACGTAAGGATATTGTTGCCCATCACCCCACTTATTCAAAAATATGCTCTCTGAGTTAAACTCATTTCACCATTCAGCAAATTCTGACACTGAATGGATCTATGGCCAGGGAAACTACATGGTAAGGTTCCACTTGATTAATTAGGTGCATTACAGTATCTTTTAGCATCAACCAAGTTACAAGCATGAATTATAACAGATGCTACAAAGAAAGGTATAATACATTTATCAAGTACTTCCATAATATTTGGAACACATTGAATGCATAACACTTGGGATCTCAGTCCCTTATCACATTACTGGGGATTCTCATCCCTTAACATTATCATCATCATGATTTCTAGATCTGGGTATTCAAACCCTTAGCTCATCACAGAACATTTTCACCTCTTATTAGGTAACTATTACCTCTAGGTCCTCAGACCCAAGTATACATTATACTTGTTGCACAAGTATTTCACATGGCTCACAAGGCCCATTTAATCTGTATCATATGAAACATCATAGCTCATACCTGGCTATGCTCATCATCTCATGATACCTGCATGGTTAGTATTTCATGATAAAAACAATATCAAGTACATATCATCACCATGCAATACAAGAGAAATACAACCTTCCCATTATTAGGGTTAGGGTTTCCCTTTTTAGCCGATTAGGGTTTCAAGTTCATATTATTAAGAATAAAAACCCTAATTCATAGCTGCACACATATTAGGAGCATACATTGATATCATAAGTATTCAATCATACTTGTTTATTCTCATCATTCATCACTAATTGATTATCACACAAAGTATGAGTTTCTCTCTCACCCTCACTAGGATATTGATTACATCATACTTTATTAAGTTGGCTCAGCCCTTTTCTCAAGGAACATTGGCCTACACTTATCAAAATGTATTAAACTCTTTACATCTTAATGTATCATTTGACATAAGACACTTTGTGTGTTACTCAATCAAGTATATCAAATTTGAGGTGGTTACCTCCATATTGGTTTTGAGGTGTATGCTTCCACCATATCGGGCTAGAGGTTTATGCTTCCACCATATCGGGCTAGAGGCGTGTGCTTCCACCATATCGGGCTAGAGGTGTATGCTTCCACCATATCGGGCTAGAGGTGCATGCTTGCACCATATCGGGCTAGAGATGCATGCTTCCACCATATCGGGCTAGAGGTGTATGCTTCCACCATATCGGGCTAGAGGTGTATTCTTCCACCATATCGGGCAAGAGGTGAGTGTGTGTCACTTATATTGGGTTATTCAAGTGTAGGGTTTTGCATATCAGGTTAGACCCTTATGTTCATACCTTTGCAAACCTCCAAAGTATCAACCTACCATGTGTTGAGTGACAGCCTAGACAACTGGTTAGTCCTTTTTCAACCAACCCAAATGTATAAAATGATAGGGGTGTGGGGTTCCAAGGTGTAACAGATTTCATATCACCATATGCTTCAACCCGATATTGGTTTGTGCCATGATGATGTCATCATCATCAAGCTCTAGAATTTCATCCCTTACTATTCTAGTTCATGGACAACAGTCCTATGCAACTTTTAGAACTCATAGAATCATTCATCATTCAAGAAAAATTGAAATTGAATGTAGATCAACAAGTATAGCAAGACTGAAGGTGAATAATAACATGATTGGGTTCAAGTTATATAACCCACCTCAAGAACAACTTCAAAGCTCCAAGCTACAAAGACATTCCCAAGGTTGAATATGAACTTATCATGGATCCAAGACTTGTTCACAACTCCTCTATATGCAAAGAATCACCATAGATAAGAACTTGATGAAGAAGAAAAGAAAGGAAGGATCACAACCCGAGATTCATGCTTCAACCAAGGTTGAAGATGACCATGGCTTCACTTTAGGCTCAAGGCTTGAGCTCATACTTGATACTCAACTACTATGCATATATCTAAGAGAAAGAGAGTTGTAGGATTCAGAAAGTTTTGTTGGTAGGTGAAAGGAGTGGTATATATAATTGAGACTCATGAGAAAGTGTATAAGAGGTGTCATCACCTTATACTACTAGGTGACACATGTCCATGCATGGGTTGACACGTTTCCATGCATGCACACATATTTTTATTGACATGAAAAACTCTTGGGGATAATCTAGGGATAAGATTTCGGCCATTATCTATCTTGTTGAACAAGATATTTCAACCTAACTTCACTTTATTCACAAACTGATACAACTTTTCCAAGGAAAGTTGTAAACCGATATCCATCACCTTATTGAGGTGCTTAAATCATCAAGGCCCTTTTCCAAGAGTTGAAAAAATGATATGGGACCTCCTCTATGGCTTCTTATCCGATAGGCACTCCCATATAAGCTCTACAACTCAATACAACTCATTTTAGGGTTTCAACTATACAACTCTCTTGGTCTTTTCATCACCAAGAATACCATCACTCAAATATGATTCAAACATGGTGTATATTTATTTATCTCTCCTCTAGATGATTCTAAGAGATATTATGGACACTCTAGAGGTGGTAATTTGCATATCAACCCTACATTTTGGGTAAATTGCAATTTTCACCAAAATTGGTACACAAGGCACAAGCATTATTCAAACAAGCTCCAACTTGGAACTTAGGCTTTCCACAAGCCACCCCTTAGCATCATTATTTCTCTTATGATGCTAAAGCACTTGAGGCACGTTCAAAATGTGACATATTGCATTATAACCCCTCATCTTGGGTAAATTGCAATTTACACCCAAACTATCATATAATGCACAAATAGTTTGCAAATAAGCTCAAACGTGAAAATTAAATTCTCCTTAAGTCTTAATTACTTTTCAAAAGATTAAAACAAGTTTATAAATAACTTACTTAAGCAAAACTTCTAGGTTTAAGCCTTAACCCAGGTCAGGGATGTTACATGGTAGGTCTAACCTTACCCATTTACAACCCTAAAACTCATTTTAGGTTCAACCTACGCTCTGATACCAAAAAGTTGACGCGACCCGAACCCACTAACTAGGGTTAAGGCCCACCAAGACGATTAGCCTATCCATCAAATTTTAATCACATAATGAAAATCAGCCATGATTTTTTTTCTTTTTCATATATATCATTATACCACTTACTAAATGATAATGTCTCATTTAAACATAACATTAAAGGATACAACATAGTTGGACTATTACATTGAAGGAAGAGTTCCACATTCAATATACGTCATGTACATTTCATTACAAACTATTATCTTTTCTCACTCTCTCATTCCCAAGATCCATAGTAAGGACAAGAGATCGTCTATCTATTCTAACTACTCTTTCTTCGAGACATCTACTCTACTGTTGATAAAAATTGGCTTCTGTCTCCTCAAGAAGAGCTAGTCCTTTGCCTAAAAATTTGTTCAGTAGGTTGATGAGCTATCTGGCTCAATTACTAGAACATCAACATGTAACCAAGATATTTATAATGTTTATAATTAATAGAACTTAAATGTAGAAGTATGAAAGCATTGGCAGTTTAAAATTATAAATCAATCATCATAACAATTGGTCTACTATTAAATACAGAAAAAGTAACCTAAATACATTCACTTGATTTTGAATCCATTTATTATGCCACTGGACCCACACGAGGTGTACCACAACATGTGAAAGCATCGCAACAAGCTATGATCTCACTGTACAAGACTTAGAAGCATGTTCTAGTTCCTAACTCTTTAATCTCAATACCATGCCTACATCTGGCATCACCACGTCTGGCTCTTGACAGCTAATGGGAGCGACTGGATATCTGGATCCTCCTCTAAACTTGGATACTCATGTGGAGCGTCAAATCACTTTGGGTTAGTGTGCATCAGTGAACCTACTGACCATTGATCACCACAACTTTTAACATAGGTACCACTGACATCCCCGATTGGTGTTAGGTACCAAACAATTCATAATAAGTATGCCCTATCGGTCAAGACCCGACACCCTATTGATACGATCTGGTTTATCTTGATCTAGACTATCTCCATTCGGGAAGTTGTTTCCTCCTCATAGTGCATGCCTAATCCTGTGTGGATTGTACAGTGTTGAGGGCATTTAACGTCTAGTGATATTTAGTTGATTTAATAAGATTCATCATTGTAACCAATGATTAACCTATTTCTATCAATTTCTTGTAGAAATCATATGGCAACTTTCACAATTCTCATAAACCACAGTTCGACTCTTTAGTTTTGAATTAGGGCAACCTGGCTTCCCCTTTGCCTCTATTTACACCATTTCATCATTTGTTGTTCATAACAACATGCATAGCAACTTTTAATATAATATTACATCCCTAGAATATAATTAATATAGCATTTCTACTACTAAATATCGTTGCACAGATTTATCAAATTCATTATAGTTATCATAGAGTAAGATTTAAAGTTTGGAAGTTGTTATTTGAATTTGTATGCTATAAATCAGGATTACAAGGTGATTTACTCATAGATCTTGTCTAAGATTACCGATCTTAACCTTTTCACCAACTAAGCTCAGATCTTAGCTCACACGAGTATGAATCAAGCTTTAGGCCTTTAAGTTCTTGTTCTAAACTGATCATTAGGAGGCAAAATGGACTTAGAATGGTCAGCTAGAAGTAGAAGATGAAGAAATAAGGAGGAACAGAACCTCCAATTAGTTGAATAGAAGATCCTCGACGGATCAAAGAGGCAAAAGAGAAGGTATCTTTGGTCTATAACTACTTACCACAAAGGACCTATGGTTAGTTTGTTTATATCCATTCGTTCTTCATGTTTTCACCAAAAATTTCCCTTCAAATCACCTTCCATGTAATCTTCTTATCGGTCTAAGGGTCTAAGAGTGGATGGTCGAATTACTTCCAACACACTTTGTTTCATTGGAAATATATATGTATAGCAAAAGTTTTGGTTGTTTTGTGATTGACTATCCTGGGCGACGATTCTTGGCGGTCAATGGGATAACTGGGTCTTCTTGGTGGTTGTCGGGCCCTTAGTTTGGTGATTGATGGGCCTTTGTCTCGGCAGTCGTTGCGCCTTTAGCTCGGTGGTCACTAGGCCCGCTAGTTCGATAGTCGTCGGGAAACTGTACATGTTACTAGAAAGGCCATGACTCTATCATTTTAACTATGATTTGGTTCATTCTTTTTGCGTTGAATTTGTAATCGAATTCTCTAAAATCATACAATATTATATTGATAAGATTCTCAAATAAAAATGTATTTATTAATTATTTCCTCAAGTATCATTGATTCTCCTACACATATATGTATAGCTAATTCTATATCAACCCTAACTCAGATCTTGAGGTATGCTTAAGTTTTTTATTATGGTTTATCCATACAAGTATTTGAGATAACCAAGGTTAGATAAAGCACAAGGTAAATGTATTACTTAATAAAAGCACAACAAGCATTAAGGTTATCTTGAATCCCTAGGATTACCATCGACGCTAGAAGAGGGTTGTAGCAATAATGGTGAGAAAAAAAGAAAAGAATAGGCTCATTATGCTACCATACAAAGACAAAACCACTAGATTTTGTCTAGAGGAGGCATGATCTATAACTATAATGCAATGGAATTAAATATTAATAACCTTCTTTTCCTAATCTTGAAGCCAGATATATACTAAACATATCGATTAGACTAGAAAATTTATTTAAAGTAGCCAATTGATGGTATAGATCAGTATAGAAGAACTTCACCATCAATTTTTATGTCCCTTAACAAATGCTAGGCTCGAGATAAAGTACTTCAATATTACTGAGAATGATGAAAGATTAAACATAAAAATTCAATTTGAATATATCATAAATTAAGACTTCTAAAGCATGTGAGACAATTATATAATGGAAGTTATCTATGATAGGATGTTCTTCTATGATGACCCCATGCACTCTGATTTTTAAAGTGGGTATTTTAGGACACACCCCCTCTCAGAGAAATGAACATGCCAAGAGGAGATAAAACAACTATAAACTCAACCTTCTTAGGAAAAGCAACAATTTGAGGGCCCTTTCCAAGATGAGACCAATATAAAGAGGCAACCCAAGATAGAAAGAATGCCAATAAAGTGACCCTCATCAAAGTCTATCTATGAGTAGCATCATCCATACTCTTAGAAAGAAAAAGAATCTCAAATAGATATGTAGCATGACAAATACTAGATATGTACAAAGCTACACAAATATAAAATCATCCCATAGAAGGGGATATCCTAACTAGTTTCATAGATGAACGATCACAACAGAAGCAGTTCAATGATCTAGAGTTTGAAAACAAAGATGTAATACCTTGCATCCTAGAAGAACCTGGATATGATGTACCTCATGGCCCAATACGGAAAAATGAAACTATGTTTTCAAAAAAAGTTACATATGAGCATGAGATAGAGTGAACCTAGGAGACTTGGAGCTGATAATGAACAAACTAAAATTAGATGATGATCATGGCATTATTGGTTTCCAGCAAGTATGCATTTTCATTCTAAAAGAAAACCTCCAAGACATCTTGAAAAGAAACTGCTACATGAAGATATATGTAATGAAACCTATCAATCCCTAGTTGGAGACGCCCTTCCTATGTCTATATATCTAGATACACACTCCAAGGTGATTTTGTTTCTAACAAGGACTCTAGAGAGGGAAAAATGCTGGTTGCATCTCTACAAAGTTCAACTCCAAGATATATCTTTGTACCCTTCCTATATGACACCCACTGGACTCTGTTGGCTATAAATAGTGAAGCCACAACTGTAATTTTATATAAAAACTTATATACAAGTTTAATGAGAGGATGTATAATATTGCAACTAGATCATAGAGTATTATAAGAAAAAAGATAGGAATATGTGCCACAAAATTTGTAAATCTGATAAAGGAACATGGAAAGGGGTACAAATAAATAGAAGGAAATAACTAGAAGAAGAAACTATTTTGTCACAAGAGCCTTTGACAGATTAGAGAATCAAAGGACTATGACTTCTACATCCTCTATTGGATGTAAACCCTAGACAATTTTGGAAAAGTGTGTTAAAGGCTGACTATGTCATTTGGTTTTTGTGTTTAAAATGGGAAAATTTAATGTCTCCACGAAGAACCCTAAACCTCACTAATTTACACTTAAACTCATCCTTTGACACTCTAGGCATAGAGTGAATGAGAAGTTTAAACAAGAGAGGTTGGTAAATATCTTCATCTTTCCATTTAATTTCTTCTTATTCTTAGAATTCCTTGACTTATAGAGTATCTACACATATATGATTTTGCTTTATGCTAAAGTCCTTTTTGCATAGCTTTTGATCTATGGAGGATAAACTTTTAGAACTTAGGCAAATCTTGACCCGATTTATGGTTGTGATCTTCATCCCTAAACCTAGACCTAAGTAACTCTAGGCTATATTATGTCAATATTATTCTCATAAGTAAACAAAATATGGAACTATAGCTTAGTTTCTATTTGAACATTTAATTTTTTATGCCAACCCTATTTTAAGATGATGCAGACTGTCAATAACGCAGCTTAACTCCTCAAATATAACACTAGAATGAGGTGTATCTTAGACTCAACGACACTCTCTAAGTGATCATCTAGATCCTCAAATACTGGATGGATGTGCACACACCCTCAACCAAAGAAAAAAATACAACATATCAGCAAAAATCTGAAAAAGGAGAAAAAGGGCTTGGAAACCCACAAAATCTCAAAAAGTCAAAAAGAGAGACAATAAAAGCCTAAGCATGAATAAAAGCATGAGAGTTGTGCCCTTCTAGGATCCACATGTGTTTCTTGATGGGTGTATGATTGAGCTTAGGAGCACAAATTCATCATGATCAGTAGCAATACCCATAATATCATTAGAATAAAACCTTGAACTTTAAAGTTGTTCACTAAATCTAGAGTAATCTGAGGCAATGGCACAAAGGATGTGAAATTACTACTCTAAATCCAATTGGCATGGACTATATGGACCACTTACATGCTAAACAAACCTTGGGTTGAGTAAGAGAGAGGCACAAGCTACACCTCAACATTTAGCCTACCCACACATACCTACTATGTCAAAAATAAAAGATAGGAGTGAAATCTAATTGTTAGGATATTGCACAGTATGCAACCCAAAAACGTGAATTGGAGCTGACATCACAAAGGAAATCAGACACTAAATGGGAAAGTAGTATGTAAAATATCAATACACTCCAAGTTCAGTGTTTATCTTCAAGGGGTGTCGTAGGTAGCAGATACAACCATAAAGAAATCTTGGTTATAATAACCTAAATTTATCTTATAAAATCCCTAGTTTATTCACTTATATTTTGATTCTATTATTAACTTGGAGGCAAGCTAGATTATAAGTTTGGAGCAGTTGATAACATCCAATTTTGTGGATGTTATATGCTTATTACCCTCTTTTCATCCAACATTTCATTCTTTAGCATGATAAATATGATATTTTGCAATCTTTGTAGTTAATCCCTCTCTGATACAAGTGTCTTTCACTTTTGTAGGATACTTTATAAATTTGAAGTCAAATCAACATTTCAATCGATTAATCTTCAAAAATCATTTATAAACAAATGACTTCACCATCTGAAAACTTGACCAACTTGAACAACTCATTAGTTAGTGATTTATCACATCCCAACCAATGAAATCCACAACTTTGACTGCCCATGAAAGTCATTAGACATCTATCCAACTAGGCCATAAATCACTTACCAATGAGAAGAGTGGATGTCATGAACTAATGGTGACTTGGGTCACCAACTAATGGTCAATCAAGGCCTCTTCTACCGATGAATGCCACTCACCAATGAAGTCTTTGGACCATCAATTGATGGAAATCTAGACGCCCTTCACTGATGGGAATCCAAAGGTTTTCCAATAATGAGATGCCAAAACAAATATTGATGAAGTCCCTGACTTCATCCACTAATAAAGTGACAACGACACTTACCGGTGAAGGCACATACATTCATCAACCAATGACAAGGCAAATTTGTCCACCAATGCGGTTTCCATAAGTATACAATAATCACAAGAAAGGACCATTGCATGCTTAAGGAAGATGCCCTGAAGGCTTGGGACACAAATAAAGTGTCGTATGAACATATACTTAGAGCTACCCTGGGCGTAAGGCCAAGCACTATAAATACAAACCTTCAGCCTCCATGAGAGGCATCTTCCCTTCAACACATTCATGAAGTGTTGTTGAGTTCCAAGATGAGCATCTACGAACATCCAGGAAGGGATAATCTTCATCGGTTCCAACTTCATTCCCCTCCATTTACGGATATTTGTTACCTACCTTTGAGAGATATAAAGTTGTGAAGTTCTTTATCAACCTACATTGACATTTGACATCCACCTTCACCAATGTTGATTGTTGTTGTCGTCTCCATTTTCATCAACCATTAAGGATGAGATCTACATAGTTGGTTTGTCATTATTACTAGTTTGTCTACCACTAGTTGCCTCCCCCTTCACTTTTTGCATCTCATGTTCACTTAATGTTTTGGGTGATGGTCATCCTTTGTAAATCAAATTTGTCAGACAACATCATGATTGGCTAATACAATTAACTTGGGTAGGGATTAGCCACCTGAACCTCCCAACCATGTAAACGTTCATATTCCATTGAATATATATGCCTCTTACCATGTTAACCTACTTGTTCTTTTTGTTATTGAATCACCTACATGTTTAGCTACCATGTTGTGATGCTTGACTTTGTATTACCTTGACAGAATGGTGTATGATCAGATCTGGAGTTAATGAGTAACATGAATGAATGAGAGTGTTGGATCACTATAGTGAATGATCATATGGTTGTTTGTTTGTCATCCCAAGAGAGAGAGACATGCTTATAATCTAGATCTATTATGAGTTCAAAAGAGGAGAGAATATGTATATATGATGATAGCTCATAAAATATGTCAAGTGTATACAATGGTATGATTACTTGCATGAATGTTTGTTGAGTTCACTTGGTTGGTAAAACCCATCCCAAGTTCTATCCAAATATCAAAATTTACCAAAAACATCTATGCCTATTGTTTTCAACTTAGCTTATTTTGCTTTGTTTGTTCTTAATATAGTTTTTCTCTTTTTTATAAAAGGAACACCATACTTTGTTTGACTTGGCTAAGATAAGATCTAAGATCCTAACAGTTAACCACCCTTGTCGCTGTGTTTGACCATGTTTACTACTTACGACCCCATATTTCGTTATGGGTGTCTCAAGGTTTTAGGTTACACAAACACACACACACACACACATATATATATATATATATAGAAAGTTCAGTCCTTAAGAATTGAGTTCATTATACTTGTATTTTTGGACCCACATTTGAGGGAGATCAGTTTCCTCACTTGTGGGCTTAGGGAGTGGGTCCTTTCCAATGAGATATATTGTCCCCAAAGATGCCTAAGCCAAAGTAGTCAAGCATGAGAAAGCATGTATTGACAATCAACACATTTATTTTCCTTCCACATTTAATACTTTTAGGTTGTTAGCACCAGAGGCTATAGAGCTTCTCAAGAGGGTCCAAAAAGTCATGCATAGTTATTTCATACTTGTAACTCTATGTGTGTAATGTTTTAGAGGATATATTATGCCATCCAAAAAAGAATGGTGGCGTGACTTGTTGCCCATATGCCTTCCATCTTGACGTAAATCCTTATAACCATTTATTAAATCTTATATATAGGACCATTCTTTTTATTGTGAATTTCCCTAAGTGACGATTATCTTTTGATCAGGAATTCCAAACCTTAATCCATACATATTTCCTGAAAATTAATAAAAAAACATAGTTGTGATTGAACCCTAGCTTTAATATTTTCAGATTTTACAACCAAAATAGAACCCAAGTTGAACCAAGTTTGTACTCTAACAATTCAATGTCATGTCTATAATATTCACATTACAACTATTATTTTCTACATCTTAGATCTAAGGACTACCTTAAGGGGGCCTACTTGCAAAAGCCATCTCCTAAATATGTCCATCCTTAGACAACTAAACTTTCATAACACATGAATCCTAGATAATGAAATTAAACTGAAACACCACTATTGCCATCAATTTTCATACCTCTCGGGTCCAAGATGACGACCATTAATTAAACCATCACTAACATAATCAAACAATCATACCTTGGTTCTAGAACCAGACCTTAATCATGTTTCTATATTTAGGCTCAAACTTGGACCTCCAATGGGGTTTCGGTAATTACATGGACCTTAAACATTGTTTCTTTCTTTGATCTAGAAATAGACCTCAAATGGGATTTCCTTTCCTTTTTTGGACCAGGGCACAAACCTTCAAGATTTTTTTTCCTTGGGTATGGTCTGGAATCTTAATTTGGATACTTCCTTGTGTCTAGATGACTCAAAACTTAAGCGAGGTTTATTTCTTTTGGTCTGAACTGAGAACTTAAATTACATTTCCTTTTCTACTTTAGGATGAGACCCAAACCTTCTCTTGATAGGTGTGAACCATGACCTAAAACTGGATATCTTACCTTTTGGTCTGGACTAAGACCTTAACATATATTTCTCTCTTATGGTATAGACTAGATCTCAAGTTGGGTTTATTTCTGTATGGTTTGGTCTAGGACCCTAAATTGGAATTTGTACCTTATTGTGATCATAAATAAGGACACTTGCATGGTTATAATACATACCCCCTTTTTATCATCCAAACTACCAAAATGTTGTACTGACTATGGCCTACTCATATAGATGATAAAGTGATATGCAATTTTGTCATAAGAATGTTAAATTGACTCACCAAACTTTTCACAATACTTCTAGGTCCGCACTATTGAGCTTATACATGTAGTTATCCAACTGTAGGGTTTTAGAAAGAGAATAATTCCTTTAATTTGAATAAACCTCATTATGAATTTTTTTAGAAATGAAGACTTGTCATTAGATTACACTATACCAAGACTCACCTTTGTCACCTCGTGACTAAAAATGTGGGTCAGACTTATCCCAAGACCCATATCTCAAACCTTGTCTTCAAAGGGAGAAACTATTGACAACCTGTTTTGGTCACTCAATCAACAACCATGATGAATTTATTGCTTCACATTGATGGATAAAAAAATGGGGAAGTCTATTCATCTCGTCCCCATTCAGTTTCAAATTAGAGACATCGTTGTTATAAACCCACATTGTTAACCACTCACTTTCCACTACTTTGAAAAATATTTTCCATATACCCACATATTCCATATCTAATCTATATAACTTAAACCATCCATTTACCCATTCTCTACTTGTCATGGGTTCATAGATACATGGCATTCTTTCTAAGGATTTATCCACAATTTGGATGTTGATTGAGGTTTTCACATGCATCTTTTAACAAATTATGTAGATTTTTCCTTTATAAATAGAGTATTCAATTCCATATCAAAATTTGAAGTTCAATTTCACTAGAATGATATGATTTGTTGTGTTTATTATTCAAATAAAAGGGAATACTTTCACTCAAGTTCTTACGTATCTACTCCTTTTCCTTTTCCAATCTAAGTCAAGTACTCAAAATATAGTACACAATAAATTGAAAATTAAGAAACAAAATTGATCTATAAACTTTTGAGTTTAGAAAAATTTAGATGGAAAATACTTGACCAGCTCAATGAAATCATGTAGATGATTGATAGGATCTATTAGGAGTGCCATGTGCTTGGATCACATTTTTCTACCACATGATCCTCCCTGTAGATTGAGACAATCCATGGCATACAAGGATTCCAATCCCTTTAGATTATATATTACAATGAGAAAGCTTCCCACATAGACAAAACCATTTTTTGTTCCTTTATCCCCCAGTACTATGAAACATTGACATATACTGCCATATCCAACATTACAAATTGACCTCTTCAATCTATGTTGAATCCATATGGATAAACTATCCTTGTATTTTATACTCCAAACTTGTTCTATCAAGTAGGATCCTTCCTGAACATATATTTTGACATGCTAAGGGCATCCAAAACGGTGAGGAGGCAGAAACGGACTCTAGCTCTAGTTATAGAAATAATTCTAAATCGTAGCTAATTCAAAATCTAAATCTGTTTTAAGTGCTTTTGATCATAGCTAAAATAATCCCTAATTGCTAGTTATAAAAACTTTCTTGATCTCATATTTGATTTTCTTCTAATTCATGTTTAAATATGACAATTATTTGTTAACATATTTGACTAGTCATATCAATTGATCTTTATGAATTAATAGACTTGTATGATTATATTTTTCATAACAAGTTACTCTAGCTAGTGATTGTTCTAAGTCTTGGAGATTCTGGTGATGCCCAGTTGCATGTTTCTCATCACATCTAGATGATTTTTCATGTTGATTACTATTAGTTTGTTACACTAACGAGTTTCAATCATATAATGATCTTTTACTCAACTAGCTATGTAATGACCACATTTGTGCTTAATTGGTAAACTAGGGTTTACCTGAATGATTACATGCTTGATTAGATTGAACATCGTTTAGACTTGATTAGTGATAGTAGATCAATTGTGATGTTTCAAACCTAATAATAAACTATAAATATGATTTTAGTTTGAAGAATAGGGGTTTGAGAAATGTAAACCCTAATCGGCAAAAATTAGGGTTTTGATAGTACATGAATATGGAATTTGATCAGGATAGGAGTATGGTGAATGATTTTTCATATTTAAAATTTTTATTTAATTGAATTTTGGATATGATATGGATAACTCAATCATGCATATTGGAGAAAAATTTCAGAATATTTGAGGGTTCTTTGAATGTGGTTCTCGGTCGAACTATACTTCGACCAAAATGCTGATAAAGTGCTTTTTAGTAGTGTAGTGTTTTATTTTTAGTTATTTATTGGTAAGTCCAAATGATCTAAAATTTTGACTGGAGATCTGAAACTCAATCATAAACAACATATAAAATTTCATAATTTTTGGATGCGTTTAGACCTTATCAGTAGACGAATTACAGTAATATTTTTATGACAGAAAATTCAGCTGAAATAAGAAAAAGTATAGTGAGGGGTCAATGTGCAATTGACCCAAGCAGCTCAATTGCTCTATATGGTCAACATAACACACAAGGAGCTCTCATAATTCGTGATTCAATCCAGAGAAACGTAATCCTAGAGAGAGAGAGGGAGAGATAGGGTTTGAGAGGAGAAAGTGATGGAGATGATGACCTAGGGTTTTGCGGTCCGAGGAATGATGAAATCATGTAAGTTTAGCCTCTTTGGATATAGTTTCATGGTGAATCTTCTCTCACATGTCAAGATTCCGTCCCTACTATAATTTGATCTGAAATGGTGTCAAAACTTCCCCTTTTCTCACTCTTTCTTCATAATCCCTCATTTTTAGGGTTTCTGAGTTGAAAGGAAGAAGAATCGGGTGAATTTCTAGGGATTTGATATGAGATCACGATTTTCAGGGATGAGCTGCATTTTAAGATGTTTTCACACCTTAGGGTGAGTGGGAACTTCCTTTAAACAGTATATTACATGAAAATTGGTTAAATCGTCCATAATCTTTAATTGCTTAGTATGCGACTACAAACCCTGAATTGTGTGTTTGATCTAAGTTGTTGCAAAATGATACGAAATATATTCTTCCTCTATTTGGATGAATTTCAGATGATAAAATCATATTAGAAATGTATACAATACATCCTAATGAAAATTCCCTAGTATTCACAAAGGTTATAAGAGTAAACTGAAATATAGGGAATTTGTCTATGACTGAAATTGTTGTATAATTAAATAGAGAAATTTGTTTATCTGGATCCCCTTGGTTATGAATGATTTTTTTTCTGAATTCATAGTACATATATGTCATATTCTATCTTGGATTTCATTTAAGGTGAATAGTGTTTGTTTGATACCCCAATAAAGAGGGTGAAACCCTAGATGCGAGGAAAGTTGAATATTTGCGAATAGATATCGTGAAATTCATTTGAATGGATTTTCTTGACATGATAGACTTTATTTATTCAATTTTATTATTGATGCATGTTATCTCAGTGAATGGAATGGAAACCCAAATTCAACTCAGTTCCAAGGTTTCATACATATATTGATTTTATATGATTTGTTGATAGTAGTCTTTATTCAGTGAATGTTTATGTCACATGAAATCCTTATGAGAGCCATGTGATAAGGGAATGAGGTAAATGAAACCCTAGAGATAGGGTGTTCAATGAATCAAGTATTTTGATATCAATGTTCTCAGTATGAGATGTGGTGATGCACAACTCAAGATTTGGGTTGAGGTGCATGTTTTCTAAGAAAGTACAAATAATTTATAGGTGCAAATGACGATTACTCGTATGTCAAGTAATTAACTCTTATTAGTGTATTAAGAAGTTCAATTGCATGATTCTAGTGTATAAAGTATCAAGTGGACATGCATTCTGTTATTTAAGAATTTTAGTCTGCCTGCAGGTATAAAATGTTGATTTCTCAGTAAATTACAATATTTTGAGTATATTGTTTTGCCAAGTTTAGAATGATATACATGTTGTGTTATAAACTTCAAATAAATAGACACGGTACCATAGAGATATCAGAGTCAAGTATAAGTAAGGGAAAAGATACAATAGAGTAAGAGCTTTCCAAGAATAATAAAATAATAGACATAAGAGCCCTCAACACCGTAGATTCCCTATGAGAGGTATGCATCGTAGGGATGAAATGACCTAACCCTGGCAGTGTCCAGTATACGGGGGTCGGAACGTACTAACAGGTGGTACGGGAGACAAAGCCCTAGTGGAAGTCTCCTTAAAATACATAATGTAGTGTCCAACATCAACTAGAGATCCTAGTGGCACTAGAGTACAGTAAAGCCAATAGGTGGCTAGACTCTCTGTCTGTGTGCTCAGGTTAGAGGAGGAGTCCAGTTTTTATGGCATAATAGGTGTGCCGAGGTCAGAGAGCCATTTTCCTATTGCAGACCAGTGATGTAGTCATGCTTAGCATTCTCGGGTGTGTCAGCTAAGTCTTGTACGGTGAGATCGTAGTTCGCTACAAGTCTTCATATGTAGATTACACTGCATATGATCAGGGCATAAGATAAAATATGATAATATAAGTTTTAAAGAGTTTCTTATAAGTAAGAAAGGCTAAGAAATATTCGAGTACAGTTTCCCAACAATTTTTCTTTGTATGTTTCTGAATTATTAGTTCTCTTTGAAATTAATCAAGCATGCTCATATATTGATTTACTCTTGTTGATATCTAGAGTATCCTACCATATTTATGATTGTCAATGATCAATATCTTTAAAGCTTACTGCTGTTATAATTGATATCAGTTGCTCAAAGGTATATTTATAATTATATCAGTGCTTTAGAGTGTTTCTTTGAAGTACTCGTTCACTAAGCGAGTAGGATCACCCCTCTACTCACAATTTTTAGGGAAACCACATGGACCTGAAGAAGGTCAAAGCATCAGAGTAGATCTACCACATGAGTTAAGTATGAGATTAGTTAAGTTTAGTCAGTCCTTGTCACTCTAGGTCATAGTATAGATGTGAGAGTGTTGTAAGTGATGTTTTGTATCTTTGTTTTCTTAATAAGAGAGAATGTATCTGATTATCATGTCGTATGTACCTGAGAATGAATGTATGGATGTGTATCGTTTATGTTGAGGTCATATTAAAGTAATCAAAGTTTGATTCTCTTGCAAAGTAGTTTATGTGGTTCAATGCGAGAAAACAAAGAATTTGAAAAAAGAAGAAAAAGTTAAGGGTGATCTTTGTATTACGTTAAATCCTCAATTTATGCCCTAATCTCATGATTAATGGTAATTGTGAGATCGGGGTGTAACAAGCTATTTCCCACAAGTATACGAGAGTAGTTGTAGTCGAGGTCGAACACAAGGAGTGTTGGTTAGCTAGGCACAAGAGTTGTGATTTTCAATAATCTAGATTGTTGTAAACAAGATGATTGGATTAGAACAACTAAATTATAGATTTAAAACAAAATAATAAATTATCACTTAAGAAAGGTTAAGATTCATATTTAGGAGGATCCTAGACTTGGGATTTCACCATCACATCATAGCTTATATTAAAATATTAATTTAAACATGTTAATTAACTTGCAAAGGAGGTTTGTAGCCATCACTCACCTGTCAGTGAAGTGATGATGATTCTAACTCCATACATCACTCTCATGTATGTATTTCATTTTGAATCACAAACCTTACTCCTCAACTTAATCCCAGCCACTCTCGCGGTCCAGGATAAGTTGCCAAAAGAGTAACTCCATACTCTCAAACACATCTTCTTAGATTATGAAAGAAAGCATAAAACATGCAGGTATGATGGCCAATCACACAAACAAGCATTACAGATCTGAAACAACTCCTAGAACATGCAAGCAACTAGCATTTAGTAAGAAATTCATATGTTCATACAAGCTATGACATGGGAGTTACTCTCCCATGTCCAAGATTCAGATTCTACTCATCCATGGCTAGAGAAAGAAGGTACAAGCAGCAGAAAACAACAAAGGACATAGTAAAAGAGTAGAAAAAACTAGTATGTCTACGAGAAGTAGTAAAATGAAGAAGAACTCCAACTAGAAGTCAAGATCCATCCTTGCTTGTTGTACTTTCTCCATATTTCTTCACTCCCGAGCGGATAGAAGAGGAAGAAGAAGATCCTTGTTGCAAATAGTGAATAAGAAGGAAGAAGAACAGGGTTCTCTCTTGAGTAACCACCTCCTATCTCCCTTGATATCCTACAACTTCTCCTGAACTCTCTCTGGTTAAGTTGCCCTCCAAAAAGTCTGTCCTAAGCCGTCATAACTGTCCCAAGATGATTTGGGGTCGTATATATAAGTGTGAGACAGTTAAATTCGTGTTTGAGTAAAATCTGCAGGTCACTCGACCTATCTTTTATAAGACACGATGTGTCTTATGCAATAACTAAAGTTTGGATCGAGTTCTGGGAGGTTACACAAAGCGTCTTTAATAAGACACAACATGTCTTTAATAAAACACAACGTTTTGCTGCAAATCTGGAGTTCTGCATTCAATTTCTGGACCAAGACACTGGGTGTCTTTAATAAGACACGTCGTCTCTTTTTAAGACATGAGGTGTCTTTTAATATACAGCGTGTCAATGGTTGTTCTGGACTGTCGTGTATTCTGCTCATAACTTACGGCATGTAGGTCAGTTTTACATGCCGTAAAAAGTGGTATTTGTACAATTTTGAACCCAAAACATGTAGATACTTGAGGAGTGATCCAATAAGTGATAATATGATATATTCCTCATCATTTCATTGCAAAATGTAGTACCTACAATCCAAATCATGAAACAAGTAAGAATAGCTAAAAATGTAGAATCTAGCATGAATGAAAGTGATAATTTGAGTCAAAATAACATGGCTATGCAACCAAACATGTTCTAAAAGATGATATGATTTTTGCACATCAATTACTATATATTATGATATGTTGATCTAGTCATATGCATGTCCCATTTATTTATCCAAGTCTTGTTGATTGAAGATAAGTCTTTTTTTGGCCGGTCAAAAATGTGTGTTGCTAGTATTACCAAAAACTTTGGGCACTAAGTACCCCATTACATCAGACAGAATAAAGCAAACATCATTTCCCCACACAGGGGGAATAAAAAGCCCTATATAGAACATAAAAACTAAGAAAACAAACAAAATGATCGGCTAGATCCTAACACTCCTACTAGAAGAAAGGCTATTACAAACCATGATTACATACATTCATCATACCCGCAAAACGTAACCACAACTTGACATAGACTATCACCAACCACCCTGCTTGGGTCTAGCCTTTGAGTATCCCGCTTTCTTAGCTAGCTATCACAAGGATCCAGAAGGAGCACAACCCAAACAGATCCTCCAAACCAGAAACATAAGCACAAACTAACAGTGTGACAAGCAAGAGTCGATGTAAATATAATAGGGAGTTTGCAAGAGTAGAAGCTCGAAGATAGACCTTCCTAATCAGTACAACACCAACTGACAATATCTGTACCCACAAAGTATGGCATAGCACCAAGAATCAAGACTCCCTTTTCGCTTCTAAATCACCAAACAACCCTGACTGGCCTACAACGTCTCTTACTTGACCATCACCAGATCTTGGTTCAGGTGTCCAAGCAGAACCTGGAGCGACTGAACCAGCAAAACTCCGAACACCTTGAAGGTGTTCCTACACACATCAGCAGGAAGGCCCAAAGAGGAGAGAAAGAAGCCTTCCACCCACCCTTGAACCCAACCCACACGAAGCTAGGCTACTTCTTGCACAGAGATGTCACAACGACCACCTTGAGGGCATTGGGAACCAGGCTAAAACAACATCATCCTCATTTCCTCAAACACCTTGAGGGTGTACCTACACGCATTAGCAGAAGGCTTGAGGGAGATCCCACCCGTAGCTACAAAGAAGCCACGCGAGAGTCACCAACACCCTGATGCCAGGTGGAGAACCGCCGACGCCTTCTACCTTCATGTGGCCGAGACCAAAACCAGAGAGAAGCAAACTGTCGAACACCCTATGGGCATTCCCTCACGCAGCAACAGGGGCAACAGGGTGGAGCCTAACGCCCTAGCAGGGGGTCACCAGACCTACTTCAGGTTTGTCTCCTCGTCCACCCATCAACACACCTAGCGGTGAAGACAGATGAGGAACCCTCTGTAGATCAGGGACCCTTGATCTGGAGGTGCCGCCACGAAGGAGTAGCCACCGTCGGACATGGCCGATAAGTGTGGATTGGTGTCGTTGGGCCAACTTTACCTGGGCGAAGCCAAGTATCAACACGGGAGGGCAGGAGCCAGAGAAGAAAAATGGGAGGACGAAGCAGCCATGCTTGAAACCAGATCCACCAGGATGCGGCTCCTTTCCATCTGTCCCTTTTACATGAGGTGGAGTCATCAAAGATGATGTTTCCGTATGACCTAGGCTCTGGCTTCGGCATTGCACCCCGCCTCCTTCTCACTCCAAGCCGAGAACCACCCCAGACGACGGTGACCAGATCTGGTTGAGATTCCTTACTCCGGAGAGATGCCGCTTGGACGTGAAGCCATGCCGATCCGATGAGGGTTTGAAGAGGCTACGCAAGGCCGATGAAGACTAGGGGGAGAAAGCCTCCGAAGAGACGCACTCCCTTCCCTAGCGGTGGCCGTCAGAGAATGCTTAGAGAGAAGTGAGAGCTGATATGTCTTCTTTTTTATTACTTTTATATCATGGTTGACCTTTCATGTATATGAGTTAACCCACTCAATTATTAATTCAATATGATTGTCTTGATCTTATTCATCTTAAACCACTCAAGGCTTATTCAATTGTTTTTTTTAATTTTCCTATCACATCTCCGTCCATCTATAAATTCACAAAAATGTCATCCTAATTTCCCATGATGGATCTCTACTATGGGAGGTCCTGAGGTGATTGAGATTCTTAAAAAACCAGAATTATTAGGGTTGATGATAGAAAATGCCCACAACGACTGGGGCGGGGATTTTTTTATGGGTAGACCATATCACTTTTGTATTATATCCTCTTCAACCCGACTAGCATGTCTTGAAAATAATTTAAATTGTGATCCTTGTCTAGAGGAGACAAGGAAGTGGGATTATACCCCTATTAAAAGCAAAACCAAAAGGCAAACACTAGTCATTATCCTCTCCTATAAATAATATTGCAATATAGTCTTATAGAGCATGAAAAACACATTTGAAACAATTATAATTATGTGGTGCAAGTTCAAATCATCAAGTAATCAAGAATTGAAAGTCAGGATACCATGATAGAAGCAAAGGTATGGATTTCATCGACAATGAGTTTGAAGCATGTTGAAAGGAAATACAAGAGTTAATGAAATACCCTTTTGAGATCATGTTCATATGGGCATTCTCCTTTTTAGCATATAAAGCTCTAGAATTGTGTGATATATATAATACCAAAATTATTGTTTTGAGAGAGAGGGAACAATGTACAAGTTTGAGTTAATTTGAAGTAAAAACAACAAAATGTTGTCGAGTGGTGAGGGAAAGTTCTGACAAAGAAGTCAAGTTTATGACTCCAATTATTCATGTGACTGGACCAATTCAGACACGACTGATGTAGTCACCCGAACAAGAGTGGGGTAGTAAGCTTCCAGTTCAAATGTTGTAAGTGGTTAAGATTTGCATCACTTCAATGTCTTTTATTTTTATCAGCAAGTAGAACTTAATATGGTTCAAAATTCCAATTATGTTTTAGTTAAAATAACAAAAAAGATCTGGTCACACACACAATGAGCGTGGCTTATTTGTGGGGCTGGAGTGGTACCGGTGGGGGGAAGGCTATTTTGGAGGCTGACGCGGCAGTGGTATAGCAGGGTAATTTTAGTGTGGTTGAGGGGTGTAGTTTTAGTGGTGGCCAAAGAGAGAACAGGTAAGAGGGAGGAAAGAAGGGGGAGAAAGGTTCTTTTATGAGAGAGAATTTTATTTTATTTATAACTTTTAATCTGTGATG
Source organism: Alisma plantago-aquatica (assembly GCA_963693085.1). Classification (NCBI taxonomy): domain Eukaryota; kingdom Viridiplantae; phylum Streptophyta; class Magnoliopsida; order Alismatales; family Alismataceae; genus Alisma; species Alisma plantago-aquatica. Next base: position 864,341,701 of record OY856412.1, read on the forward strand.
AATATTTTAACGAAACCAATCATTAAATTCCTTGCAAAATATACATTCCAATAAGACACGTGTTGATATATATTTTCAAGAAAAATGATGCAAAATATAAAAGTGAGTATTGTACATTGGTACTTGTTTTCTCACTAATACACTAACTCAAACATAAATATACAAAAAGAAGGATATGAGAGAAGTACAGGGAGGAGGGAAGTGAGTGAATTGAGGAGATGATGGAAGTGAGGAGGGAAGTAATAAAAAATAATGTATGGGCATAAAACAATGAAGCTGCTTGGTGGAGCTATTAGTAGAGACCAAAGTTTTATTAAAGGATTGGTCATGGAAAGAGCTTCCGGAGCTGTTGAGTTGATGCATCTTCTTCCCCAATTGGGCGATTCTCAAAGTGAGCTCCTTTTTCCTTGCTCTTCGATGGGTATTGCCAAACTTTTATTCGACTTGAGGACTTGCCAACCATGCACATGGAAAATGTAACAACATAGTTTGATAAAAGTTTGCGAGGATCTATTGAAGACATTGTAGTTTGCGGAGGTCCTTTTTTGGGGACCTTCAGTGGAGGGTGGCTTCATTGCCCACTCATCTTGGTGGCTTGAAACTATATTCAGCAGTTGAGGCTTCCTCACACACTTTTGTGGCATCAATCTTGGTCACTTCAGGACTATATCTTATGAGGTAGCGTAATTTATGTAATGGACCCTGACTTTGATTATGACCTAGATCGTTTTTGTGTCATGATTCCTTCTTTCGACCTTAGTTGCCTTTATAACAAGGACAACGTCCCCCCCAAGGCGCAAAATGTCTTGGCGAGTGCCCTTTTTAGCAATATGATTGAGGACATGGAAGTTAAGTTTGACATGACCGTTAGGCAAAAGATAGTTTTTAAATGTCTAGAAGCTGATCGTGCTCAAGATTTTCTCCTTGCTATTCCTATTGATGGCCTTGGCCTTCATATGCCACTAGTGGAGTATCACACTATCCTTAGATATTATCGTATGATTCCTTTGTTTTTAATTGATGAGATATGTCTAATTTGTCATAAGACATGTTTAAACACTTTTGGAGAGCATGCAATAGGGAGCTTTCATGTTTTAAATACATACATGATCTTGTAAGGGATGTCTCTCTTTGATGTACTCTTACATGCAAGTGTTGTTGCTAAGAAAGAGGTGTCTGTGAACTTTTTGACAAATCCACAAGAGGGGAGATCAACACTAAGACTTGCTGATGTTTTGATTTTTGGACGGGTCAGAGGGAAAACATGAGTGTATGGATTTTATGGGAGTTGCTCCATTGGTGGGATTGAGTGATACTTTTATAACAGGATAAGTTGTCCTTAAAGCTGCCTCAGCCAAAGTGGTCAAATATGAGAAAGCGTGTATGGACAATAAACATGCCTTTATGCCTTTTGGATTTGATACTTTTGGATTGTTAGCACAAGAGGCTGTGGAGATTTTGAAGAGAGTCCAAAGAGTGATGAATAGTAATGCTATGACTCCCAAGTGTATGGACGCTTTGTTGCAAAGGATTGGTTTTGCAATCTAAATTGGACTACCAACGTAGTTTGTTTCTTGCTTGTCTTCTACTTTGTTGTAAATTATTTTAAATTAATGAATCAAGAATTCTTATTACTTTCCTTCTCACACTACTACAGAAATGGATTATAACGTCACTTTTACAGGCATCGGTTGTATAAATACACCGACACCTAAACTATACAGTGTCGATTGATAATATAAACCGACATCCAATCTATGAAGGGCGACCAGACACGGGTATCGCTTTTATTTAGTGTCGGTTACTTAATAAAAAAACCGACGCCTAAAATAAACCGCCAAATCCAAAATTTCCAGCTAAAAAAATTACCTCCAAAATTTAACATATGGTGTCGGTTGATAAATAATAAACTGACGACTAAAGGTTATTCGCGAGACAAAAATTGGGCACATTTTGGTCGTCAGTTTAACTACAGTGACCGACGCTTATGAGTTTTCCGGCGCTGTCCGCGGGGAATTTTTCACACCCTTTAAGCGTCGGTTTTCAGAAGACACCGACGACTATGGTCATTAATCGAGAACAATTTTTTAATCGACATATGTATTTAGACGTCGGTTGTTTTGTAGTTACAACCGACGACTATAATTGAGAATAGGTGTCGGTTTTTGTGGAGAACCAACACCTTTAATTTTATGTGTCGGTTTATTTTGAATAACCGACACCTATGGTACAGTTAATAGCCCCGCAAAATAAAAAACTTTTCCCCATTTCTTTATTTCATTGCGAACCTCCTGCTAGGTCTGGTGATTCTTGCCGCCGGTGCTCCCCGCCGTCGTTGCCCCCGCCGCCGTTGCTCCCCCGCGCCGCCACTGTCGTTGCTCCCCCACGCCGCCACTCCTGGTCGACGCTGTTGCTGCTCTCCTCTCCTCGCCGCCGCACCGCTCCTCTCCTCATCTCTCCTTGCTGCCACGCCACTCCTCTCCTCAGCTCTCCTCGTCGCTGTGCCGCTACTCTCCTTGCCGCCGGTGGCTGCTTTGGTGCTGTCCTTGTCGGCGCCGGCTGCCTCCAGGTCTCTGCTCAGGCCGCTGCTCTCCAGGCCAAGCCTTCTTCCTATGCCCTCAATGTACTACCTTCTTCCTCCTTCCTTCCTCCGCCTAGGCGGCTGCTTGGGCGGTGCCAAGGCACGCCTAGGCTGCTGCTGGGCATTTTTTTTTTATTTTTTTAAAGTTATTTACTTATTGGTAACTTGATAAGTAACTCATATCCGTTGATGTTGAAGTAAGTTAGGAAGCCAGTTTGTTGACAGTGATATCTGATTATCCATCTGACTTTTGGTTCTTCATCCTATTCATCATGGTGGCATTGCCTCTTACTGTGGTCAACTAGGGGAAGTAACATTTGTCTGCAATGTAACTTATCAAAACATGTAGAATAAGTAACTGAAGAACTGGGAGTAGGAACATGTATAATGGGTATATCACAATGGTGAAAATTTAGCTCAAATGAGTGAATTGCTTGATTTTTTTGAAAGCTCTAGTTATACTTCTTATATTTTAATGTGATGTGATCTATAGGGTGATCAATATGTAGGTACTTTCCCCTATATCATTCAGATTAAAATATCCCTGCCTAGACCGTGCTTACTCTATGCATGTTTCATGTTTGGTACACGAATGAAGCAGCAGTATATTAGTAAAAATGATTATGTCTTTGTTATAAAAACCTTGTCTATGACTCCTATGGATGATATTTAGCAGCATGCATATTAGATATTTGAGTCATATCAGTCACATGATTAAGATTAACTTTCAATAATGCAGATCAAGTAATTTATCGGGTAGTTGGGCTCGCCAGCAAGTTTTTGATGTTTTCTCAATGTCAAGACGATTATGCATGCCTTTCACGATAAAACTGGACATTCCATACTAATGAATAGTTTAACTATGAAATTGGTAACTTGTTTCATTGTTGAGTATATTGAGAATCTTAATCACCCTTCTTGCTTAATGATGAACTGTAATGCACACATGTGACATGCTTGGAATGTTAATGATGAACTTTTCCCTAAATTGCCAATCATGCTTTTAAAGACATTAATAATCACCCTAACTTGAAGAACTAGGATTGTAGGTATAAGAATGACATCACATGTATTTGTTGGCCTAGAAACCCGTCCAAGATTTACTCATTAGGAGTAAATCTTGGATAGTCCCCGGTTTGGGACTATTCTTGAACACCTAATCTCACTTAGGATGTAAGTGTATAATGTGTATTGGGATTTTGAGAAAATTTTGGCAGCATCTCCCCGTTTGTTCTCTAAGTACATATGTACTTAGAGAACAATAGGGAAATGCTGCCGAAATTTTCTCGAAAACCCAATACACATTATACACTTACTAGTGAGATTAGGTGTTCAAGAATGGGATAGGTGGTACACATTTATTATATATAATAATGACATCACATGTATTTGTTAACCCTAGACCCTAATCTTGTTGTAATGTATATTTGATTTCTCTTTGATCATAGAATGGATAGATCATGGATGTCCATTCGCAATCACTGCACCCCAGAGTTTATTTCTGGTCTTGACCAGTTTATTAGATTTGCCAAGGAACATAGGAAACAACCTGGAGTTAGGTTCTACTGTCCATGTAGGCATTGCGGTAACAACTTGAAAGTCAGCACTGGTGACGAAATCAAAAGTCATGTCATGTGCAACGAGATTATACAAGGCTATATAGAATGACACTGGCATGGAGAGATTTCAAACCCGAAACTAGTGGATGTCGATAGCAGTGCTTGTGTGGAAGAAGAAATTGCCTACGATGGCGTAGATGTGAATGAACTAGTTCCAGTAGACATCGTTGATGCGATGATGGATAGTTGTGGGGTAGAGCACACCGATCCACCTCCCATGTTTAGAAACATTGTGCATGATGTTGAGATACCGTTATACACAGGTTGTAAGTTTACGAAGCTTAGCGCTGTGTTGAGATTGTATAAGCTGAAAGCTAACAATAGATGGAGCGACAAAAGCTTCACGTCATTGTTGTCTTTGTTGAAAGAAATGCTTCCTGAAGGAAACGAGCTTCCAATCTCAACATACCAGGGAAAGAAATTATTGTGCCCAAAATGTGGTACGTCACGGTATAAATTGACGACTTCGGGGGAGTCCAAAACTGATTCGCCTGCCAAGGTGATGTGGTATCTACCTATAATATCACGGTTTCAATGCTTGTTTTCCAATTTGATAGATGCGAAGAATTTGAGGTGGCATGCATATGTTAAGAAAAATAATGATGAGATCCTACGACATGCGTCTGATTCCCCACAGTGGAAGAAGATTGATCTATTGTACCCTGAATTTGGTGAAGAAGTCAAGAATCTAAGACTTGGGCTTTGTACAGATGGGATGAATCCGTACGGGACATTGAGCAGCCAACATAGTACTTGGCCAGTCATGCTTGTTATATACAATCTGCCTCCCTGGATGTGTATGAAAAATAAGTACGTAATGATGTCATTGTTGATATCGGGCCCTAAACAACTTGGAAATGACATCGATGTTTATCTTGAACCTCTGATTGATGACTTAAAGAAACTCTGGGGTGAAGGTGTGATGACCTATGATGCTTCACGAAGAGAGACATTCGTTTGCATTCTATGTTGTTTTGCACTATTAATGACTTTCCAGCATATGGGAATTTGTCTGGATATAGTGTCAAAGGAGCTAAAGTGTGTCCTATATGTGAAGAGAACACTGATTCAACAAGACTAAAACATGGCGGTAAGACTGTATATCTCGGTCATCGAAGGTTTCTTCGCCATGATGTTTGGATAGCTGGGAGGCAATATAAGAAGGGAGAAATAACGAAGATCGCAACTGCTGAGGCGGCTACAAAAATGGTAAAATACAACTCTTACAACAATCATTCGAATAGTGATTATTTGTGGTGTTTACTTAATTACAAATTTTTATTTTGGCGATTAGCGAAAGCTGCACGAGCTGAGGAAACAAGACAAGTTCATCCCTGAGGGCACAAGGGATGAATTGACAGTTGCTCTGGGTAACCCAGAGCATCCTGGACGTGTTAGGGCTGCAGGCGCTGGTGTGGGCATCAAAGTTTTTTTTGGGCCATCCCAGCGCAAACATGTCCCAAAAGCGGGACTTTCACAAGAAGAGGTAACATATTCTTTCTTTATAATGTTACCGTAAAAGAGAATTCAATAATTAGAAGCTAACGTTTCTTTTATCCATGTATAGGTAGATAAGCTATTTGATAGGAAACTCGAAGAAGCAATGAAAAAGTGGCAGACATCTCAGACTGCCACTTACCAGACAGTACCTATGGCTCCTACTGCAGGCTGTACTCCTACTGCAGAGGTTGGGAGTAATCCTGTAGACCCACCACCTAGCACATCCGATGTAAGTATTTTTATGACATAGTAACTAGTTTTTTAATTCAAGATGATATGTTTTCAAGATGATATGTATATATAAAATTGTAGTTGTTTCAAAAAAAAGATGAAATGTATATATGTATATAACATTCTTTACACAAAAATTTGTAGGGGTTGAAGCCATGCCGTCTAAAAAGTAAAGAATATGTCGTTGCAGAGGCGTCGGCTTACCCATCCCTACCAGGAGAAATGTTTCACATGTCTCCATTACCAACTGGTTGGATTCGTGTGAGCCTGGTACATATATTCTCCAAGTGGATGGATCTTTCATTGCCATATGCCCACCCAGATTGTGAAACGCTTGGTGAGGCAGAAGGCGGAGTGATATTGTGGCTAAAAGTGGATGTCCTCTTTCTGAAACTGTATGGTAAATTTACATTACGTTCAATTGTTAGTGTGTGTATATGATGTCAGTTGATCTGAAATTATATATATAGAGAGGTTAAAAAGAAGACACCCACAACATCTAGGCCTCCACTTCCACCTCCTACATTATCCAGTTGGGTTCCAAAGGACCTACCTGTCCTGTTAGGTCCTAACTGTAGGGGTATGGCAATATGGTTAGGCGAACATGATATAAATTGCCCTATTCTTGTTTCTTTAGATTCAGATGTTGCAGGTCAATCATACGAAAGCAAACTATTTATACAAGATATTTTGGAGTTGTTTCGATATGATTGGCTAAATACATCTGTGATAGAGCTATGGATAAGGTGAGATCTTCTTTATACATCAATATACCTTGTGTAGGATCTGGTGATATGGTTTCTTATTTATTAATGCATGCGTAATTAATACATGTTTTGCAGCTACTTAGACAAGATATGTGCAGATTTTGCATTCGAACATGTAGGATTTTTGATTCCATCTTTGATTAGTCTAGTAGCTAAAGACCCTATGTCAGTTCAACAATACTGCTGTGAGGCTTTTAGAAATTTTGCTCAAAATAAGAGGACGGTGATAATATCTCCATTCAATGTAGAGTAAGTTTACTTTGTTTATTATAATTTTGACTTAAAAAAATTACATTTTTATTGTGGATTTTTGAGTTATAAATTTTTAACTTTTTTACCTCTAGTGGTATGCATTGGGATTTACTAGTTATTGTCTCCGAGATGTTCACTGTCTATTATCTAGATCCTAAGGGGAGTAAATTGCATTCAAGATATGGACACAAAATGAAAATGACATTATTCCGGTGAGAAATATTTCATTTTCATACCCGTTAACATATGTTATTACATTACTATTTAATTATACAATGTACTGTGTTACATTAACATGTAGGGGTTTTGATGAGTTCAAAAAGGCGGGAGGAAATGTCCCCAAGAAAAAGAACCAATAAATAATTTGGAAGAACGTAGAAGTAAGTTCCCGACTGCAATGTATATATTATTTATGCTTAATTAGTTGTATTTTTTAAATATTTTGTATGTTTCAATTTTTAGTGTGCTACACAAGACAACGGATGGGCACGTGCATACTATGTGATGCGATTTATGCACATGATTATCAAATATGTCGCAATGGACATCGATACTATTTCTGAGGTATTATATAGTCTCATTAGATAATATGAAATATATCAATATTATTTATAGCTCATTAATTATATACATACATCATTCTCTTTGCATGTGTTTAAAACTGAACACACTACAAGAAAGGCCTGACCAGATGTACATGCTCCCTATACGACGGGAGAATTAAATGAAGTAAGAGAAGAATGGGCAATATCCATACAAATAGTGGGGGTTTTAACGTATAATTGGGATGTTGATAGCGAATGATATTTTGTAAATGAATTTCTGAATTATAATATATGTGTGAATGTTTCTACATGTCTGGATATTTCTACATGTGTTTGAGTGAAATTGAATGAAACTGTTGGTAGCTATATGAATGTTTCTACATGTGTGAATGTGAAAATAAATGGAACTACAGATTGCTAGCTACATGAATATTTCTAAATGTGTGAAAATCAAATGAAACTGCATGTTGCATTGTTAAATGTGTGAATATTTTTGTTGTTAATTTTGCAGGTTTGTGGCCTGTTGTTGGTTGATATCAATGGATGTCGTAAAACCTACAGTTCATAACTAAACGGGTTTCTTATCCTGCAACCAGCCACAGCAGGTCTGCAGACTGCAGAAAAAAAAATAATAGGCGTCAGTTATTTGTATACAACCGATGCCACATAGTTACAGTGTCAGTTTCTTATCCAATAACTGACACCTATATGAGGCCAGACACCACAGCCGTGCTGGCCAGCACGGCCGTGGCAGTGGGTGATATGACGTCGGTTATTACTAATAAATCGACGCTGATAGTGCTCCAGATGGCGCCCTTTCTGTGGCGCGAAGGTATATGGCGTCAGTTTCTTACCTAATAACCGACGCCTATAGTCCCTGCTAGCGCGTTTTCGGTAGCGCGTGAAGGGTTTTGGCGTCGATTTTTGAACCGACGCGTAACGATTGGGCTTTTAGCATCGCCCACATAGGTGTCGCTTAGAAACCGACACTAAAAGCCTTAAATAACCGACACTAAATGTCAGTTATGTACTAGTGTCACTTCCCTCCTCTCTCTTCTCACTTCCCTCCTCTTTCTCTTTCTTTTTTAAAAAAGAGACAAGAACTACAAAAGTGGTGGGATAAGTTGGGCAGGTAGAGAGAGAGGATGGCAAGAAGTGGGACCGCTGGCAGGTGGAGGGCAATTAGTGGGGTGGTTTGGTTGGTGGTTTTAGGCACGTGTGCGCGTACCTAATTCTATTCTTAGAAATAACGAGACTTCCAGACTTGATAATGTTAATTTAATTTACTTGTAAAGTTCTAGTCCCTGTTTGGTTCAAAATTGAGATTATGAAATTCAGATTGGGTTAGTCGATAGATTTGGATTACTTTATCCGAATTCAGTCTGGTTTGTGTTTGGTAGCTCAATCCCATCACATCAATCATTACTTGGATTGGCTTCGTAATTTGTTTCTTTCAGTCTGGCATATAAAACAAAATAACACAAAAGACAGAGTTAAATCAGGACTGAGTTTTGAAATCATGCTCATAGCAATAAGATTGCTTCAGAGGATTGCGAAACTCAAAATGAATCCGATCAATCCAATTTTTGCCAAACAAAAGACTGTGAAGCTCAAAACGAATCCGATTAATCCAATTTTTGCCAAACAAAACACAATGTAAGACTTAAGATGAAAATGAATTCCTTTCCAAACTCCTACGCTTACTACCTGCCAAACGGGTAAAACCTCTTCAGTTCCAATTTCATAGAAGCTACAGTGTGCCGAAAAGGTCTAAAATGGATTCCTTTCCAAACTCCTACGCTTACTACCTGCCAAACGGGTAAAATGTTACGGGGCCAGGGGACCTGCTTTGTAAGTGATGGTTGTGAGTAGGATGCGTGGACAGCTGTCAGCCGATCTGTGGCTCAGCTGAGACTGTATGATGAGGCAGTCTATTAATAAGAAGGCTCAGCGGACTAGGCGAGATATCTCTCGGCTTGACCCTCAGTCATGTCCTCTCGTCTATTTCTTTGTCCCGCTTCTCACCCCCTTTCACCCGCCACCATAGGTACTCTCAACCCCAATCGCTCCTCCTCGACGATCAGGAGGAGTGCTAGGTTGAATCCTAGCATTTTGGTATCAGAGCAACCGTCGTTGCTTCCACTACCGACACCGCCACTGCGCGTTTTAGGAAGCATCTTCTTGAAGGACTCACCGACGATTGAGGATAGCGGCAGGTCACGGACATCCATGGAAGGGGAAACAAAGGACAAGGCGACGATGGAAGGAGAGAATCCGTCCGAGAAGCTCAAATCGCTTATGCTGCAGATGATGTCGCAATTGGAGGAGCTGACATATTGGCAAAAAGGGATGGAGCGACGCATGGAGAACTTGGAGTCGAGCTCCAAGCCCCGGGCGGGGGACACTATGGTCGTCACCGACGAGGTCGCGGCGGTCCAGTGGTCCAATCGAGTTCAGATGCCAACATACAACGGGGCGGAGGATCCAGCCGACTGGATCCAGTGTGTTGGGAGGTACTTCGATCAGAATCCTTCGATGAATGATAAGGCAGCATTGAAGACGGTAGCACAACTCTTGAGGGGAGATGCACTAAACTGGTACAACTGGCTGGAGAAGTCAGGGAAACTGAGGCCATGGAAGGAGCTCCAGATCTCGTTGCAGCGGAGGTTCGGGACTGAACTGGAAGACGGACCGATCGACGCTCTCGCACGCCTGACACAGAGAGGGACGGTACGAGAGTATCAACGGAGTTTCGAAAAATTGCTCAATCGCTGTCCACCGATTGCTGAGGATTTTCTATGTCCGATCTACCGAGGACTGAAATAGGAAATAAAGGCAGAGTTGAGACTCACGGGCTACACTGACTTGGAATCTCTGCGAGAAGGCTGCAGCTGCCGAGACCAAATGCTTGTACCAAGTGGCGAGGAAGGACCTGCCGGGCGAGACGCCAGGTAGGGGCCGAACTGATACAACACGGGTCCGTTCAGCAGGCGTAACAGGCGGATCGGGGCCTCCCGTGGTCAAGCAACTGACGTGTGAGGAGCACGAGGAAAGAAGAGCAAAGGGCTTTTGTTTCAGATGTGAACAGAAGTTTTCTCCATGGCATAAGTGCGATGGCAAGCTATTGTGCCTGATGTGTAGTAGGAGCAAAACTGAGTATAGGCATTGCATTTTAGCCAATCTCACAATGTGAATGGTGAAGCCAAGTTGGACAGAGTAGATATACCAAAATGTGATAAAATTGTTACTTGGGTTCTATTATTCATATAGATGGGGATGTTCAATATGACGTTTGTCACAGAACACTGTGGGGAGGAGTGCAATTTGAGTATTATGTGATTGAAAGATAGTAGATTTATAGAACAATCATACAGCCAGCCATGCTCTATGGGAGTGAATGTTGACCAGTGAAGAAACAAGGTCACAACAAGATGAATGTGGCTGAAATGCATATGTTGAGATAAATGTGTGGGAAGACAAGAAAAGATTGCTTGAGAAATGAATATATCAGGAATAAACTGAGGGTGGCGAGCATCGAGGACAAGTTGTGTGAGGGCCGACTCAAATGGTATGGACATGTATATCGACTGATGTGCCTGTACGAGGCAATGCTATTGAGTCAAGCACAATTAAAAGAAGAGGAGGAAGGCCTAAATTAACATGGGAAGAGCTTATATAGAGAGTTTTTGAATCTTTACATCTTAATCAAAATATGGCCCATGATAGAGCTGAATGGGAACGAAATAGCCAACCCAAACATGGTTGGGATTGAGGCTTAGATCATGATGTTTGCTTTAATAAATGTATGTTAATTCCAATCTTTTTACTCAAAACGCTGCCCATTTTTTTTATATACATATATAAATGTTTTATATAAATATGCTACTATAACTAATAAGTTCCTTAGCAGTTAAGCTTCCGTCTCTCTCAAATTACCCGCAATTCAAATCAATTAAAATTTTATTTTAAATCTCTACATTGGATCGTCCCAAGGGCATCCCCTAGGGCCTAGGGCTTCGACTTATGTAAGTTTCCTCTCTAGATTTATAACTATTAATGTTCCCCTAATTTGGCAAGATTTGATACAAACACTCATATAGCTTAAACCTTAAGAGTTAGTCCTCATTAACCGACATAAATCCGAATTTTATCAGAAATATCACAGGTTCGATGTGTGACATTTATGGTCGAAAAAAGAAAAACTAGCAAGCACACAACATTCCCGATGCCTCTTTCTGGCCAAAGAGGAAAGCAAGGAGGCGTGATCAAAGTTGATAGGCAATTGAGTTGTGAGGAAGGAAAGAAGTCAGTTGAATCAAGTTGAAATCCAAGTAATTGGGCCTTGAGAATATTATATAATGGATGTGGGTAGACGGGCACCAATTTGCATGACAATGGAAGGTTACTTCATTTAAAGGGAAAACTTTTGCTTGTGATTATATCAAATGACTAATCAATGGTCCAGTCAGCTTGCTTAAACACCAAGGTTCACAGTTCGAGGACCGGGCCACACTATGTAACTCGCTCTCCTCACACATGAAAGTCTCATCAAATAATATTTTTCCTTCATTCTGTCGGCCTTAAAGAAAATATGTTATTGACCCATTAAAAATAAACAAAATATTTACAAATTTCTTTTTAATCATATTCGCAGAAACCAAAGTCAAGCAGATTTCTGTCTGCGGGGAGCTATATGCGAAAGGAACTTAGTCGATAAACCAAACCTGAACAGAAACCTCACAGTTTCACATGTGCCGTTTGTAATAGATTCCAAACTACACAGAAGACCAAGGAAGCCCACATAGATGGTGCAAACAGTCTTGGAATTATGTGTGGGCCACTCTGGCCTATTCAATTTTGAGGTGTTATGAGGTTATAAAGATATACTACATTGACCCATCACAAAGACAAACATAATAACATAAACCCTCTGTAATCCTTTTCGAAGAAAATGAAGTGAAGCAGATTTTTGTTTCAAAGGTGTTATGCATTATAGGACTGACTCAGAACTAAACTTAGCCGATGAAGCAAACCTAAACCAAAACCCTCAATTTTACAAGCACAAATCTGAAACTACACATGAGACCAATGGAAGCCCTCACGGAAGGAGCCAATGATGATGCAATTATGCACGTGCCCAGTGTCATGGCTAGCATTATCTGTCACATACAAGGTGTTATTAAAAGAAAGAGGTGTCACCACTGCATTAAAAAAGTAGCATTTAACCAGTGTAGCAAAGGAAGCACCGTTTGATCAGCTCCATATGATTTAACACCAATCGACTGAGAACAAGGATTTAGACAGCTTTAAATAATATATTATAGGACAGTGTAGATGGAAACCCCATCCCTACACTTAGCTCCAAATGGTTTCAACATTTCAGAAATTTGAGATCATATAAGGATGGGTAAAGGTCTTGGGAAACATATTCACCAGTTGTAACAGAATTTGGACAAGCGTTGTGGCGCTGTAATAAACGTACTGCCACCTTAGATTACTTGACCATCGAGAAAGCTGAACAAAATGTGCGTCAATATTTTGCCCTCCACGATCAGAACGAACTCGTATGATCAATTACAACCTTACCATGGACTCCCCTGGCGACGGCCGACGTAGACGGGCGAACTCTTGTGCAGGAAAAGCGACCTCTTCTCCAGGAAAAGCCGAACTAGACTGGTGACGCCGCGATTGGCGATACCGTCGGCACGGCAAACAGGGGAATGGGAGGTGGAGAAGAGCCGCCTGAAGAACCCTGATTTTGCCCACAACAGGGAGGCCTCTGACGGAGTGGTGGGCGTGTATGAACGCGAAGGCGGATGACAAATGGGTTCAAAGGTCGAACGCAGGAGGTCGGGATGAGTGCTGGGGGAGTGCTTGCGAATGAGGACGACATTAGGTTTCAGCTGATGTTTTGGCAAGAGGTTCTTCAGAGGTTGAAGCAGTCCCCGCATTTCTTCAGAGGTTGAACGGACGACACCGTGAGCACACTGTAGCTTCTATGAAATTGGAACTGAAGAGGTTTTATGCTAGGATTCAACCTAGCACTCCTCCTGATCGTCGAGGAGGAAGCCGAGATATATCTCGCCCAGTCCGCTGAGCCTTCTTATTAATAGACTGCCTCGTCATACAGTCTCAGCTGAGCCACGGATCGGCTGACAGCTGTCCACGCATCCTACTCACAACCATCACTTACAAAGCGGTCCCCTGGCCCCGTAACACTTCCCCCCCTCTTAATTTTCACCATCATCCTCGATGGTCAACCACGACGGAAACGCCAGCTTGTTGTAGCGCTCCCAGGTTGCCTCTTCTTCGGTCTCGCCGACCCACTGGACCAACACCTCCGATGCCGCGGCCTGACCGTCCCTCACCATGCGTCGGCCCAAAATCTTCGCTGGAAATCGTGCTGCCATCGCCCAATCCCAGTTTGGTGGAGAGGTAGGCTGAGAAGGTCGTTCTCCATGGAATGGCTTGAGCTGTGAGACGTGAAAAACTGGATGCACCTTAGCCAGACGCAGTTTGGTGGCGATGCCGCAGTTCCTGCCTCATGAGGTACCACTGACGGAGGTTCCCGTCCATACGACTAAACAACGCACGGTGTCCCGCTCTTCCACCGAATCTGAATATCGAGCACTTGCAAATACGACTGCCGAGCTAATATGGCTCCAGTCTCTTCTCACAGAACTCGGTCACTCCTTGCCCAGTCCACCTATACTTTGGTGTGACAATATCGGCGCTACCTATCTCACATCCAAACCTATATTCCACACTCGCACTAAACATATTGAAATTGACTTCCACTTCGTCCGCGACCATGTTTCCAAAGGCAACTTGCAGGTCCGATATATCTCTACCAAAGATCAGCTGGCAGACATCATGACCAAGGCATTACGGGGGCATATTGGAGCAACATCACCACCCATGCACACGTATACGGCAGATTGTAACGACTGAGCAACAAATACGGATCTGTAACAAGTGTCCCTTAGATCCAGGATCCATAACAGCATGTACAAAGTGTCCCTTAGATTCAGGATCCATAACAACATGTATACGTTGTCATGTAGCTTACGAGTCCAAAGCGTTGTAAACAGTGTGTATAAAATAAGAGATCAAGCACAGCAATAAGCGTGCATCTTTCATCACAATTAGCCTTCTCTATTCTTGATAAACCACGACGGAAACGCCAGCTTGTTTTAGCGCTCCCAGGTTGCCTCTTCTTTGGTCTCGCCGACCCACTGGAACAACACCTCTGATGCCGCGGCCTGACCGTCCCTCACCATGCGTCGACCCAAAATCTTCACTGGAAATCGTGCTGCCATCGCCCAATCCCAGTTTGGTGGAGAGGCAGGCTGAGAAGGTCGTTATCCATGGAATGGCTTGAGCTGTGAGACGTGAAAAACTGGATGCACCTTAGCCAGACGCAGTTTGGTGGTGATGCCGCAGTTCCTGCCTCATGAGGTACCACTGACGGAGGTTCCCGTCCATAAACGACTTCAAACGGAGTGAACCCATGCACCGAATGTTGAGTAGTATTGTACCAGTACTCTGCCCATGGTAGCCACCGCAGCCAGTCCCTTGGTTGTTGGTTGCAAAAACATCTCAAATATGTCTCCAAGCATCTGTTTAATACCTCCGTCTGCCCATCCGATTGAGGGTGATATGCTGAACTCCTACTCAACTTAGTCCCGCTCCTGCTGAACAACTCCTCTCAGAACCGACTTGTGAAAACTGGGTCGCGGTCTGATACAATGTTGAGTGGAATTCCTATGGAGTCGGACCACTTCAGCTATAAAGACCTCAGCTACTGACACCGATGTATAGGGATGCCCAATAGCAATGAAATGTCCATATTTGGATAAACGATCCACAACCACCAAGATAGTGGATTTCCCTTTCACCACCAACAGTCCATCAATGAAATCCATGGAGATTCCTTCCCAAATCGCTTGTGGCGATGGTAAGGGCTGAAGCAAACCTGCCGGTGCTCGCGCTTCATATTTGTTTTGTTGGTAGATATTGCAATTCTTAACCATCTCTTTCACACTCCCCTTCATTCCAGGCCAATAGAAATCCCTTCTCACCCTATGGAGAGTCTTCGCGTAGCCGGAGTGTCCCCCTATTTTTGAGCAATGACCATCCTCCATGATTCTTCGTAGTAACGCGGATTTTGGGCTTAAGTGTAATCGGTTCTTGTAGTACAGTAGATCACCTTTCCTTGAGTACATTTTGGCATTCAGTCTTCCTTCCTCCCAAGCTCGCATCACCTCTTGCAGTTCAGGCAATTGTTGATACTCCTGTCGTACGCCCTCCAACCAGTTCGAGACCACCCTCGTCATCCCACATAGAGAGCCTTCTTCCTCATATCTTGACAAGGCATCTGCATACGCCCTCCAACCAGTCTGAGACCACCCTCGTCATCCCACATAGAGAGCCTTCTTCCTCATATCTTGACAAGGCATCTGCAGCTTGATTAGAACTCCCCTTCCGATATTCTACCACAAAGGAGTATCCCAAAAGCTTATGCAACCACCTCTCTTGTGTGGGGGTGTGAATTTTCTGTTCAAGGAAGAATTTCAAACTTCGGTGGTCCGTCTTAATAAAAAATTCAGTTCCCAGCAAGTATGGCCTCCATTTTTGAACGCATTCCACAATATCAAGGAATTCCTTCTCATAAGTGGAGAGGTTCAGTTGTCTGCCCTTCAGCACACGGTTGTAATAGGCGATGGGGTGCTGATTCTGGGACAGAACACCACCTACCCCAACCCCAGAAGCATCACTTTCCACTACAAATGGCTTCGTGAAATCAGGCATGGCCAAAACAGGAGTTGTGACCAATGCAACTTTTAGTTGCTCAAAAGCTTGGGTGGCTCGGTCACCCCACTCAAAAGCATCCTTCTTGAGCAATTTAGTTAGAGGCTCTGCAATGACTGAAAAATTCCTGATGAATTTGCGGTAGTACCCAGCTAGACCTAAAAATCCTCTCAATTGTTTACAAGTCTTTGGAATAGGCCAACGTTGTACATCTTCTACCTTCCCTTTTTCCATCGACACTCCTTCCCTTGAGACTACATGCCCCAAGTACTGCACCTCTTCCACCCCAAAACTACACTTACTCAGTTTTGCATATAGTTGGTGCTGTTGCAAGGCACCTAGAACTGTTCGAAGATGCCCTTGATGTTCCTCCTTCGTTTTGCTGTAAATCAGTATGTCATCAAAGAAGACCAAAACGAATATGCGCAACATAGGTCTGAAAATCTCATTCATGAGGTGTTGAAAGGTGGCTGGCGCATTCGTGAGGCCGAATGGCATAACAATGAATTCATAATGCCCTTCATGTGTCCTGAATGCCGTTTTTGGAATGTCCTTTTTAAAGACTCTAATCTGATGATACCCAGATCTCAAATCCAACTTTGAAAACCACTGCGCTCCAGCCAATTCATCCAGTAGCTCATCTATCACCGGTATAGGGTGCTTATCCTTGACAGTGTGATTGTTCAAGGCTCAGTAGTCAATACAGAATTGCCATGACCCATCATGCTTCTTTACTAGGAGGACTGGAGACGAGAAAGGACTGTTGCTTGGCCTAATCAAGCCTTGTGATCTCATTTCCCTCACCTGCTTCTCGATTTCATTCTTTTGAGCATGTGCATATCGGTAAGGAGGAACTGCCACTGCCCTTTCCTCGTCCTTCAGCTTGATTTTATGGTCCACTGTCCTCAGCGGTGGTAACCCCTTAGGTTCTTCAAAAACTGACCGAAACTCCTCAAGAACCTCCGTCCATGGTTCCTCCACCCTGCCCCCAATTTCCTTCACATTCATAGCTTCCAAGTGCCACACCATCGCACATGACGCCCCTTTTAACTCCTGACGGAGTTCCTCGCCTGAAATTTCTCTAATCTTTTCTTTTTTAAGCCCATGTATTGTGTAAGTCGCTCCTTGAACTTCGAAGGTCATCACCTTCTTTCTGTGATTGTGACTCACCGTCCCTAATTTTTCCAGCCACATCAGTCCTAGCACAAGCTGCTTGCATCCAAAGGGTAGGATGTACACTTCTTCACAAGTTGAGTAACCTTGAATCTTAACCCGACAATTGGTTAGCTGCCCCTGCGACTTGAGTATTCCTCCGCCTCCTACTTCAACATTCAGTGACTCCTCCCCTTGAACCGTCAATCCCCATTCCTTCACCAGCGATGGATCTATGAAGTTGTGTGTCGCACCGGAATCCACGAAAATGAGGCATCAATTACCTTCTACCAATCCCCACACCTTGAATTGCCTTGCCTTGACTTCTCCAGTCACCGAGTGTAAGGAAATGGTGCATAGCTTAGAATCCTTTCCCTCGTCTTCACTATCATCCTCCCAATGCCCATGCTCAGACAACACCTCCCACCGGTCTTCTTCTATTATTTGATTCCAATGCCTTTCTCGAAAGTTCAACTTTATCATTCAATCCAAGTATCAAGCCAACGAAAATCCCTCATCATTATAATGATGCTATTCATTAAGGGACATGTCATCATCATTATTAGGTTTAATAAGATGGGAATGCATTTGATTTTCGACCATTATTGACATCAATGATTTGCAAATGTTTGACCATCAGTATTGATGTTGTATTTAGGGAATGATCCGTCATCTAGATTGCTCTTATAAATTTAGTATAGTTTGTTGCCATAACTACTTTCAAGTTTCCATAATCTAGAAGTATACCTTCTTTATACAGTATCTAAGTTTCAAAACGTTTTTTTTTATATTTACTCAAATTAAATCCGAACAAGCTCCAAATCTGACACTTTCAGCACTTCCACATTGTACTTATTGAAGATTTGATTCAAAGATTATTGTATTTGAATTTTTGATCTCACTCATCATCTAAGAAAAAGGTCATTCCCTTAACATGTATTACTTTATATGTAGTAGTATATATAGACCTTATTTAAAGGACTTGGAGAATGATAGATAAGCCAGATAAGAGTGGCGTGTATGTATCTGATTATAATATGTAAGCAGCTTATTTGGTGACAGTTCTGTACATGGTGCTATAGCATTTCCTATTCTCATGAATCTAGTCACAGTTTCTGTATTTCTGGTACGTTTATATTATCTTGTCAGTTTAAAAGGTTTCCAAATGTATCTTTTACGTTACAAAGATTAAAAAGTTTATCGGCCTTGCCTTTGAGTTTGAAATTTGAAAGAAAAGAGAATTTTCTGCCAGACTTTAGGGAGTGCCAAGGGTTGCCACGTGTTGACTCAGGGAACAGGAAGGGGTAGGGTTGGGGCAGGTTCATGGTTGAGAACTTGTCAAAGGACATGTTGCCTTAATTATGGAAAGGCAACCACATCGTCTTAACTTTGTTTTATTGTCAGGCGATCCTTTATGTCATCTCCAGAAGCGGTAGTCTATGGATTGATAGGTGCCAATATTGGTATCTTCTTACTATGGAAGCTTGCAAATCGTACATTTATGAGTCAAAACTTCACGGTAAGCCTCTGATGAACCCGGTCATGTCATAAAATTACACAAGGTTCAAAGACTTAAGTGCTTTTGGTTTTGCAGATTTCATTGGACAATATAAAAAATGGGCGCATTCACACATTGGTAACGAGTGCATTCAGTCATGTTGATGGTTTCCATATATTCTCAAACATGATTGGTCTGTACTTTTTTGGAAGTCCTGTAAGCTTTCTGCTCTCAATTGGTTTTCTCTCTGTATGTTAAACTGGTTTTCTTTGTAAGCTTATCTTACATGTTTCTAACTTGGCTATCATTTAGTCTAACAAGCTACAAACTCCTTCCTTCTATGCAACTGGACCCAGTTTAGATTCTGTCTCAGCCCTGCTAGTTTTGGCAGACATGATGTGGACCATATAGTGCATGTGTCCTTATTTTTGGAAATTAGATCCTATCTCACAGTTAATTGCTTGCCATATAAAGAATTCTTCAAATGCTTTTTGATGCCCAGTCAACTTTACCAAACAATAAGAATGTGGAATTGTGTGTTACAACTGCCTTCATTTGGGTGGTATCTTTCATCCATGTTTCTAAGACATCCCAATGTTGTTCTATGATGATAAATCGTTTATTCCCAGAAACAGTTCTGCACAAGCTGGAAGATGCCCAGTAGTTGCGAACAATGATTATACTTGTACTTATGAATACTTCATTTTTTATTAGTTGTACCAAACCAAGCCTTAATCGTGATTTGAGTTTTGCGACTATAAAACTTTATCTAGCCAGTATTTATTTGTAAGGGCACATTTGGAATTGGATCATGGGATCTCGCTGGATGACAACGGATCCAGGATTTACTTAATCCAGGAAAAAGGAAAGTATGAATCCTAGGTAGGAATTTCGTACAACAGCAGTTTAGGTTTGGTTTAAATGGATTAATGTGGGAGGCAGGGAGTTCCAATTAAGGCAGACAAACAGCCAACGCACGGCCCGGTGGTTTTGAGGAGGAGGGCATAATACATCACTTATTTAAGAACAAAGGATGCAGGATTTTCTGATTTTTCCTCCTCCAAGTAACCAAACATAAATTTCTGACAGCTGGGTTTACAAATGCAGTCCAAGACGGCCATTTACTCCAAAACAAACACGCCTTAATGGCTACCTGTCTTTGTAATGAGTAATTTGTGTAATTAGCTGTGTCCATTTACATATGTAGTTTATTTTAACAATAAGAGAGGCAGGCATCGACTGCTGGCGCTCTAACACTGTTAGGCCAAAAAGGTCGCGGGTTTTTGGACCTTCCTGGAATCCCGTTGAGTTGAGTTCCGTATTCTGTATGTGTTTTATTTCATATAATTGTAGTGAATGCACACGTGGAAGTGCCACATTGTATATGTTAATTTTGTATTAGATAAATGTGAGAATACACAAAAAATGTTAAATTTGTCAATTGGGGCTAAAAGTAGACACTATTTGTGTTCATGTTGTATGAAATTGTTCATTATTCAACAATATTTTTAGGTATCATAAGGTGCTTTCCCCCCTCCCCCCCACATCTAAATTAAGGTGCAATTAGCTCAGATTCATATGTATGTGCTTCTTTAGAGCACAATCTCAGAGAGCCGGTTTGGGATTACAAGTGTCAGCTGAGACCTATTGTACCGCTACAACATAAGAGTTACACTTATTTGTCAACACCTTTTTCAAAGGTGACATACTGTGGACTAATGTAACGCCCACCACGATAGCCGCTATGTGAGAGAAATCTTAGAGAAGAGATGACACCCTGTAACTCTTTTCGTGCCCATGCTGTGGAGGGCAACATTATTTGTGCGGCTAGTACTGTTGTAGGAGTACATAAATTCTATGTTGGCAACAAATACAATAGGCTTGGTAAGCATCAACTCAGCATTGATGCCAACGGTGAGATGCGGGGACGTAGGCACTTTGTGGAATTTGGCTGGAATCCAGGGTCATTAATGGACACTAGACTTATATCAATTTGGGAATGAAGTTGAGGTTCTTGGTAAATATCTACCTTGTGTCACCGCTTGAGGTCATGATTTGCTCCAGTCCAGTCTTGATAGTTGTTGCAGATGGCATCAATGGTGATACCGTGTTAGTTGCTTGCCTCGTAGTTGTTGAAAATTGGTTCTCTTCCACTAGTGGTTGACGTTTTGTATTGCAAAAGCTTATATCTCGCAATTGCACATCGTAGTAAGTTGATCCAAAAAGTGAATGCATGATCATTGATGCGCCCAGCTCTGGAATTCAGAGGTTGGATGTGAGAAGTTCATCAGGCATAGGGCTCTCTGTCATTTCACATGTGGTTGTCATCAATGATCTCATTTTGTTCAATGCGTGGAGGACATGTTCATGTTAATTTGGTTGTTTTTCCCGGCCCCGGTCAGATATATATGTAGTATGTAGCGGTATACATGATTCACGGGTCACACATGACCATCTAGGAAGCACAGACACAGACATAGATGCATATATAGACACATACACGGACTTGGGACACGACGATTTCTAAAAATATAAGACACAAACACGACATTGGACACGACAAATATATTTGTATGGCCCATAACATAGCTGATTGGAAAAGAAGGATCCATGTAGCCGACCCCAACATGGTTGGGATTTAGGCTTAGATGTTGACGACGACGATGATGATGTATAGACACAATTATCCAAAAAAGATTATCCATAGGAGCAATCACCATGAAATCTAACAAGTAGTCAACATATAACATCATATCCACAAGTCACAATATGGCTTAAATCACAACATATATTGAGATGTTTGATTATAAAATTGTTGCAGTAGAAATATATAGAATTGTAAACATTGAGAGAAGTAGCATTTTGAGGCAATATTTTTTTAATGTACGTGGACGTAGTGGTGGTGAACACGATTTACTATCGAGATGAAGAAGGGGAGGGGGTGAGGAAATATGTTGTTGCTGGTGGTGGAGGAGATGGAAAGAAGGTGTCTTGGAGGTTGAGGGGGAAGAAAAGGAGGAAAGATACATTGAAGAGCTACTTAAGTTGGAGGGGCAAGAGAAGAGGAGGGGAGATGGAGATGTAGAGAATCAAGAAAAAGAGTAGGCGTAAGGAGGACAATGCTCTACTTCTTTTGACTGAATGAGGAGCAAGAAGAAGAGTAGAGGGAGTGGTTAGAGAAGGTAGAAGGAGAAGTAGAGGACCAATGTGAAATAAGAGGGGAATGGGAAACAATGTTGTGATTGACGCCACATTCAAATAGGAAAAAAGGAGCGGCATGAATTAGAAGAGGAAAAAGAGAAAGAGAAGAAAAAGTAGATGAGGGAGCATCAGACATAAAGGAGCATGATAAAGAGGAGGTGAAGGAACATTTTATAACTACTGTAGCTTTACAATAGGATAAAGAAGAGGGGGACAAGAAGAAGCAGGAAGAGAAAGAAGAGGGTGGGAGAAGCAAAGGAGGAAGAATTACATGGAATTGGAAGAAAAGGTGGTGAATCCAATTCTTTTCTCCTCATGGTTGATGTGGCAACCCATGAATTTGCATCATGGTGGAGATGATACCGCTAATGATGGCTTCTACGGTTGCTAAAAAAGGACATTAATGACTTACTTATAGTAGCTGAAGTTAAACCGCCTGATGTTAGTAGGGCAAGGACTAGTGGACGAGAGGACGCGGGGATTCGTAGAAGGCTTTTTTTTTCTTTATATGCTTACTTGCTTAGGCTTATGTGGGTTGGGATGGCATGTCTTGGATGTGTCCATAGAGTGTCCAAGCCGTGTCCAGCATTGCAATAAAAAAAATTCAAAGTGGACACACCAAAGGTGTGTCCACCACGTGTCTAGGTGTGTCCATGTTGGACATGTGTTTGACATGGACACAACAACCTCCGGGAAGTGTCTGTGCTTCCTAGATCCAAGTTCTTAATCTCAAAGGAGATAGGCCGACGACACCTTCCATCCGCCATCGTCATCCACTTGCTCCATTTTCGCAGCAACAAGCCCAAGCTGTAAAGAAGGAGATCAACGACTTCTAGTTCACCTACGACGAACGTCAAGCAGTGTTGTTTGACGCCCTCATCTCCAAGATGAAGAAACACTTTTGCACACCACAGTTGTGTCTCCATATTCTACTATGACGATGACTTTCTCTCTCTTTTCTCATGTTGTACTTATTATTGATAGTTCTCGCTGGGGGTGAGGGGAACAGTCGTGCTACACATTTTTGTAGTTTTCCACAACTATTATCTCTGCATGAACATTACTTGTTATGGATCAAGTGTTTTATTATTTGCAAATTGTGTTTGGCTGACTATTTTGCATGTTTATCAAATTTTAGATATAGAGAACTTCGAACCTAAGATCTAAATTTTCATTTGATTCATGTTAAATCCTTGACGAGAACTTCAGAGGCGATAGGTAAATGAATACTAGGTCACGCGACAACGAGTTTAGAGTAATATCTGTCTCGTTTTAATTCTAACGCCGAAAGGGGATTGAACCCATTTCAAGACGTGTTTTCATATTTATTAAGATGTAAGAGAGTGACTGATAGGTAGCGATGGTGAAACCCATCCACCATAGTGTTGCCATTCATTGATATATACAACCTTAATCCAATCTTTTTGTTATTGCAATCTCGGTTTAATCAAACCAAACCCAATCTTTGTGTTAAATACTAGTTCTTGTGCGGTTATTGTGAGCAAATGATTCTTAAATATGTTGTCCTCTGGGTTCGATTTTGAATATACTATGATAAGATCCGTTCGCTTGCGGGTTTGATTTTTGTACGTTAGGTTGAGGTAATACTAGGGATTTCAACCACGTGTGATAATCTCCCACATCAATGAACCAGACTCCGGTGTAGTGCAGTTATGAGTTGCCTACATTTGTTGAATATGATTTGTGGAAGGAGTTAGGGAGAGTGCACCCTAATGAGTAGTTATGACTTCTTGACAGTGAGGGTTCTCGAGCTATGGGCATTTCATTTTTTATTCATTAAAAATAGAAATAAACCAAATACGTGTTTGATTAACAATAGTTGGTTAATGAAAGCCACTTCGTTTGTTGTCTATACTAATAAAATGATCATAAAAGACCAAGTGGGCATCATTTATCATCATCATTATCATCTAAGCCTCAATCCGACCATGTTGAGGTTGGCTACAACATCATCTACTATCATATTTTCTTAAACATAAAACAAAAACGTTGAGTCCCTCCCCATTGTTAGCAGAATGCTCTAAACATTGATGTTTCATGTGGGGCTATCGTGATTTTTCCATGGGGTCACCCGATATATAATTAGCATTGCTTCATCTTTTAGCTCGAAGCAACAAAGAAACAAAGAATGTTGTGGCGACCAAACTGTTATTTCAACTAGGAAATAGCAGTTCTTCCTGCGATCTGTCATTGAAATTATAACTGTTGAGAGTTATTTAGTTATTGTTTTATTATTAGTTTGTAATATGGGCCTAAGTGTTTTCGCCCATTAGGGTTGGTCTTATGTCTGTACGCTTCCCTGCCCTCCTATATATAGGAGCAGGGTTTCTCTTATCTAATATAACAACTAGCCGTCTTTTACTCTCTAAGATGGTATCAGAGCAGAGATCCAAAACTCTAGCCGTCAAGTAAAAGGGAGAAAAGAGAGAGCCACAGCCAGCGCGCGGCCACCCCTTATTCTTTCTTGGTCGCCCGTAGGCCCTGTCCACTCTTTCATTTCATGGAATCTGCCGCTCTTTCCTCTCCTTTTTGCTGCTGTTGATGCTCCCTTTCATTTGCTGTTGCGCATGGTTTCCTATTCCTTCACTTCTGGCGTATTGCTACAGTACACTACTGTAGCATGATGGGATTTTGGGAGCTTCCAACCATCTCCCTCGTGGCTTCTGCATGCCTCCAGCAACCCCCTTCTCTTCCTTGACCCCTTAGCAACTTCTAGGAGAGGGATAGAATCTCCCTCATGCCTTAGAGAGGGTGTTGCAACATCTTATTTCTCCTCCACAGGTGGCTGTTCTGACAGAGGTTTGAGTTGAAGGTTGCTGCATCTATTTAGGGATTTTCCTCCCCATGAAATCCTCTTCTAAGGACCACCCTAGATCTATCCTTCCTCCCTAGTACCTGCCTTAATTCTAATATGGAAGGGGGGAAGAGATTTGACCACACATTCCAAACATCTACAACCGTGGGGTACTGTAGCAGCTACAACAACATTTTGACTTCAGGACCACCATTGTTGTATCAACTCCTTCCATCATCAAATATCATTTGTTCCTCCCCTCAAACATAATTTTACTCAAGCAACCAGCCTGCATATCAAATTTTGTAATACCTGCTGCTCCCTTCACATGTTTACTGCGTTTGATAATGTTTTCCCTCTTATAGAAGCCATTGCAACTCTCTACCTTGCTGTTGAAATTCCTATTAGCTTCTATATCTTTTGGTCTAATATTCTTTATCTAATGTAGTTCATCCCCTTTGTCCAGTTCAATGCAACAATAACATGCTTCTTCTTCATCCTATATATCATTCTTTAATCTGAAATTGGTTGTAAATCTGTTGCTTTCATCTCTCCTCACATCTGGTTGTTCCGCTTATTGATTCCATATGAATTTCTTTTTTCCACTCCACTTGCACCATTTTGTTTGTTTCCCTGTATGATTTCTGTGGAACTTGTGTTATATCCACCCCAACCACTCTTTGACTCCTTCGTGCTTGGTGTGAGGGGGAGAATAGGAGGAAGAGAAGATGAGTAGAGGAGAGAGATGAGGAGCATAGAAGAGGAAGTTTATTTCTGCTGCCATTACTACATGCTTCTTGAAGAGACCGCTTTTTGGAGATGTATTTCTGTTGCCTACTTGTTTGTGTTGAGGGTCTTCTATCCGACTATGTCATCTACTTTGTTGTTGTGTCCGTGTTAGGACACGTTGACTCTCTATTTGTGCTTTATTTGCACGTTGACTGTTGTGATCCAACACTCTTTGGGACTCTGACCACCTGTGCCCCATCACTCTCTGGCTTGTCCATGCTTTGCGCGTGTTGACCTTTTTTACTTGTCCGTACCTTCTTTGCACGTCGACTTTCTGCTTCTGTGTGCCAACACTCTCTGGCTCGTCCGTGCTCTGCTTTGCACGTTAACCCATCCATACTTTATTTGTATGTTGACTACTGCTGCTGCTGTGACCCAACACTCTCTGGGCTACGACGTTTGCGACTGTGATGAAGACCATGAAGTACTGTTGTTTCTGCTTATTTACCCTCTTGATGATCGTGTTGCTGCTTACTTCTTCTCCAGATGATCATGAAACTTCTGCGACTTTCTTGCCTGCTATCAAATATCTACTTGAGGGGGAGTGCCTGAATGTTTGAGTGATTAATTGTGATACTGAGTGGAAAAAAATTTCTGTATGGGCTTGGCTTATCCATTTTTTCTAGTATGTCTGTCTATTTCCAAGCTGATTTGGGATTCTCCCAACTTCAGCTTTGAGGGGGACTGTTGAGTGTTATTTAGTTATTGTTTTTATTATTAGTTTGTAATATGGGCCTAAGTGTTTTGGCCCATTAGGGTTGGTCTTATGTCTGTACGCTTCCCTGCCCTCCTATATATAGGAGTAGGGTTTCTCTTATCTAATATAACAACTAGCCGTCTTTTGCTCTCTAAGAATAACTAACTGCTTGATCGCGATGATGCACCAAACAATGCATACAGACTACCAAAACACAATGAATATTCCAAGCGGAGAAGTTTTGGCAACTGCAAAAAGACGTGTCTCCATTTATATGGTGTGGGTGATGGAAAGAAAGAGGAGTGGGGGTGTTGGCATTTTTTATAGATTCTTCTAAAAATAAAAGAAAATGAGTAGAAATTTGAGGAAGAGAGAGAGAGAGAGTTAAGGAGTGCAACATTCTGAATATGATGCAATCTAATGAGTTTTCTTGTAATAAAAAATTGAAAATGACGTATGTTTGAGTTATTGGTTATTTACTTTATTATGTATATGTGCCTAAGTATGTTTGACCCATTAGGGTTGGAGTTATGTCTTTCATAGTCCCCTCTCATATATGTAGGAGCATGGTTTTTCCTCATAGAATCAATGTAATGGCCTCTATTATTATTTTCCATATGGTATAAGAGCAGGGATCCAAACCCTAGCCATAAAGTAAAAGGGAGAAAAGAAGAGAGACTTGTAGACAACAGGAGGCCATGCCTTCTTCCTTGGTGTTTTGCCTACATACCTATCTATCACACCACTCACCGCTCTCTCTCTAACGACCGCCGCCAACAAGGAATCCTGCAAAGGAGTTGCGACTTGCAACAACACCCTATCACTTGACGCCGTTTCCAGTAGAGTAAGGTCAATAACGGGGTCTTTCAACCTGCCTCAACTAGCAGAGTGGAACCACTGCCACTGCTAGGCAACTGGCCACCCAAAGTAATTGACAAACATTACTGCAACACAAATCAATTGCCAACTCAACATCAGTGCAACCCACAACGCCTGCTCGCTAGCCCGCCAACAACCTGTGGAGCCTGCAATAGTGGTGCTCACCACCGCTCCACCAAGGGTCATCACCTCATTCTGTCCTTATTGCTCATGTCCATCAAAGCCTTTTGTGCAAAATATATGCTTAATCTATCACCAAAATCATTGATTCCTTTTTTTTGGGGTTAACATTAGTGCAACCCACAACACCTGCTACCTAGCCCGCCAACAACCTGTGAAGTCTATAGTAGTGGTGCTACTGACCACCGCCCACCAAGGGTCGTCGCCTCATTCTGTCCCTATTGCTCGTGTGCGTCAAAGCCTTTTTTTTGCAAACCATATGCTTCATCTCCCATCAAAATCATTGATTTTTTTTTTGGGGTTAACATCAGTGCAACCCACAACACCTGCTGGCTAGCCCGCCAACAACATGTGGAGCCTGCAGTAGTGGTGCTACTCACCACCGCTCCACCAAGGGTCATCACCTCATTCGGTCCCTATTGCTCATGTACATCAAAGCCTTTTTTTTGCAAAATGTATGCTTAATCTCCCACCAAAATCATTGATTCTTTTTTTTTCCGGGGTTTATGCCTCGTACCTCTCGTGAGGGACAAACTCTCCTCAATTCCCGCCTCATTGAGGGGTACACTACCCTATACCTCATAACAATACTATGGTTGATTATTTATGAAGATAGGTTGTTGTGCTTCTTCATTGTGAGTTCCTTTCTTCTGGAATCCGCCTTCAACCACTAAAAGAAGAGATCATCTATCCAATCATGTTGTCTAGTTCCTTTTATTCATTTGCGCTTGATTGACACCTCCTACAATGCGTCTTTCCCGTAACAACGTGTCTCAAGACGTTAACTACTTGGTATATCAAAACAATGCTCTTATCCTGACTATTGTGCATTATTCAGGTTGTGGTGATTCTTATGGGAAATTACTTTGATAACATGGACTATCTTATTCAGGGGGAGTTTTGAGTGCTTTAAGTATTGTTTTGTGAGATTTCATGGAGATTGAATTCGTGTGGGCTATTGCCATCTCTTATTGTTAGAGAGTCTATATTAGCCTATTTAGTTAATAGGTTAATTAGTTAGTGGGCCTTTAGTGTCTCGGCCCGTTTAGATTACTTGGGACACAAGTCTCAGGGTTTCTCCCTTGCTCCTATATATAGGACAGGGGTGTCCAGTCTTGTATTCATCTAATCCCATTGCATTCAATATAATCTTATTCTCAACATGGTATCAGAGCGGTGAACAAAACAACGACGTGAACAGTAACAACGTCGTGAACAGTAACTCCGGCGGTGAACAATACGTGCGTGAATAGTAATTCCAACGTGAACAGTAATTCCTGCATGAACAGTAACTCTGGCGTGAACAATAATTCCTGCGTGAACAGAGCGCGTTCGCTCCTGAGGGAAACCTAGCCGCCGCCCCTCCTCCCTCTCCTTTCCGGTGTGCACGCAGCCCTAGCCGCCGCTCGTCTTTTCCAGAGAGCAACCGAGGGGAAGAACCCCCGCCTGCGGGCGGCCATCGTAGCCATGGCTTAGGCCGGCCGCCCTCCAGGCACATCCCGGCCTCCATGGCTTCTCTCCTCTTTCTTAAAGATTTAATTGTTTCTTCCCGTACGCCGGCTATCTCCGTCCCGGTGCATTCAACAACCATAACCACCGGCCTCCAAGCAGCCATCTCCGCGCCTTCGCCGCCTATCGACACCACTATCACCATCTAGCAGCAGCCATCATTGCCATCAAGCAACAATTAGCCGCCGTCAACCTGCTACCCGCCGTCCAGAAAAATCTCAGTACTACCGACATCGACTAGGTAGTACTGAGTTCTGCACAGGTCATCTCTTGACGTCCTCAACATCAACCTTCATCGTTGCTTGTGGAGAGGCTCCGCCCTTGGCTCCGCATGCATCCTCTTGGCATGCAATATCTCTGGAGCTGTGCAGGAGACCCTTTGTCATCTCCTCTATTACGACCAAGTGCTACATCAACTGAGTGACATAATCCAGCCATTTTTTTTGCTACATTCCGCAAGCTGCTGCTCTTCATCACCTTCCCAGCTATCTTCATCACTCCACCATCACCTCCCATTTATGTCTACTCCCAGTTATTAATTCCCCCCATATTCATTATGTCTACGTAATCCAATGAAGATGACGTAGTGATGGTGTTGAGGATCGTCTGCTCCAAGTGGCGAATTACTGCTGCAGTATTCAGGTCCCATTTCAGATGTTCTTCATTCCAGATGCACTCCAAAAGACCTTCATCAAAGCTCAAGGATCTCCAGCCTACAGAATACAATTTCAAAGAAGAGAGGCATTGCCATCACATTGTTCAGGGGGAGTATTAATTAATTAAGGGGGAGTAACATTTTTGTATGGGGAGTGATATTTATCTTTTATCTTTCATTTATCATTTCTTTTATTGTTTTATCGAGTCATGTAACCTCCAAGCTTTGGACATGTGTTTCACCCATGCTCCAGCTTGAGGGGGACTGGGGGAGTGTTAGAGAGTCTATATTAGCCTATTTAGTTAATAGGTTAAGTATTGTTTTGTGAGATTTAATGGAGATTGAATTCGTGTGGGCTATTGTCATCTCTTATGAATTTGATTTTTCTTCTAAGTCTGTCTTAGCAAGCTGGGCATGTGTTTCACCCATCTCCAGCTTGAGGGGGAGTGTTAGAGTTCTTAGTTATTCACTTTACTATGTGTATGGGCATAAGTATGTTTGACCCATGAGGGTTTGAATCCATGTTTGTATTAGTCATCTCTTGTGTATAAAGGAGTAGGGTTTTTCCTAATGAAACTGATCTAATTGCCTCTAATATTATTTTCCACAACATAATTCTAATTAGTAAAATAAACTCACTTTTAATTGTATGTCCCTCTGTGCTATGCAGGTGGTTTGGCTGTTAATTTATATTTGGATTCTTAATAAGATCCAGAGTTGCTTGTATTTCTTCTTTTGTGAAAATATTTTGTCTGCTGCCATCTTCACCTCTTGCACAGTTTGTACACCTTCAAACTACAAGCTTATCATTTCTTAGATCTAAGAATTTGTCTGTACCATGGCTGAGAATAATGTTTTCATCTTTGTCTTTTGATTTCAGTAACATTATAACAAGCAAATAATCAATGTCAAATGATCAACGGTCAATGGGGAACCATTCACGACAATCCTTACTCTTCTGGGACCCTAAAATCTCTATGTCCATACTCCATCCTAGTAAAGGTACAATTTTATTAGACTCAACTCCAACTTGTACTTGGAATCCTATGTCTTTCTTCTCCTCCTCATCATCTAAGGCTCAATCCCAATCACGTTGGGGTCGACTACATGGATCCTTCTTTTCCAATCAGCTATGTTATGGGTCATATTCTGATCAAGATGTAGAGATTGAGAATCTCTCTTTATAAGCTCTACCTAGTTTAATTTAGGCTTGGGGCTCTTCTTCTTTTAATTGTGCTTGACTTGATAGCATCTCCGTATAGGCACATTAGTCGGTCTGCGTTACATGTCCATAACATCTAAGACGACCCTTATGAAACTTGTCCTCAATATTCGTCACTCCCACTTTGGTCCTGATTTAGTCATTTCTCAAGCTATCTTTTCTTGTCTTCCCACACATCCATCTCTGCATAGCATTTCAGCCACGTTCATCTTGTTGAGACCTTATTTCTTGACCACCCAACATTCACTCCCTTATATCATTGCTAGCCGTATAGCTGTTCTATAAAACTTACTTTTTAATCTGAGAGGAATCTTCTGGTCACATAATACTCCATTTGCACTCCATTTCAACCATTCCTCAGTGATCCTGTGACAAATACCATCCCAAACATCTCCATCCATGTGAATAATAGAACCCAAGTAACAAAATTTATTACATTTTGGTATTATCCACTTCGTTCAACTTGACCCCACCATTCCGATTCTAGATTGGCTGAAATTGCGATGCATATACTCAGTTTTACTCCTAATCATCTATTCATTTGATTGCAACATATTTCTTCAAAGTTCAACTTTATTTCAATCCATCTTTAGTTTGATCAATTAACACAATATCATCAACAAATAACATGCACTGAGGAATATCATCTTGAACATACTTTGTCAACTCATCCATAACAAGAACAAATAGACCCAAGCTCAATGTTGATCCTTGATGTACCCCAACTGTGATACGAAATGTTGGTGTCTCTCTGCTATGAGTCTTCACACTTGCAGTCGAGCTATCCTACATGTCTTTAATCAATTTAATGTATTGGATTGATACACCATTTTCTCCAAAATTATCCACAACACTTCCTTGGGTACTTGATCATAAGCCTTGATCAAATCAATAAAAATCATATGAAGATCTCTTTTCTCACTCTATACTTCTCTGTAAGCCGGCTTATCAGAAAAATGACATCTATTGTCGATCTTCCTAGCATGCAACCAAATTGGTTGTCTAATATCTACGTTATAACTGTTAGAGTCTGTGTACTTGTGTTATTTAGTCTCTTTGTATTATGGGCCCAAGTTCATCTTGGCCCATTAGGGTTGAGTTTGAGTCTGTAGGCTTACTTGTTTTCCTATATATAGGAGCATGGTTGTTTCTTATCAATATATCAATTAGCCTTTTACTTACTTTTGTACATGGTATGAGAGTAGTGATCCAACCCTAAACCTAGAGGAGACAAAATTTCATTATTATGGTTAGGGTTTCCTCTTAGCCGATAGAGTTTGCAAGATTAGATTCAATCATCAACCCTAGAACCATCACCCTCCATCATCTTGGAGTGTATGACGATTAGAAAACATCATTAAAGTTGATTAGATAAAATTCAAAACAACATTATATATGGCTTATGTACCATTCATATATGGATATCATTAAGTGTTCACATGTGTTTCTCATCCACCTACCGTCACCCTATGTTAACCACATAACAACATAGGTCGCGACCACCCATCATGGTCCATGTCACGACCGCAACACTCATGTGTCTCAACCATCCACCAACATGTTGTGACCTCCACCTTCTAGGTCATGTCGCGCCCGCGACACTTGGGGTTAGGGTCTCACAAAGCATCTCGACCAGAAGGTGTCAAGGTCTCAAGGGTGTCTCGACCTCCACCTATGTCGCGACCCAAGACCATCATGGTCGCGACCCTGCTCTCTTATGTGAGTCTCAACTCAAGCAAGGTAGGAACAAGACACCAATACCAAGGGTGACTAGGCCACTTCACACTAAAAGCCTTGACGTAACATCGCTAGTTCAAACTCAACCACAAGGAAGCATCTCGACTAAAAGCTATCAATGTCGTAGCCACCAAGAGGGAAGTGTCACGACTACATCAAGATGCATCATCTAGGTCTCAAAACAGAACTAAAACCAAGGGAAGAACCAAGATCACCATGAAGGAAAGCTCAAGCAACCGATCACCAAACCCTAAAGCATAGGCCAACAACCACCAAGGAAGAGCCTCTTCTAAAAAAGGGAAAAACCACGCTCAAGGTAACCAAGACCGAACCTAACATCTATCCAACTTCTAGCTATATGAACACCATGAATGGGAGCAAGATCAAGGGCAAAACTTAGAGAAGAACCTCCACAACTCATCATCTACTAAATCGGGTACACATAGATTAGGGTTTCATATTTCTCCCAAACCAAGCAAGGTATCTCCACCAAACAAGCTCTAGAGATTACCATTAAACACAAGCATGATGAGGAAGCAACTTAGAGGAAGAAGACAATAATAAAAAGCATAAAGAAGTGAAATAATAGAGTAGGTTTAGTGTTATATAACCCGCCTTAAGATGATCACCACCAAGAGCTCCAGACTCCAAGATCAAGAGCTCCAAACACACGATCTAAGGGTTGAAGAAGCTTCACCAAAAGCTCCACACTCGGCCACAAGAGCACCTCACGAAGGAGAAGACACCCAAGTCAAAGCTAGCCCAAAGAAAGAAACAAAGAAGCTCTTGGCTGAACTAAAAGAGAAAGGGAGAAAGATAGGAGAAATTGTAACGCCCGGGCCCACTGCCCAAGGCTCTAGTAGAGTTTCAGGAATGACGACTGGCCCCCACAGACCACCACTAGCCTTAACTGCACGCTTTTTGTCCACTCACGCGCAAGCCAGGAGCAACTTCCCGACTGGTCACCCATCCTAGTACTACTCCAAGCTGAACACGCTTAACTATGGAGTTCTTTAGAGATGGGCTCCCGGAAAAGGAGGTGCACCTTGGTGATATGGGTAGTCCAATCATTCCTTATAAGATCTTTTTATCCGAGGCCTCAAATCCTGGGATGTTACAATCTCCCCCACTTAGACTCTTGACGTCCTCGTCAAGGCTCAACTATACGGCCTCATAATATCTTCCCCAATTCAGTGCAGACCCACAATGCCCCATGGACACCCAACTCTCGATCACGGAATACCAGCGCAAGGGTGGCTACGTCAACCATGGACAACCCTTTCCTACATGCATGGACCGCACGGCTCAAGACTGGCATGCCATGCCCATGTGGGCCCCACCTACTGGAGGGGAATTGGCTCTGATACCATTTGTAACGCCCGGGCCCACTGCCCAAGGCTCTAGTAGAGTTTCAGGAATGACGACTAGCCCCACAGACCACCACTAGCCTTAACTGCACGCTTTTTGTCCACTCACGCGCAAGCCAGGAGCAACTTCCCGACTGGTCACCCATCCTAGTACTACTCCAAGCTGAGCACGCTTAACTATGGAGTTCTTTAGAGATGGGCTCCCGGAAAAGGAGGTGCACCTTGGTGATATGGGTAGTCCAATCATTCCTTATAAGATCTTTTTATCTGAGGCCTCAAATCCTGGGATGTTACAGAAATCCTCTTCACACTTGGGTCTACCTTGTCAAAACATGGTCTATGACCCTTGTGATGAGGAGTTTCTCTTCCAAAATGACCACCATGGAAGAACCATGGTCTAGTGTCGAGAAAAGAGAGGAAGATGAAGGTAGGAGATCAAAAGAAACATCAATTTAGAAGACAAACACTTACCAAGGATGGAAGATGAGCTCGGATCACTACCACCACCACATGCAAGAGGAGATTGATCCCACAAGCTCCAAGAACAAACCTCCTTGCTCCACCAAGCTCCAAGAACAAGCAAAGAAGGAGGAAGAATGTAGATGGCTGAAAGGGTTGCAAACAAGAAGAGATAAGGGGTTATATAGATGAAAGATGAGAGAGAGCAAGGGGTGAGGTGTCAACATAGTAAGGGACCCGAGGGACACTTGTCCTTGCAAAATACACCCACGTGCAACCACTTAAACATGACATGCAAGACATGGTGATACACTCTAGGTAGTATCTCGACCACCATGGACTCCCACATGGTTACGGTCACGACCCTCCTAGGTTGCACCATCCATAGTTGCAACACCTCCTACAACCATCTCCTCTAGGTCGAGACAAAGCATCTCCACAAATCCTAGGTCGAGACAACCCAAGCTAGGTCAACCATCTCGACCCAAGACCACCCTAAACTACCTAGGTCGCTACCCAAAGACCTGGAGGAGGTGTCTCGATCATGGCACTCTCCAAAACCTACATTGGTCGCGACCCAAGGTCGAGACAACACAACCAACACACATGGTCAAGGCACTCAACACTCATATCAACCCTAATCACCACCTAGGGTGATACTCCTTAACCAAGGCTCAAACAAGGAACCCTCCTCTTTCTCTTTCCTCTAGATGATGTCAAGAGAGGGAACACTCTAGAGGTGGTAAATTGCACATCAACCCCCTACATTGGGTAAATTGCAATTTGTACCAAAACTAGCACAGAAAGCACAAACTTTATCCAAGCAAGCTCAAATCTGAAACTTCAGCTCTCCACAAGCCCCAATTACATCTCAAAAATTAGAACAAGACTCTAAGCACATGATTAAGCCAAAGCAAATAGGGTTAACCCTAAAACTCATGTCAGGGGTCTTACAGTGATATACTTCAAGCTTGTCCCAAAGAGCGCAACATTGGCTGTAGTAATCCTCCATAGATTCAATAGCAGTATACTCCTTTTTGGCCAGGTGTTTAAAAATTTCAAATACTCTTCGGATTTTGCTAATGAGATTAGACATGTGAGAGCTGGTCCCACATGACTTTGGTAGTCCGAAGTCGAAGAAGCGATTGGCTAATCTTGGGCTCAACACTATTGACCATCCCGGTCATGATGCCAGAGTCCTCCTTAGTCCACAAATCGTAGGCTTGTTTAGTTTTATCATCACATTATCAATAGGTATAGCTGGAGCATCAGAAGTGAGATATGAGTAACAACTATGAGCTTTGACATAGAGCTCGAAGGCCGCAGACAAAGTGTAATAGTTGGAGCCATTCAACTTCACAGTAGCGACACAACGTCTGAAAAGGCTCAACATATGTCATCAGAAAGACATGTAGGATGACAAATACGTCAGCAAGAAGCAGTAGCAGGGAAAAGGACCCAACTCAGGGGCAATAACAGTAGTCAGCAAGCAGCAACAAAAGAAGTAACCCAACTCATAGGCAACGGTAAATCTGGAATAATAGATCCGAAGAAACCCGCAAGGGGGCAGTAGGAAACAGTGGCAGATCTAAACCATCAGATATGAGAAACCCACTTAGGGACAAAAGAGAATGTTGGATCAATGATGGGCTCTAAACGAGGGGTGAATAGTGCTAAAAACCACTTAAATTTATTAGACCTTCAAGATATTTCTAAGATAATGTTGCATATATGAGCTTTGAGTGCAATTAAACATACATAGCAAGGGAGAAAGATTAAACAAACACAAATAACACAAGCTATGTATAGTAGTTCAAAACCCCCAAACTAGGAGATGTACATCCACTACCTAGAGAGGACAAGGGAACCAACAACCTTAAAAAAGACTTACTTATCCATGACCAAGAGTCTTCTACCTTATCAAGAACTTAACCACTTTTGCAATGAGTCTTCGACCTTCTCCAAAGACTTACCCACTCTTACAACAATTCTTCCCCTTCAAACAAGATATACAACTAGATAGACGTAGCAAGTTAGAGCACAATGGAAGCAATTTAAGACACAACCAAAAGATCTAAAGAGATCATCATCAAAACATGCATGACAACTCAAGACAAGTGATTGCAAGTTATAGAGATACCAAACTAGATCAATTAAAAAGATAGAGTTGTATGCAAGCTAGGCAATTTAAAGCATGACAATATGCACATATAAAGGTACCAAGAGGAGTGTCAAAGAATAAGGCTAATAGTTGATAAAATCTACGTGAGGGAAATTCTCATCCAAAAACCATCTGTATATTATGTACACAGTGCTGTCGGTCGAGTTTCTGGGTTGAACTTCTCGATTGACGACAACTGTTGGCATACCCATTAGTGCTTGTCAATCGAGTTCCTTCACGACAGACTCAGTCGAAAACATCTGCTGTCAAAAAGCACATATATTCCAGAAAAATATATTTAGAGGCATGGTAAAAATATAGACAATATCCAAACATTTATAAGCAAGTTTATAATGCATTGTGAAAGCATCAAGGGCAATTTTTGAGTTAGAAAGTGATGAGAATCACAATACCACAATATACCAATTCTGACTCAAACCATATATAAAGTGCAGAAAAACTTGCCAAGAACAAGATTTGATTGGATATGATCAAGAATACCATCACCTCTATTTTTACCATTTCTTTTCCACTTGGTGCCACCTCATACACATCTCACCTTTCTTCTTTTATGTGGATTGAGAAACCAATTTTCAAATCTATAGCTCATGCCAATCCATTTGCAAGTGGCCTATAAGAAGAATGATGAAGTGATCACCAATCATATTTTTGGGTTCAGAGGGGTTAGCTTAGCAACCAAGTTATATTACTCTTGGGTGCTTTCTTAAAAGGGCAATATGTAGAATAATGACCATTTTCATTACAATGATTGCAAGTGCGCATAGCCTTGGAACTAGAGGATTCTCCATGGAATATTCAAGATCCTTTATCTTTGTTGTTCCTTTAGCTACTATCAAGTCCAAAATCATCTCTACCCATTTGTTCGGTAGTGTGATCTAGGATTTGACTAAGATTCTTTTTATCATCCAAGAATCCTTGCATAGAGGATCTCAAACTATGATTATCATGCATAAGAGAAGTTATAGTAGGAGATAATTGATTGATATCATCTCTAGCATGCAAAAGATCAGTTTCTAAGCAAAGAACTTTGGTCATATAAGAATCTTTTTCAATATGAAGAGCACCAACACTATTCTCTCTACTAGTAGAACTAGAACAAGACTCACGGACATTGATTTTAGTAAGCAAGAAAATATTTTATTTTTCGAGCAAAGCAATTTTAGAAATATAGATACTATTTTCAGATTCTATTCCTTGAAAGACAAAGTCTTTGTTCTCATTTTCAATTTTAAGAACATCAATATCAAGTATGCGAGAATTCACAATTTTACTATGCTCTTCATTAGAACCAGGCATAAGAGGTTGGGCTTCTAGAAATCTAATCTTATCAAGCAAGTTAGCATTTTCAAGATTAAGAGCATCTGCATGTCTAAGATAAGCGTTTTCAATCTCAAGTTCTT
Source organism: Alisma plantago-aquatica (assembly GCA_963693085.1). NCBI lineage: Eukaryota > Viridiplantae > Streptophyta > Magnoliopsida > Alismatales > Alismataceae > Alisma > Alisma plantago-aquatica. Next base: position 864,379,749 of record OY856412.1, read on the forward strand.
GAAACTATTGAATTGCAATTCTAGTTCTGCATAATACTTTTGAAGATTGTCAACAACATTTTGCAAGCAAATTTTAGCATATTCTAGATCATCTATTTGTTTATGCAAGTTATCAACAATTCTAGCAAGTTTTTTCTTTTTCCTTTTAGTAGACTTAAGAGAGGCATGAGTAGCATGAATAATGGCAATTAAGGATTTTCTATCTATAGAGTTTATATTTACCTCATTTGAGTCTTCAGTTGAACTTGCCATGAGATAAAATGACATTCTCCAGCTTCACTATAGTTAGAGCTAGGTCCCCCACTAGATTCTTCACTTGAACTTGAGTTGGAGGAGTCACTAGAGTTTTTGTGCCATTTCGCCTTCTTGTACTTCTCTTCCCTTCTATTGTGATGATGTGTCTTTTTGCCTTGTGGGCAATCTTCCTTGAAAAGACTCTTCTTTTCACATTTGAAGCACCTGGTGGAGGAGGAAAGCTTGTCTTTGTGAAGTCTACCTTTGGAGAACATAGCATCTTCTTCAACTTGAGAGGATGGAGAGGTTTGACCAACAATAGCTTCAATTTTTTGATTTTAGCCTTCTTCATTCTCTTGAACTCTTTCTCTTCTTCTCTTTCTTCTTTCTCTTGCTTGTCAAGTTTAACTTCATGGGCTTATAGATTTCCTATGAGTTCGTCAATATGAATATTACTAAGAGACTTTGCTTCTTCAATGGAAGTCACCTTTTATTCCCATCGTCTAGGAAGATGCCTAAGGATCTTTGAGTTTATCTTTCCTCTATCCATATGATGACTTAAGACGACAAGATCATTTATAATGGTGTTGAGCCTAGCATACACTTCAACTACCCTTTACTTCTTTCCCATCTTGAAGTTCTTAAGGAGACCATTGAGCATGTAGACTCTAGTTTCCTTCATTTGCTTTTTCCCTTCATAAGTGACACATAGTTTTCTCCATACTTCATAGGCCGTCTCATAAGAACTATGGCTGAACACGGTGGGGGAAAGGGAGGCATATAGAATGTTGATGACTCTTGTATTCAAGGTTGCTTTCTTCAAAGTAGCCTCATCCCATTCTTCTATCTTTGTCTCTGATAGTTTGTATGGAAAATCCACCATTCTCCATAGCTCAAAACTGGATCCTTGCCTCCTTGGATGTAGAATTGTAACCTTCTCTTCCAATAAAGGAAGTTGCTCCCATCAAAGATTGGAATGTTGATGGAGTATCTCCCACCTTGATAATCGTCCATCTTCTCCTACTTGTGAAAGTATTGCTTGAAAAAGACCCACCATGATACCAATTGTTAGAGTATGTATTAGCCTATTTAGTTAATAGGTTAATTAGTTAGTGGGCCTTTAGTATCTCGACTCGTTTAGATTACTTGTGTCCCAAGTCTCAAGGTTTCTCCCTTGCTCCTATTTATTAGGACATGGCTATACATCTTTTATTTATGGAATCAATATAACATTATTTCTCACATGGTATCAGAGCGTGTTCCGTCCTAGGGAACCCTAGCCGCCACCACCGCTTCCCTCTTCTCTCCGACCCCACGCAACCGTAGCCGTCGCCGCCGCCTCTCTCTCGTAGAGAGAGCGGCCAAGGGGGAGCGCCTCTGCCTGCGGGCGGCTACCGCCATCTCCATGGCTTAGGCCGTCCGCCTGCCAGGCATATCCTGACCCGACCTCCATGGCTTCTCCTTCTCTTTTTTAAAAATTCGATTTTATTTCCGTATGTCGGTGCTATCCATCCTGGCTATCACCTATCTATTCGTCATCTCCGGTCGCTATCAACCACCATCATCAAGCCGCAATGGACAACTACAACTCCCGTTACCGCCGCATAACCCTAGCCGGCCCACAACTACCACCACACGTATCTAGCAGCAAGCAGCTGCCGGCCGCAACCGCCGCCAATCGCAAGAGCAGCAATCAACGCCATCGTAATCGTAGCCATCACCTCTGTCGCTGCATCGCTGACGTCCTCAACACCAAACTTCGCCGCCTCACATGGAGAGGCTCCACACTTGACTCCGCATGCAGCCTCATGACATGCAATATCTTTGGAGTCGTGCAGGAGACCAATATCATCTCCTTTGTTGCGGCCAAGTGCTACATCAGCCGAGCGACACAATCATCACCATGTTTCGTGTGCGTCCGCTGCTGAGTTGCTGCCCCATTATTTAGCAACCATATCCCCAGCCGACGATCACACCCTTCAGTCGTCGCCGTCATCCATGCCACCGACCGTTGCTTCACTATTGCTTTCCATCTCGTCGCTGCTGCCCCCATCCTTCGCCTATCCCTGGCGAAAGCGCGGTCACCCATTGCTCTCCACTGCTACCGAACAACCCTAATATTTTTCTATTGCCCCCCATATACAATATGGCTGTTGATATTCAGATCCTTAATCGGATCCGTCTTTAGCTAATCATATCCGTTTTTAAGCCTAATCATATTTTTTGCGGGAGCGGGTCGGGATTAGATCCATTTATTTTTCTTCCCGGATCTTACATTGACCCATTTAACTTATTCTCTCCGGTTATCAGTTTCATTCTCCACATATTACACATCTCCATATCACAAATTCCTCTCAAATCCACCAATTCCTTTCCCACCCACCCATCATGTGTGTATCCCTTTTTCCACGTGTGGGGGGGATTCATATATCTATTTCTCCACACCAAACACTCACTCTTGTCGTATTTGGTGTGCGGGGGGGGGTAGAGAGGAGAGGAAGAGATGAGAAGAGAGAGAGATTATGCGGGAGTATGTATGAGAGAGAGAGTATGAGAAGAGATGATATATGTATTCATACTACATATTCCAAGTTATCTTCATGGAGCTTCGTTCAACACACATGTTCTCCACTTTCAGATAACATTATCACTCTTGCCGGATTCTTGAGAGACAGATGGGTGCTTCTTCAGACTTCTCAAAAGCTCAACTATTTCTAGCCCACCAAGTCTACATCTGCAAGGTTGATTTATCCAGATTTATCTTCACCGAGCTTCTTCATCACGTCTTCTCCAAGTTGCATCTGTTCTTACGGCATTGCCTTCCGCTGATCTACTTGGGACTTTCCTTGATGGATGATCTCCTTTTCCGTCATGCCCCCAAGGTTCATGTGGCAGAGTTATGGTACCTGCATCATATCATCAACACTTCGTCCGTTCGTGTTCGTGCCACGTTATGCACGTCTTCTCAGACGCTTTGAAGACACCACTACTGTTACATCGTCATTGGAGATTCACGTTCGTGCCGCATTAAGTACGTATTCTAGTGAAGATGACGTAGTCATGGTATTGAGGATTGTCTGCTCCAAGTGGCGAATTACTACTGTAGTATTCATGTCTCATTCACCAGATGTTTTCCTTCCAAATGCACTGCACAAGACCATCTCCAAAGCTCGAGGATCTCCAACCTGCAGAATATAATTCCAAAGAAGAGAGATGCGTCATCATATGATTCATGGGGAGTTTTGTTTGAGGGAGAGTATCAATCTTCTGTATGGGGAGTGATATTTATCTTTTATCATTTCTATCTTTTCTTTTATCGAGTCCTGTAACTCCAAGTTTGGACATGCGTTTCACCCATGATCCAACTGGAGGGGGAGTGTTAGAGAGTATATATTAGCCTATTTAGTTAATAGGTTAATTAGTTAGTGGGCCTTTAGTATCTCGGGCCATTTAGATTACTTGTGTCCCAAGTCTCAGGGTTTCTCCCTTGCTCCTATATATAGGACAGGGTTGTACGTCTTTTATTTATCGAATCAATATAACATTATCTCTCACACCAATTATTGGATCAATGATGGGCTCTAGAGGGCGTGAATAGAGCTAAAAATCACTTAAACAAGATTCATTAGACCTTCAAGATATTTCTAAGATAATGTTGCATATACGAACTTTGAGTGCAACTAAACATACATAGCAAGGGAGAGAAAGATTGAACAAACACAAATAACACACACTATGTATAGCTGTTCCAAACTCCAAACTAGGAGATGCACAACCACTACCTAGAGAGGTCAACCTCTAGGATTTTCAGCCATGTCTCACTCCTTATAAGGGTTATGACATAAGACCTTTTTCCAGGACAAGGATACCTAGCATTCCCTTTGAGGACAAGGGAGCCAACAACCTTATAAAAGACTTACCTATCCATGATCAAGAGTCTTCTACCTTCTAAAAACTTAACCACTTTTGCTAGGAGTCTTCGATCTTCTCCAAGGACTTACCCACTCTTACCACAAGTCTTCCCCTTCAAGGATTTACTCACTCTTGACTTGGATGCTCTGCCTTTGACTTCACCTTCACCAAGGAGAAACTTTTCATCAAGGGACTCCTTCCTTCTTCACCTCTCTTAGCCAAGAGAGAGAACCTTGATCTTCATGGTAGAAAGAGAGATTGGGAGGTAGAGGAAGTGAGAGTTTCACAAGATATACATGTAGGACTAGCTCTCTTAGAAATCTCCTCACCCTAATGGATGTAGCAAGTGATTAAGTTTGAGAGTGGAAGGAGGCTCTTGAGGCACTCAACTATAGTATAAAGACCTTTATAGTGCTTGGCTAACCATGGGATGAAGCCCAAGGGGTATTATTTACGGTTGAGGTTGCCTACTAGCCAGTAGAGACACTTAGGAACAAATTCTATCCATATTTTTGAGTTTTGCAACACTCCGACGGTTAGAAATACTTTTTCTGCCATTCCGTACAGTGTTGTTGATCGAGTTTCAATAAATATAACTTGACAGATGACACTATGCGACAAAACAATTTTGAATTGTCGGTCGAGTTTTATCCTGGATGAAACTCGATCGACTTAAAATTGATTTGCCTGCTTAAGGTGTCGGTCGAGTTTATCCTGGGAAAACTCGGTCGACCCCGGCAGTTACCAAGACCCACACAGGGTTGTCGGTCGAGTTTCATGTGAGTGAAACTCGACCGATAAAAGTGCTTGTGATGAATTTTGGAAAGTACCATAAAAGTACCTGAATATTCGATTCAAGTGCTCTTGATTTTTTCTAAGCTTAATTACAAGTCATACAATCATTACAAGTGATTTACAACATGATTCTAATGAATTATGACCTTTTCCGTAAAAGGGCACCTGCACTGATTTTGACTTGTCTTTCTCCAAGTTACGATGTGCAAGTTTAGGCATTTGGAGTGTTGTCTTACCTAATCTGAGATCATTCAAGTAGAAGCATTAAACACAAATAAGTGGAGTGGTTAGTCATCATCAAAATAAGGGTATAGTTAATAAGACTCTGAGTCAACAGAGAAGAGAAAGACCTACTCCACCATAGGGAGAGAGTTACTCCACCATGAGGCGTAGGTAGGTAACACAGATAGGCCTGTTAGATCTTCGACGTGCTATTTCGGAAAGTGCCGGATGACATAGAAGAGGAAGTAAGAAGATAGACAGGAGGTGGTGGTGTTAAGCGGAGGCGAGATAGGAGGCAATGGCGGCGGGGTGAGGAGGGGCTGGAGGCAGTGGGGTGAGGGCTGGTTGGAGAGGGGATGGAGAGGGATGGAGAGGGGTGGCGGCTAGTGGGAGGGCTAGGGAAGCATTAGGGTTGGGGGGGGTTATGGAGGATCCTAGCCGTCTGATACCATATATAATAGAAAAGTCTTCATTTGATGTGTTTAAAACAAATACAATGCTCTCTCTATTATAGGATATGAGAGTAAGTAAGAAACATAAATAGGGAATATGGGATAAACGAAAAGCTAAAAACAAGACAAGTCTAAAGCACATAACACAACAGATAACATAGCGTAACACAATAAAACATATATACTAATACATGGCGTCTTGGGATTTGTACCTAGTGTTATAACATGGTTTTGTAGGCATATATCTTGCGGTTTAGATTTTGAGAACAAAGTCTAGCCATAGGTAGATGCTAGTTGGAGCCACCATTGCATCATCCTTGAGCATGAGAAAACTGCTGTCAATTGGTAGAGGCGAGACCTATATCCTTGATTTCGTAGTCACAAATACGATATTCGGTATAACGTTAGGCCGACCTGAAAATTTGGGAATTCGAGAATTATGTAGGAGTTTCGGATTAAAAAGGGTCAACGTACGGTAAAAATATGTTCAACGATTCAGGAAAAACTCAGGAAAAATTGGCAGATATATACAAATAATATATATATATATATATATATATATACTACTGAGGAACCAATATATGTATAAATATAAGTACATATATATTATGTAAGTACATATCTATACATGTGTTACATACATATATAACATACACACATACATATATGTATTATGCATTTATATACACTCAATTAGTCTTAAACAGTATGAAATGGAAAAATACGGGAAAAATATAAAACGGGAAGAAAACGTAAAATATGAATAATTTGTGAATAATTCAGGAATAAAACGTAAGATTTGGGATTTGGAATTGATTCGGTCGTTTCATATGTTTGGGAAAAAATTTGCGTTTTAACACAAAATTTTCAGAAAGTTGGAGCTAGGTTTGGAAAGCACGAAACGGGAAACGAGCGGGTGGACCTCCTAGAGCGCTTAAGCGTGAAGCGGGTGCTTTTCAATAAAGCATCCATCATATAAAAAATAATGTACAAATTATATTTTGTAAATATGAAATTGTTTAATCAGAGGCTAACTTGTTACCTTTGAAATGTTTATTAGGCTGACCATGGGAACATGTTAATAGTAATTAAACAATCAAGAGATAGTAATCTTAACGTTCAGAATATCTCAAGTCACATAGTAGGTAAGCTTCAAAAATAGCAAATATTTACTAGCTCAGTAGTAACTAAGGCTAACAGGGAATGTCCACAAGTAATCAATTACTACTGATTAATCACTTGGAATTGGACAAAAAATTACTTGTTGCTCATGGATAATAAAAACACCTGGAATCATTGAAAAATTGGACTTGAAAACATTTTCAATTAATTGTTCAGTAGTAATTAATGATTCAAGAGTAGACAACAAATACTACCAGCAAGGATTACTGAGACATCAACAACATATAAAAGAAAATCTTAAATTGTTGTTGGAATAGATGTATAATACATCGAATACATGATGTATTACAATATTAGGTTGTTTCTGAATTCTGAAATTATATTCGATATAAAAATAAATTGCAGCAATATGGTGAGAGAAAGACTCATTTTTTACAAGAGAACCGTAGTATATGGTAAAAAATATTTTTTTTATAGCATAAGGCGTAAGAAAACCTGTTTGGTAGCATTTAGCATCAATAATAAGTAGTATCAGTAAAAGGCAGTGATACATGAGTATATCACTTGATAGCTGTAAAGACGGCTCAACGACTTTTCTAACTGAAGCTTGCTTGATACGCCGCCTAAGTGGAAAGAAGCGGCCAAAAGAGCCCATTTCACGGCAATCCGCTTAGCATGCCACTTCAACAATAATTCCTACAGGGATATTGGGCTGACTGCTTTTTTAATCAATGAGTTGGAGTATATCGTGACAATGATTGATTTGGTGACCAAGTAGGTCTTGTAAACACGGGGTATGTTCCTATCTTATCAGTAATCCAGGGAACATTTCTTTCTATTTCCAATAAATGTCTTCTTTATCAATTTTGTTTGTGTGGTTGCTTCCATACCTCAAAGTTTGCTTCAGATGCATTTCAAATTATGGATATCATAGTTGTTGAGGGTCCGCCTAGGCTATCACTAAATGAGGATGAAGAATTGTGGGCATAAGCTGGTGCCTAAGTAGGGGTGAGCAGAATTCGGTTAATAACCGATTAACTGAATGGTTAAGACTGAATAGTTAATTTTATTTGAACAATTTGGTAATTTTTGTTAATTTATTTCGGTTAATTGGTTAAATGGTTAATTTATCAGTTAAAAATATATACTGTTTGGTTAACCGAATAGCCAGAAGTTATTAAAAAATAATCCTACGCGCGCGCGCACACACACACATATAAATACATATATATGCATACATATATATATATATATATATATATATATATATATATATATATATATATATATAGTTCTAGTTTTATTTCATAAAACCTCTAGATTTATACAGTAATAAAGTTTTGATGAACTATATAACACTATATTTATATGCAATACTACTATAATATAACAATCGTTGTAAATTTCAAGAGTATTTTCTTATAATATATTCAAAGAGTGTTATTTGGTTAACCAAAATAACTGACCGAATTAACCATTAACCGATTAACCATAACCGTATTAGCCGACACTAATTTGGTTAGGTTATTGGTTAAAATCTTAAGCCACAAATTAACCATTTAACCGAATTGAATTAACCATAACCGACTGAATTAACCGAATGTCCACCCCTATGCCTAAGGGCGTCTGGGTAATTTTTGTTTTAACTTTTTAATTGTGCATGCCTATTAGTATATATATTTTCCTAGCTTTATTTTTATTTTGTTATTGTGTATTAGTATATATATTTTCCTAGCTTTATTCTTATTTTGTTATTGTGTTATGGGTCTTTCTTTGTCTATTAGTCTATTAGTCCTTTTCCTTATTATAGAATATTCATGTTTCTAGATCTTTCTTACTCTCTCCTATATAAGAGAGTCTCCTGTACTTGTTTCACCAATCTAAAGCAAACCATCTTTGTATTTTAGATGGTATCAGAGCGGGCCCTCTTCCCCTCTCCCTTCTCAGCCCCTCACTAGCCCCCCCACCAGCCGCCATCGCCCAGCCCCTGCCTTCCTCCTTTTCGCCACCTCTCCACCACCCGCCGCCCCTTCTTCCTCCACCCATACAACCACCGTCGCCCCTTCTTCCACCACCCACACACCCACCGCCACAAACCATCAGCCCCTCCCTGCCCGCCGCCCTCCCCACCTCCATCCAACAACCCCTGCTCATGTCCCGCTCCTCCGGCTAACCACAACCTTCTCCACTCAATCGTCTTCCACTTCCTGTTCTTCCTTTCCCCACCATCTCTCCCTCCGGCTAGCCTCCACCATCACTCGTTTCTTTTCCTGCCAATCTCCGGACGTCTCCGGTAACTTTCCAATTATCGCACATTGAAGACGTAACCGGATCTTGCTCTGTCTCTGCCTACGCCTCATGATGGAATAAGGTTTTCCTCCATGTTGGTGTAGGTTTCCTATATCTACTGCTGCCCCGACGCGGGTTTCTGGGATCTGATGCATCCGATCTCCTTCTGCTATCTTATGCCCGTGTACGGGTATCTTTAGACCTGCCCCTGTGATTGGGTTTCTACTGCTTTCATCTGCTATGTGCCTATTGCTGCTGCTAGCCTGCAACTCTGTCTGTTGACTGCTACGTGCCTACTGCTCTGTCTGCTGACTGCTACGTGATTCCTGCTCTGGCCTGCCACTGCTGTCTGTTGTGTCATCCTGTATTCTGTGACGTCATGACGTCCTCCGATCCGCTTCGCAATCTTTGTGTGACGACTACCAAGTTGGACGGCTCCAACTATCACACCTGGACAACCTCCTTTGAATTGTATGTCAAAGCTCAGGGGCGCTATTCGCATCTGACTACTACTGGGCCGACGGAACAAAACTGACTGCTACTGCCGACGACAAAACTAAATAGGTGTATGACCTGTGGTCCAAGGACGACTCTGGGGTTATGACCTGGATGGTTAACAGCGCTGAACCCAAAATCAGCCAATCCGTTCTGCGCTTGCACACGACTAAGGATATGTGAGATCAACTCTCCCACGCCTATTCTCATCAATCAATGTTCAAAATTTCGACGAAATTGTCAAAATTTTTGTTTATGTGGCAATCGGACATTGAAATTGACTGACGAAACTCTCGAAATAGGCGGATGATCGATTTTTTTAATACTTTTATATATACTATGTACTAGCTAGAGCATATGTTTTTGCGCAGTTTTGTGTCTTTAAGTCTATATATTGTGTTTGCAAACTATAATGACTTAGTTCATTGATTTTGCCATTAAAAATTGACATAAAAATCCCCATCGAAATGCCCATCGAAACAATTCAAGGTCATTCACTAAAAAATGACGAGACCCCACCCCCACATATCCAATATGAAATATTATTACATATTTGAGTAGATCTACACTAGTAGATCATTCTGATAAAATTTCATAAATTAATTTGTTTATTTTGCCGTTGAAACGCCAGGAACACATTTATCAAAATTTATCGAAAATTCTGTCGAAATTTATCGAAATTTCTGTTTCTATGACCACTGAAACGACATCGAAATCGGTCATTTTCTTCCTTGTCGACATCAATAGAATCACAAGAAGTGTTTTTCAAACACTTGGCCAAGGATTATTCTACCTCAGATGCCATTGAAGATTACTACAATCAATGTTGTGCCCTTTACGATGAGTTTGAGGTGTATCATCCCCTATCCTCAAATATTAAGGAAGCACAAAGACAACAGAATGAACTAAAACTCGTTCAATTCCATGCTGGCCTACCATCCTCTTTTGCGAGTGTTGTAGATCAGATTCTCTCCAGTGATCCGTTGTCCACCTTACACGATGTTCTGAAACGTGTGCATCGTTTGCCTTCTGTATCTCAGGCGACTCCTGAACTTTTTGACAATGCTGCTCTAGCTGTTCGATCTAGAGATTTTTCCCGCGGACGTGGGCCCGGTCGTGGCCTTAGTCGAGGCCACTCTACTCTAGGTGCTGGTCGTGGTTCGTACTCCTCAGGCGCTGACTCTACCGAACCATGTTTCTGCAATTTTTGCAAGTGCACCAATCATACCGAAGACTGCTGTTGGATCAAACACGACAAACCTACTTGGGCAAATCAAGTTACTTCCGACCAACCTGATACCTCTGCCTCTCCGTCTACCCCGCCATCTGTTGATTGGATCAGATCTCAAGTTGAGAAGATTCTCCAAGCTAGCCTGGCCTCTTCTGCTGAGACCTCCACTACTGATAGTTTTGCTCTTCTGACACAATCTGCTCCTCTTGCACATTCTAGTAAACATAAATGGGTTATTGACTCGGGTGCCACCTCTCATATTACTTGCAATCGATCTTTATTTTCTACCTTGCATAAAACTGCTGCCATTCCGCCTGTCACCCTAGCTGATGGTTCTCAAACATCTGGAATAGAGAATATCTATACTGTTGGTCGTCTTATGTTGAACTCGACACTCTTTGTTCCTAAATTTCCTATCTACCTATTCTCTGTGAGAACTGTTAAGAGCTTACAATGCTCAATTACCTTTGACCCGAATGGTGTTATTTTTTAGGATCTACGCACGAGGATGAAGATTGGTTCAGGCCTTGACAGACCAGATGGGCTCTACTATTTGGATGCACTGAAGACGACAGCTTACCTGACTACATCTGTGACCGACATTCAGTGGCATTACCGCTTCGGGCACCCTTCGCTGGAAAAATTGTCAAATTGAAGCATTTATTACTTGATATTTCTGAGTCATTTTTTGATTGTGAAACATGTCAGTTAAGGTAACAAACCAGGTCTACTTTTACTAAGAAAATTGTGATATTGTGAAACATGTCAGTTAAGCATCATTTGATATTGTGCATGCTGATATTTGGGGACCATGCTCTGTTGCTAGTATTTCTGGATATCAATACTTTATGAGTTTTATTGACGACTTTTCTAGAACCACCTGGTTGTTTTTATTAAAAGACAGATCTCATATCCTTGACACTATTACCACTTTCTTTGCTGAGATACGTACCCAATTTGGTAAACCCATTAAAATCTTTCGAACTGATAATGCCCTTGAATTCATGCAAAGGTCAGTGAATCTGTTTTGCAACAAAATGGGTACTATTCACTAAAGCTCTTGTGCTTATACACCCCAACAGAATGACATTGCTGAACGCAAGAATTGACACTTCCTTAAGGTTGCGCGTACACTTCTCCTTCACTATCATGTTCCTCATGGTTTCTGGCCAGAACCTGTTTCAACTGCTTGTTATCTTATTAACCACATGCCATCTTATGTTCTTGGCAATCAAGTGCCTTTTAAGATTTTATACCCGGATGCTCCTCTGTTCACCGTACCTCCTCGTATTTTTGGGAGTACGTGTTTTGTGAAAAATTTGTCCCGACCTTACTAAACTGGATCCTCGTGCTACCAAGTGTATTTTCCTGGGTACTCTCGGACACAAAAAGGGTACCGCTGCTTTGGCCCGGTTACTAAGAAATGGACGATGTCGGCTGATGTTGTCTTTTTTTAACATATGCCGTTCTACTCTGTTAGATTTGCCCTCACGTCTGGTTTACTGACAGAAACACCTTTACCTATGCTTATTGATAATGCACTATTACATAGCACTGTTGCACCTGCTCCTCCTTTAAAAGTCTACCAGAGAAGACCTAAGGTACTAAATCCCTCTATGACCCAACCAAGTCTTCCAACTTCGTCAGCAGATCAACCAACATCTCAGGTATTTTCAGACTTAGACATTCCTGTTAGTTTACGCAAAGGCACTCGCTCTTGGACGCAACATCCCATTGGGAATTTCTACACTACTGCTAATCTGGGAAATACTTTTGCGAATTTCACTTTTGCTTTATGTGCTGTTACTATTCCTAAGGATGTTGCTTAGGATTTCCAACACCCAGCATGGCGTCAAGCCATGGAAGTTGAAATGCAGGCCCTCATTGATTGACATACTTGGGATTTGGTTGATGCACCACCTAGCGGTTCACCAGTTGGTTGCAGGTGGATTTTCACAGTCAAATATCAACCAGATGGTACCATTGAACGACTCAAAGCTCGCCTGGTAGCCAAGGACTACACTCAGACATATGGAGTTGACTACTTCAAGACTTTCTCTCCTGTGGCTCGACTGAATTCTGTTCGTATCCTTATCTCTGTGGCTGTAAATTCTGATTGACCCTTATTTCAACTAGATGTCAAAAATGCTTTTCTGTATGGAGATCTGCATGAGGTTTACATGGCGTAGCCTCTCGGTTTTGAAATTCAGGGGGAGTCTTCCAAAGTTTGTCGTCTTCGCAAAGCTATTTATGGCCTTAAGCCAAGCCCCTGAGCCTGGTTTGAAAAGCTTAGCTCTATTCTTCAGATATTTGACTTCCGTCGCTCACAATCTGATCATTTAGTGTTTGTTAAGAAAATTACCTCTGGTCTTGTAGTTCTCATTGTCTATGTTGATGACATTATCTTAATTGGAAGCGACTATGCAGGCATTCAGGCTACTAAGACATACTTGGAGAAGCACTTTATTACCAAAGATTTAGGCAAACTAATCTAGGAATTGAAGTCTCTCATTGTTCTTCTGGTCTTTGTTTGTCATGGCGCAAATATGTTTTGGATCCCAACACTAACTGGGATGACGACACTTCTCCATATCTGAGACAGGAATGCTTGGGGCTAAGGCTTGCTAATACACCTTTGGATCCCAACACTAACTGGGATGACGACACTTCTCCATATCATGATCATCATCAGTATCACATAATGGTTGGAAAACTCATCTACCTTACTGTCACTAGGGCTGATATCACTTCCGCTGTTGGTCTCGTAAGTAGATATTTGGATAAGCCCCGTCAATGCCATTGGGATGCTGTTTGCCATATTCTAAAGTATTTGAAAAGTTCTCTTGGCAAAGGTCTGCTGTATAAGAAAACATGGCCATCGTAATCTTATTGGATACTCTGATTTTGATTATGCTGGAAGCAAGATAGATCGGAGATCTACCTCTGGATACTGTACTTTTGTAGGTGGTAACTTGGTAATGTGGTGAAGCAAGAAGCAAACTGTAGTTGCTCGCTCAAGTGCTGAAGCAGAATATTGAGCCATGGCTCACACCACCTGTGAACTTTTCTGGGAACACAATATTCTGCGAGATTTTGGTATTTTTGTTGCTCCATCCATACCTATGCACTGTAACAACAAGGCTGCTATCTTCATTGCCAGCAACCCCACCTTCCACGAACGCACCTAACACATTGAAGTTGATTCCATTTTGTTCGGGAGGCTGTCTTGTCTGGTCAAATTTCTACACCTTATACACCAACTGCGGATCAAGTTGCAGATATTTTTATTAAAAATTTTCCGAAGACTAGATTCACTACACTGATAGCCAAGCTGGGTATGATTGACATCTACGCTCCAGCTTGAGGGGGAGTATCAGTATATATATTTTCTTGGCTTTATTTTTATTTTGTTATTGTGTTATGGGCCTTTGTCTATTAGCCCATTAGTCCTTTTCCTTATTCTAGAATATTCTTGTTTCTAGATCTTTCTTACTCTCTCCTATATAAGAGAGTCACATGTACTTGTCTCACCAATCTAAAGCAAACCATCTTTGTATTTTAGAATTCCATTTTATATTATTTTTTGACATGCACAAAGATTGTTGTGCGTTTACAGGCATATACTTTACTCTAACATGACTGTTAAGGGCGTAGGAATTGCATCTATATGTAATATACCTTTTGATATACATAATACCATATGTATAAAATATGTAGAAATAAAAAAATAGGCCATGCGCCTAGGTGCCCAGCCAGGCCAAGGTGCTGTCTAGCTGCCTTGGCAACCACGGGGACAATCTAATGGTATCCACATTGGCAATGCTTTTTTCTTTGGGCGTGAAGTGTTTGCTTTCTCCTTACCTCAATTTTTTAGCAGCTGCTCAATAGACTTAAGGCTAATTCTAAAATTAATATTGAATCGATCCCAGACTGACGAAGGCCTCTAACTAAGAAAAAGTCCCCGGACTCTCTGCTCAGAATTTTATCCTTCAAACCCAAAACGCTTGTTGTTTACTCCACCTTATCATATTGGTAAGGGGTCTGTGTTCGAATAAAGGGTATGGGTGGGTCAAACAAGTTGAGAGAGGGAATCTGTTTTCTATGTTTTGGATACTAGGATCCTCACTTGCTTAACCTGAGTCAGCTGATTTTTGCCATCACACAAATTGATTGGAAAAGAAGGGAAATTGTACATCAATAGGCTTCGAGCTTATGGACTCTTTGAAGGGGGCATGGACATGTTGTTCAATATCAAGATGATTTTTCATATACTTAATCACCCTCTAGAAGCCGTTTAGATGAATACAAGTTCTCTCGTATGCGATAAAGCTCCCATGATAAAATCCCGATTAACTTGAGAACATTCACCATATATTGTAGATATGATCCATGCATTTCACCCATCATTGTCTAAGAATTACATTATACAGCAATATCTGATGACAACTCCTAGTAAGAGATTGCATCCCACCACGATGCTCCCTCTAGTATCAATTGGATCCAAGGATGCCCATTGATCAATCTTTTTGCCAGCCAAGTATTTTTCGTTTCGTAGCGTTCAAAGAGAAACTTTCTCGTTAAAGCAATGGTCATATAAGATTGCCACCCAAGATTGCAGGGCCTTATATTACTTCAAAATGGCTTTAATTTTGAAGTCTATTACGATCCATCATGCCGATTGTTACTATTATCATCTAAGTGTATCAGAGAGAATTTAATATCAAGAAAATTGATTAACTATAGAAAGTTTGAAACTGGTACTGAATTCCATAAGATGATTTGGGTCTCCCATCCCATATGTTTTCTGATTTGACTAGGGTGAGTATAATGCTTCTTTAGCGCTATTTAAGGAAATTCTACTGCAAGGACAAAAGTCTTGAGAAATATGTAGGAGTGTTCTAGCTGAAAAGATCCCTTTATGGGTTCAAACTATAGGATGTGGATGGAAAAGTTGCTACATGAAATATGAGGTTATAGTCAATAGCTAAGGAGTGAGAGGGACAAGTACAGGAGATTTGAGCTCCATATGAGAAAAACTCCTGGCCGTCGTTAGTGAGACAAAATTTGATGGCTCCCATAAACCATCCTTTTCATTTGTAGAGGTGAATATTATCGTCAAAAGTTCCTTTCTGTTGATATAGAATGCCCTTGACATAGGTGAACAACTCACCTAGTCCAACTTGTTCCGTTGTTTGTATCAAATTCCACATAGGCTTCCTCTCTAGCACAATGTCCTTTTTGTCAAGATTGACATGTTTGTTGAAGGTGTTTGCTAGGGTTGGAGAAGATGACCGTAGAAGGGGTAATGTACCTATTTAATGGAGTGCTTCAAGGCTTGTATCGTGATGGCATGTTCTTGTGGTCGTTGGCTTTCTAAACATATAATGATGGTTCGCATTTGCCTTTGCTTCGAACTCTGAGTTGTCTAGTTTTGTGGTTGGTTCTTTTATAATCATTGAAGTCAAAGGGGTGTTTCCCACGAAGGGCTCCAGAAGCCAGTGGACATCTCTTGTATGGTAAAAAGAATTTTTTCTTCTTCTTTTTTTTTGGTTGAAAAGTATATGATGAGCCATGCTGTATGAGAGTAAATGTTGGGTGGTGAAAGACATGGTCTCAACAAGATGCATGTAAGAAAATTGTGTATGCCGAGATGGATGTGTGGGAAGACAAGGAAAGATCTCTTGAGAAAAAACTAGATAAGGAACAAAGTGGGACGGTGAGTATCTAGGACACATTACATGAAGGTCACCTATGATAGTACGGACATGTGCAATGCAGACTAACAAATGCACCAACTAGAAGCAATGCTATTGAGTTGAGCACAACTGAAAAAAAGAAGAGGCCAACCTAAATTAAATTGGGAAGATCTTATAAGGGGACATTTTGAATCTTTACATCTTGATGGTAATATGACCTATAATGGAGCTGAACGATAAAGAATATGATCCATGTAGCTGACCTGCATGGTTGGGATTGAAGCTCAGATGATGATGATGATATTTTCCTTTTGAAATATAGATGATCTAATGTACAATTCTTTTGCAGCCAACTCTAAATTCCTTTTTAAATGTATCAATTTTAAGCATGAAATTTGAACCTTCCATAGAGGCATTCTAGGTATAAGCCAGACAAGCAAAGTTCTCAAGACTCAAATGAAGGCAAGGAAGGCAGCAGACTCTGACCTGAAAAAAATGAATGAAGCATTTAGAGATTCCTTTGGGTTCCTTCTAAGGATACAAGATTGTATTCTCTAAACATTGGAAGCCTTTTCATGGACCAAGTACACAATTGCTATTAGGAAGGATAATGACGTGTCTATAAGAGCCTAAGAGGTCATGCCAAAGTTGAGACATGACAATGAGAAAAGTGCGTAGTGGCTTTGTCCTTCTGAAAGAGTCTGGTGGCTTTAGTAACAAGGCCTCTACTGGGGAGAAGGTTTTTCCCCTTGTAGGAATTTGGGGCAGTTAGGAATCTGAAGATATCCTTGGATGCGGTTCGGAAGAATGCAAAAGCTGTGAAATACGAAGGCAGATAGGAGGGGAGTTTTTGTGAGTTTAGGCAAGCACAATGAGCATTATGTAGTATGTTCAATGAGTTTCCACTTGATTACGGCTTTCTTTGCAACACTTCTGACCCATCCGTTATTTTGTCACAGAGAACCAGTGTATATATCTGAATTTTTTACAATGAATGTCCCCTCAATATATCAAATTTTCAGAATCTGATTAATAGTTTCTGTATGATCTCACAAAGTTTATGGTTTTCTGAAATACAAGTGTTGCCTATGTTGTATGGATCATTCTTGAAACAATCTAAATATGTGCTGACAATTTACATAAAGCAGACATGCTTTATTGCAAGTCAACCTCCACACTTTTGTCTTTCACTTCAAATAAGCAATGTGTGGCTGCTAATTTATCCACATCTCTATGGCTAACTTGCTGAATGTCTTCAATATTTAACAATAACAATGTAAGTTTGGTTTGGTTAAAAGGATCATAAGATTTGTGAAGTGCATGGTTCATATGGTAGTGCAGATTTTAGCTGATACAACCTTTTTACTCATGCTTTTCTTGATGCTGATCGGGTAGGAATCAGGATTCATTGAACTGGTGCATTTGTGTTTTTTAGGAACTAACTGTATTTCTTGGTCATCCACCAAGCAAATTACTGTTTTAGGATTAAGGTTTAATACCACTTCTTAGCGTCCACACTATTCTTTTGTACCCAGAGAACTCGGCCTCAACCATCAATTTTCACTGTGACAATTTGAGTGCATTACACTTTGTCTATGAGAAAAGTGCTTCACACTTGCTCTGAATTTGGATCTTCACGACTGCACCAAGTATGATGAGATTCATTATCATTTTATTTCAGAGAATGTTGTCAAATACTTACACTGAAATCTGGATCTTCCTAGTCCAGATTGCTGACATCATCACCCTGCTTTGAGCGACCTTTGTACCACATTGGCATCTGGCAACCACCTACCCAGTTTCAGGACTAGCAATGTGCAAGATTATATCTAGTCAGTGATTACTTTGTTTGTTGGCTACATGTCTTGAATTAGTGTGCCATATAATCAGATGTGTCTTTTACTTCTTGTATTCTGTGATTTTTCTCTACCAGAAAAATTGGCAGGCATTTGCTGCTGACGCCTTAATATTGTAAAGTGGAAGAGGCGGTAGTGGGCTTTACTTGCTTTGCAAGTCTGAACCTGTAAAATTGCATTGATATTATGTAAATTTGTTTCATTTGTATAAATAATTTCTTGACATGCTGCGCTACAGATGTATGATAGTAAATTGGGTTCCCTGGTTATACAACCCTAGCCCTATAGTGATCTAATTCTTATCTATGTCCTAACTTGTCCGGTAATATTACTATTGTAAATTTTAGAGTACCTGAAGCTTTTTTTCTTTCTTATTGAGCAGATTGGGATGCTGTTTGGACCACAGTTTCTGCTGAAATTGTACTTAGCTGGGGCACTTGGTGGTTCAATTTTTTTCCTGCTTCACAAGGTTATAGTTGCTAGATCTGACAAGGTGACTCTTCCATTCTAGTGTCGGCAATGCTGGTATATATGATAATGTTCTCCCCTTGTGGAGCATTACTAAGATGTCTGGACCTCAAATCACTTTTCAGGGTGTACGGAGCAAACATCTTCAATATGCCACTGGACTGGTACGATGGCTTGAATCTCTGTTAGTGTTTCGGCTATATATTTGGAAAATTATAACTAACATCTAGAATGTCTTTGTGGCTATATGAAGATTCAGCACCTTGATGCAAATGACTTCTTGGTTATTTTTTCCTTTCATTGACGAAACTGGTATCCTACAGGGAGTGAGTGGTGCAGTAACCGCTGCGATTCTGCTTAATATATTTCTCATACCAATGCCTGCACCAGCTTTAAGTGTGAGTGCCACTCAGTTCCATTTTTTGAGCATCAAATACGAATATGGTACTGAGATTGCTGCTTCCTAACCTTTTTATTTTGGCTTTTAGGGTGCAATTATCATAGGGATCGATTTGTGGAGCGTTAAGCAGGTATGTTAATTAAGGTGTATTTTTAGTGTGGGTATTTCTTATAACTTTGTCTAACTATACGTCTTTAAACAACTGACAGGGAGATACGCACGTGTCAGGGTCAGCCCACTTAGGAGGAGCTGTGGTTGCTGCATTGGCGCGGGCAAGAATACCAAATCGTTTTATCATATAGAAGAAAGGTTATCATCACCATGCTGATATTGTGGTTTCCACTTCACATGAATCTGCTAATAGGAATCTAGATACTGCAGTTCAATATACTTGTTCCGGAAGAAAGCTGTTCTGTTTGTCAATTTGAGCCCTGAGGATTTTCTGTACTGTTGGTACTTACCTGCCTTGCAAAGATGTGTCATGTCTCTCGCTGAAATTGACGAATGCTCTGCATGCACGCTGCCATGAGGCATGCCGAGTGATGTGTGCGTCGTGTTCTGTGTCTGCGTGCGTGCCCTAGACATCATTTAAATACACAAAAAATTCTGTATGCCTACAAAATCAATGGGCATGCCATCGAAGTCTGTTATGACTCGCGTTGGTACAGAAGTTGTGTACGAATAATATGCAATTCCCATCCATGTATGCGCAACTCTCACGAAAAAAATGGTCGCATTATTAACACAAATTATGTTCATCTGCTAGTCAAAGGTAGAAATTTAGCTAGTCAATAGTGGATAAATCTACTATTCTCTCCTAATTCAGTTTTGGTTCTCTACTAATTCCGTGAATCTACTGGACTTCTTCATTCCGTATATACTACCCTAATCTCCTAATTGTTTTTGTCCTCTGCTTATTCCTTAAATACGATGAAACGGCTAGACAGCCTAGACTTCTTTCTTCTGTATCTACTCCTCTGATGAACGATCATATATGGCGTTTCGTTTCCGTCCTCGTGCAAATCTCGTGAGCATGTCGTCTCGACATCATGTACTATTCAATTGAGGCACGAGATGTTAAGACGCGTCCATGATTGGCGAGAAAAACAGAAGAAATGAAATTTAGCATCGAGGTACAAATACAATCCCAGATTGGAGCAGGGATGGCAACAGCCTCCGAGCGACGTTGTGGGAGAGCAGTGGGGTACTGCTTCTGCTTCGACGAGGATGCCAGAAGGCAACCACATCCACAATCGGCATCTTCGGAACACTGTCCCACACTGCAGGTATAGGCTCGGGCATCTACTTCCATGTATCAAATGCATGTATCAAATGAGATTTCTCAGAAATTCAATCCAATATCTGATAGTGTTTGCCGTCCTTTCTTTCCTCAACACTATCCCTCAAACCATTGGTTGCCAACACCTTTAAATCGCAAATTCCTTGACACATCCACTTATTCTCGGCACCTTCAGCCGTCTCTTCAGCGATACTTGCGGTGCTTCCCTCATATATTGCTATAGATAAAGTGGGATGAACACTCAATTACGTAGTTACAACGTGGGGAAATCGATGAGGATTGTTGATTGGGGCATTTTTTTACCTTCATGTACATTATAGACCTGCAACCCAGATGCTAAACAAAGCGAGGATATTTTTTATGATGCCGTGATGTGGATTTCAATATTAAATATGCCAATGAGTGATGGTTCCATATCCTCACAGTGCTCCCAGGTTCCATAAAGTACAACAACATTGTATTCACACGACCTTTAAGTATTTCCCGTCTTTTGTGGCTTAGATGGCTTCGAAGTATGGTTCTGGCAGATCAGCATTGGTGTACAGAGTGATGGTTATTTTTTATTAATCTCATTGACAGTCATGTTTAAGAGATGATACTAGCTATATTTATTGCATGTAATTTCCTACATGAGACCACTAAGGAGAATCATCTGGACAACTCTTCTTTTGATGTACTATCAGTGCACGAGTTCTGCTATCCTGAAATGTCCTAATTTTGCACCGAGCACTTAACCAAGAATTATAAAAGGCTGCTCTTGTGATCATTTCTCCTACTCGGTGCAACGAGGTTTCTATTCCCTTGTTATAATTTGAATCATCTATCTCCTAAATCTGTGATTGAAGGGAATAAGATAAACAGAAGATCAATAATCTAGGTTAGTTTTCACTTTGTTTATTACATTGTTCCTTCCGGTTTGCTTATATATATTACCACTTTTAATCTTCTCATAAGTTGTGTTCGGAGCAACTAATAAATTAAAGATGTTTGCAAAATTTATATAACCTGTCGTGTTGTGCTTTTATCAATATAATTAGATTGGGTAGAGTTACGGGCAAGCCCTCACCATATTGAGTACTATTATGTTCCATCAGGACATGTATTCGTGTCACTTTTGTTGCTGGTGAAAATTGAACGAAATTCATAAGCTAAGACATTGATATATGCCACATGATATTTTTCTAAATTGGAGTATATCCCTCAACCTAAGTAGCATACCAAATGTATTTTTTTTTTTCAAAATCTACTATAATCTTGCAATAATTTGAGTCCCAACAAAGTCTTTGCCTCTTCTTACAAATGATAGATCTCTCAAATAAAGAGGAATACTAATGAATATTCAATGATTGGTTGGATTAAAATCAACTTTTAAAAGCCGAGATGATATCATTATATGGCTTGTCTTACTCTAGAATAACTATGATGTTTCTCAATCCCTTCTCTTTGCAACCTATGAATCTTGGATTTTGCTCAAATGAAAAGTGATGCATAGCTCTCCTTTATCTATATGAATATGAAACTATAAATGCACAAACTTTGGATGTTTGTTTCTTAGCATCAATAATAGTGGAATGACTTTCATACATCATTTACATGTGACCAGTTATGTTCTAAAACTTGTTTGGAACTGAGAATTAGTATTACTTGATGCATGGCATGAGTGTATAGAGAGCCATATGGGGTTGGACTTCATTATTACGAAGATTTTTACCTAAAAATTTGGACTTCCAAGTTATTGATCCCTGCACCATGTCCATGGGTAAATCACCAGTCTTGGTACCCCTTTTACTGTCTATATGACCTATAGTAATCCCCTTTGTCATCAATCAACTATTTTAAAATTTTGGATAAATGCTTATGAAGTTATTCTAAACTCCTGTATGTGAAGCAACAATATAATTTATGCATATTTATTTACATATTATTAATTTCATGTGTTTTCTTACTGCATTATTTATCATCTTGTGCATATATACAAAACATAATACATAACCATATATTGATATACATATATGCTCACATATCTTCAATACATATGCATACATATAATGAGTATATATATATATATATATATATATATATATATATATATATATATATATATATATATATATATATATATATATACATACATATAATGAGTATATATATATATGTGTGTGTGTGTGTGTGTGTGTTTATTATACTATAACATATATATTTATATCCATATTACACACACATATATATGACTTATTTTATATTTTAATGGGTCAACCAAGTAGATTGGAAGGTTGAACCTAATATTCCAAGTTAAAATGATGGTTGAATGGGATACCTAATACCCTAGAGTATGGTCGATATCTACCGTAGGTCTGAAAGGCTTACATGTTACTTAATTGGGACGTATATGTCATTGTCTGTTTGTTATATCATACATGCTATTGTTATGCAAGTATAGGCAAAAAAACCTAACTAATTGTCATAGATCATCCGATATGGCTCTATTAATACTTATCCTTCCAGTTATTATGTTCTATTTGGTTTATATTGCCATATAAGTGATATCTTCTCCACCTTTTACATAAGTCATTTTTTGGGTTCAAACTAATAATACCACTCTATATATCTCTTACGATGTGCACCCTGATAGTGTGATGTGCACAGACCCTAGAACTCACATTACTCCCACCATTGTCTTTGTTACAACTATTAGTCTTGGGTTTGAGCTATTACAAAATTTAAATGGTCTAGAAAAGGCAACAATGTCCCATTTGATTAGTAGCTTAGCTTAATTAAGACATATGTTCTAATATGTCAAAATATATTTTCTGGTTACATTCTTATTTGGTAATTATATCACATAAGTTAGAGTTAATTGATATTATCTCATGAAGGCCAAAATATTACATCGATCCACCTTTTATTAGCCAAATGCATGCTTATTTAAGCTTGAAATGACTTATTTATGCAAGAAAAAAAGATTTTATGCCTACATTGTGCTATCTTATATGGCATGGATCAAAACAATCATTCACCAACTGGAAAATAATCAACCAACAACTAACATTCAAATAGTATCCTACATTTCGATACCATGCACATTTTGCAAAACATGTTTATCACAATATTTCTAAAATTAAACTGGCGTATATTGATTTTATAATGATTTATTATATATATTTCTCTTACTGTGATTTTTCCATTTTCTTAAACTAATATGTACTCACACTTTTTTGCATATATAATATATGTATATATGGATGTATATATATATATATATATATATATATATATATATTCATTTTTGATATTATTATGTATCCTATTACTAAATTTCCCTCTCTCATACTAACTCAAACAACATGCAATACACTCACTCCATTGTTGCAACCGTGATGACATAGTATCTTCATTAGCAAAGAAGTGGAATAATAGTGTGGAAAATTTGAACCAAGTTACTGATGCCTATGTGGAGATCTTCCTATGTGAACACTTTATTGTAGACTTTCTTTAACTAGATTTTGTATACTATGATAGATAAATGTATTCAATATTAGACATTTTCTTAATAGGGTTATTTCATTTTTATATCATCATCTATGTGGTTATATTTATGTATTTACTACTATAATTTTTTTTATCTATTTTGCATTGTTTGAGATCCCCAACTTATATTCTTTCTTAAATTGGGAAAAAAATCTCAAAATGATCTCCTTTTCTTAATTGCATTTCTACTTCATTATGCAAGCATTTCACTGGATAAATATGAACATAATATATTTTAGATGAGACTTGGAGCTACTCATATTTCTCTCTTGGCTATGAACACAAATGTGTCTAACATGTTAGTAGATATAATAAGGGAAACCTCAATAGATATTTAAAATATTATAAAAATGACATCGAGAAACATTTTGTTTCCATATATATACTTGTGGAAATACACTACATGTTTTTCATCTGATGTTTATTTGGTGGTGAAATTCCAAGAAGTTTCATTCTACTGTGTGGTCACGTGTGATGTTGTAGATTAAATAAGGTCAATGTTTCCATAGGGAAAACATAACAATTTTCCACAATCATCAAGTGTATAAAGAAAATTGAATATTTGTGAATCTTATGAACAAAAATGAGAAGCTACCTCTCTAACTATTCATCTTAAAGCAATTGTGAATCATCGACTGTTTCCATCACTAGGTATAGGTATTTTATAATATATTAGTTCTATTAAGAATCCATAAAAACTAAATAACATATTTTTGAATTTGGGTGACTATTTCATAAAATAAATGAAATCCAATCTCTCTTTAGTTTGACATTGAAATATTTATGCCATTCACCATAAAGTTGATTTTTTATACATAAATACTTTGATAGTATTCAATATTGTTATTGACATTCATGCTTATCAATATACATTTTTACGACATGTTGTTATGAAATTTTCATGTAAATAAGTGGATCTTATGGATCATTTATTTTGTTTTGTAGTGAAAGCATATTAATTTCTATGAAACCTAGAATGATAGTTAGTTGAACATAAGTCATAGATTAGAATCCATACCGCCAATTCGTGTATGGTAATAGGACAAAAACAACTAAAATATCTAGACATAAACAAAGTAAGTAACTTTGTAAAGTCTCCATATTGAAAGAAATATGATTATTTTTGCATCTTAATATCATATATAAAAATAGGGTTGCTTTATTAATAAATTATATTTGTCTATCTTTTATCCATATAGTCAATTTTGGTAGTCATCTTGGAGATTGAATTTATTTGAGATTTCAATCATATTAATTATGTAATATTTTTTCTTCTTCTAAAAGGTGGAAGGTAAGAATTAGGAATGTTAGCATTAGTTCATTCTCTTTCTTATTCAATTGTATGAATTGATAAATTCATTTCAATAAGTTTCACACACACATTAAGGATATGCATGTTGTGGAAATGATTTCATCATAAGAATCAAGCTAATTATATAAACTAAAATTTCAAAAGTATTTTTGTCACTCAAAACTATTTTCATAGTATGAGGGTATTAACAACACTTTTTACGCACATAAGTCATCAAGTTCTCTCGTTGATGCACCAACTGCAATAGGTTGTGAAGATCATACTACATAAGTATGTTCACTATCAAGTTAAGTTTCATAACATTGATTTCTATTAGATAGTTTCCATATTTTAACTATACCTAGAATTCCATCTATCTTATTGTCCTACAAATACTCACATACTCAGCATATAAATCCCTTGTTATGAGTCTAACTTGAGATAAATGTCATTTGTAGATCAATGAATAAATAAAGATTTATGATGTTATTTCCAATAATATCTTGATTTATGTGACTTCTCCTAGTGTTTGTGCTTAACTATTCTTCATTGTACTAAAAGGAATCCATTGTTTACAATATAGCAACACATCTTTATTAATCATATTAATAATATGTCCAAAATATGTTAGTGAGGAAATTCCATGTTTTGATTCATTGTGCTGCATTGTAGTTTGTAGATTTATTTTATATGAATTAGTGGAGAAAATGCCATAAAGTAGTGATAAATAAATTAAAAATAAATAAATATTTAAGTGAAAAACACATTCAACCATAACAGCCGCCCAGCAGGCTCAGTCACCAACACTGTCGCCTACTGAGTCATGGTCGAAATCAAGGCCGCCATGACACTGGACAACACCAGATCGGTTCAGGGGAGGAGGAACCAGGTTCCGAAGAGGAGCTCGAAGGAAGCCCTTATCTTTGCCTAGATGGAGCAGCAACACGGGAGACGGAAACTAGGGTACAACTCCTATCCACCTGTCACTCATAAACGGGGTGAAGTCGACTAGGTCGAATCCGCCGATTTGCAACCTAGATCTGGGCTCCACAGCAGTGCATCACGTCTCCTCCTTTTCCTAGCCAAGAGACGACCCAAACGACGCTGTAGGCAAGTATCGTATTGGCCGCCGCTCCATATCTCCTGAGAAACCGCTACATCCTTCAGATCCTAGCCTTCCGTGGCTAGGCTAGGGGGAGGAAGGCACCATGGAGGCACCCCTCCCCCCAGCAACGGCCACCGGATGGACACTAGAGAGAAGGTGGAGCGGCCAACCCTAGAGAGAAGGCAATTGATTTCGACCCCGACTCAGTTGGCGATGGTGTTGGTGATTGAGCCCGCTGGGCGGCTGTTATGGTTGGGCGACTTGCCTCGGGTTGGTTCTCCCGATGATGACGACCCCCTCCTCAGCCACGATCCAACGTTGGTAGAGAAACATTGTGGCACGCGTTGACGCTCCCTGATACTGCAGATGGGTCGTGTTTGTGCCTCGTCGCAGTCAGGTGTCTGGTCACCGAGGGTTGGTCCAAGGGGCAGATCGATTCATCCTTCTCCTCCTTGACCCGTTGTTACTTCATGAATCTACAGCAGGTGGACCGCCCGCCGCCCTACTGCGTGAACCTTCTCCGATGGATTCATCAGGGTTGCAGGTCTTTGGCTGTTCCTAGGTGACTGTTCTGGTGTCAGCAATACAGGGTCTAGCTGTGTCGTTGCCGCAGCGGTTGGCGTTCCTGGTGGGATTGCAGTTGTTCCCCTGGCGGTGACGCTACTAGAACCCCGCGGGCTCTAGCCCCGTGGCTGGTGGTCCTCGTCGAGCCGGGTGGCTCTTCGTAGATAAGAGATCGATCGCCCTCAAGGTGTTCGACGAGGGGTCTCTGTGCATACAGGGGCCTTAGGTGGGGTTGGGTTCAGAGGGAGGCATGTTACTCTTCTTCTCCTCCTAATCCTTGCTGATGTTGCGTGAAGTCGAGCTCTCCAGGGTTTCTAGTTTTCAATTGATTGCCGACCGATGAAGAGGGGCTGGATTTCTACTTGGATCCCACACATTCAGGGAATGTTTCAAATGTCAGTGGGGGAACGGTGGTTGTCTAGCTCAAGGACATTAATCGTTAGTCAGCTAAATGATGGACCCTGTATTGCCTCTTGTCTCCTCTGCTACAGCTGGTTTAGAACACCTTCAAGGTGTTGGATGATCTGTAATCAAGTGCATCATGAGGGTTGGGTTTAAGAGGGGGTTTGATCCCCTTTTTCTTCCTTAGCCCATGTTGCTGTTGTGTGCAAGATATACCTTCGGTTGATTTCTGATATGGTAGAGGTCCTTTTGGTTTTTTGTCAGTAAGAGACATGGTCCCGAGTAGCTAAGAAGGTCAGAGACTTCATGGCTAGTTACAGGCAGGATTGCTAGTTTTTGTTCTATGTCATTTTGTTGTTATTAATTGTGGGTACGCTGAATGCATGTAATAGTGACTTGTAATAGACTTCTTCTAGTAGGATTGTCTGGTCCTAGCTTTCTTAGTTGATTAGTCTTCTTAGTCTCGTTTTCGTTTAGTTTCTTGAGTGTCCCCTGTGTGGGGATTTTGACCCTTGTTGAGCTTCTTAGCTCCTGTCTATGTAATGGGGTACCCAGTGCCCAAAGTTTTGGTATTAATAGTAACACGCATTTTTGACCGACAAAAAAAAAACACATTCAATTGTTAATGGAATGGACATTATTAGAATTATATACTACATGAAATGTTCCAAAAGGTTTTCTTTACAATAATTTATAGAATATTACTATCATGAAATAAAATAAAATGAAAAATAATGAAAATGATTGAACATTAATTTTTGTTCTAAACATTTTCGCATGTTGACATAAATGCCCAAAATTTTGTTCAACTTCATTTTTATGCTTTAACTCCATGTTAAGATGGTGGAGACCAAAAAAGCATAGAGTCCAATAATATGACTATAGGATACTAATTATTGATTTTTTTTTCTTTCAAATAGTTCGCGTGAAAATAAAATTCCACACATACATTTATAAATATATACCCTTATGAATATATAAGTTAATGGAACATAAATTCCACATGCAAAGCATGTGCCACAACTAGTCAATGCTAACTACAATGTTGGGTTCTAGTACCCCAGAGACCTCAATCTGGATCCCTCTATAGTCTATATGATGTGCGCTTGAATGAAGTTAATCATTTTGTAGAATCAATCATGGGACCTTCAACGTTGGCCAACTAATTGTTAGTACTTTCTATTAGGATCTATGTATAAGCATGTACACGGACACACATGTATATTTGCTAGTATACAGTAGCACCTTGAGTTGTAACTAATGTACTCAACTTTAGAGTTGGATTGTAACATTTTATACTAGTTATTAGCTGGCCAAGATACAAGATCATGATCTAAAAATGTGTTAGACATCCTGAATTTCAAGAAATCTGCCCGATGATCATTCTACTATCTAGCTTGAAAAGTGTCAATAAAGAGAGAAATAAAGTTGTTTTTTTTTGGTCGGCAAAAAAATGTGTTACTAAAAAACCAAAACTTTGGGTACAATAGTGCCCCTTAGGGAAAAACTTGATCCCTAAATCTCCACATAGGGAGATGATAGAGGATCAAAACAACAAAGCAAAGACTCCAGACTAATAGGAGAACAAAAACAAGGAAAGTCTTCGCCTAACTAGACTATGCCTACAAGAAAAAGAAGAAAAACCAAACAAACGTTACAATAAACCCCATCTACAAAGAAGTAAGCATGATTCTCCACCTTACTGATAGGAAAAACCCAAAAAGATGGATACTATCTCTTGCTCAAAGTAGTCCAACAGCTGGGAAGCACCAAAAGATGATAATAAAAGAAGACAAGCACTGCCACCCCTTGTCTCCTTCCAGGAGTAATCTGAAAACAACAACTCTGTTTTGAGCTTCCTAAGCACATCAGTAACCTAAATGGTCATCACCCTAATCAGGGAAAAGGCCAACATGGAACCATGCCTTGAATTTCCACAAGGGATTAGAAACCTAACTGAAGCACTACATTACTGACCACCCACAAAGATGTGTCGTAGAATGACACTGACCCCTACATTCGTCCAAAGAGATAACCCAAATAGCATTATGTTGTTGAAATAGATTGAAGACTCCATCTGGTAACTGGCCAAAGCACCAGATAAGCTATCAACTATAAGGGATTAGGTAGACCCAGAGAAGTCAATCTTGGGGATCTCTTCACTTCCAGCTTTCCTATGCTTTTTCTTCTTCTTTCTCTGTCTGGAGCCACTCTTCACAACAAAATCATCTAAGATGTCAGGGTTTAGATCACAAGAACTGATCGAAGACATCTCATCCAAGTTCCATGTGAGTCGTTGTTTGTAGTCCAGGGAAATCCATGTATCATGAACAAACTGCTTGATACATTGAGGTGTGACATTCATATTGGCAATGAATAATTCTCACTCCAAATTCAACGTGTCCTCAATTTCTATAGGGGAATAGGTTCCCATATCAGGTTCTGGAATAACCATGCCTTCACCATCCTCTTGATCCACCACTGGAACAACTCGACTCTCCTTACTTGCTGATTGACTTTTGGTCACCTCGGCATTCCTACAAACACCCTGTCTCCTTCCCATCTTCCCAGCTCTAATCTATAGCTGGCAAGGTAGTGGTTTGCTGCCATTAGCTTGTAGACAAGACGACAACCTATCTCCAAATTTATTGCATCTGGAACAGAGCTAAGGTTTTGCCACGTAGTCCACCTTCAGGTTTCTAGGACTCCCGTCCACCACTATTGTCGCCACCTTCAGAAACACTGAGGAAGAGGATAACTCCACACACACAAGTGCATCCTTTAAGAAGTTGACTGATAGACATGAGTCCTCAATGTCCAGCGGTCTTCCAATCAAGCTTGCAATGCCACTCAGCCTCTTGGAAGTCCAATGGAGCCCGGGGTTCTCCAGGTTGATCTAGACTGGGAACTTGGAGAAGGAGAGAGGCACGAGTGGGGAACTTAGTTCCCATGCTTGGGCGATGATGAGAGCGCCGTCAAGATGTTAAGATATTATGACTCAATCTTGTTTAAATATACATTTGATTGCATGCACATGGGCCTAATTGGTTGCATGGTCAAATTAAGCCTTAGTCACTTCTTATACAAAATCTGGTCATATCGTTGGGCTCTCAATATCTTCGAATAAGAATGATGATCTATCATAGGCATACCTTCACAAGATGACAGACACATGGAAGTAGAAAGTGGTGTGGCCATTGGTCTGGATGGAAGCATCCCCAATAAAATCAAGCTCTCGCAAGTGCATTTGTTGTGATAGAGAAAGACCCCAACATGTAAGTATTACATCTACTCCATAGAAGTATGTAGGTTCACCTAAATCCTTCAAGTAATTTGTGGCTAAAGATGCAAGGGCCAAGGAGTGAATCCAATAAATTAATTGAGCAACCAATGAAGATGATATCATCAATGTAAACAAGGCGAACCATCATATCACCACTAAACAACTGGAAATGCATCAAAGCACCTTGTGAACTCTACAAAAAACCTACATATGAAAGAGCTGAGATGAACCTGCTAAGACTTGGTGCCACATTCAAAATGTAGATTTCCATTGTAGGTGACACATACATATGAAAATGTTGCATCCACAAATTCTAGCACTCTTTGAATATACACCATTTCATCAAGAATACTATGCTAAAAAGTAAATACTTCACTTCATACCAGACTTTTGATGGGCTATGCAATACAAATAATGCTTAGTTTTAGTAGTTGAAAGTCCACTCAAAGTTGACACCTTGCTATGGGAAAATTCCATCAGAAAGTATCCATTCCTTTATGCACCCATCTATCATGATTCTCACATTGTTGATTCTCTTGCACTCAATGGGATTTTGACCTAGAATTGAGGAAACAAGGGTTTATATGATCTTGTCCATTTATATATCATATTGATTTACAACCAAAGTTAAATCTAGGGTGGTCTCATGATATGTGAAAATTATTACATGAGGCTAGAACTAAAAGATATTGGTAAAGCAAGTGGATGAGAAGAACCACGGTTGATTTGTTGAAGAATCATAGAGTGCATAGAAATGAGGTGTCTTGGGTTCAGTATCACGCTGATGGCTTCATCGAGGTCAGGTGAAGCAACTAGAATTGAAAACTATAAATATGATGAAATTATGCATTGAGTCATGATGTAGATGGAAAACTAGTTTGTGGGATTCAGAAATCACTTATGAAGTACCAAATTCTCACAGAATTATGCATCCACAAAAGGATTGGTCCCAGTAACCATTTTACAAGTAAGACAAGATGATGCAATAACTATGGAAAAGGAAATAGGAGCTAAGGTGAGGCATCACTAATAAAAAAATAAGAAAATATAAATGAAACTAAGTGAGAAAGTTCACCCAAATGTAATGTATAAGAGTGAATATCAACATGAAGACAAATTGTATACTATAAATACAACAAAAAAAGTAAGCTAGATATTGGAGGCAAAAAGAAATGGGATAAATGAGAGAAGACATTAAGTTGTAGACAAGTAAATTGACTCCAATACTGATGCAACACTATTTTAGGGCTCCATATTTTGTCATATTACATTTCAATCACATCTATACCTGTTAGATTACATGTTATTTCCCTTAATATGCATATTTGTGTAGAATGCACTTAGGGACATTATTTGCATGTTTTTTAGGTATTTGGACCACGCTTGGATGCAAGAGAGAGAGAGAGTATTAATCCTAGGGTTTCTATACCCTTGGAGAGGTTGAAGTCTAAGACTCCCTCAACCTACCCCTAATGGCTAAAGATCAATTGAAGCAAAGATGTCCAAGAATGAACCAAGTACAAGCTCAAAGTGATGATGTAGAGACCAACATTGTCGTACTGCATAACATGGTCGTGCTACCATGACCCAACATGGTCGTGTTGCATAGCATGGACGTGCTACCATGACCCATCATGGTCGTGCTATGTGGCACGACCGTGTGGCATACATACTAGCATGGGAATTCCACTCAGAATGGGCAGCCAACTCCAAGCCACCACAGTTGTGCTACCCTTCTCTCATAATGGTTGTGGTGACTACCGCGACCGTGCCACATCATGTACAAAACTCCAACCTTTATTGTGATTTTTCTCCATTTTTCACCTTGGCCATTCAACCCCACCACAGTCGTGGTCAGCCCTACCCACCACGTCTGTGGTGACCACCATGACCGTGCTACTCACAAAAACCTAGCTACTTTTCCACTGCATTCCCACTATACCCTACTTGACCTATTGCTTCCCCCACACCTATATATACCTAGGTGGCGGCTGGAGACCAAGGTAAGCCACCCCTATCTACCTTCTATCACCCCTTTTTCACATTCCACCCATTCCGTTCCATTTCACTTTATTTCTCCATTCCCACCACAAAACCCCCCATTTTCAAGCCTTCCATCCTCTCCCCACCATCATTCCACTTCATTCCACCCAAGAAGAAGGAGGAGGTCGACGTTGCAACAGCTGGAGAGGAGGATTCACTCATCTACACTGAGCGCCATGGCTTCTTCTACCTCTTCCTCCCTTCTTTTTATATTTTGCATTTTTTATGAGCAGCTAGGCCCCTTGGGTGGGCTGCCTGGGGTCAAAAATGTTACTTTGATACTATGTTGGGGGGAAATGATATGTAACATTGTAATTTCATTTTCTAATGATTATGTTCTATTTATATCTCATTCTTCATGAATTTCTTGTTGTTTTGTGCTTGAAATCACCTAAGAATTTAGTGTATATATGTGAAGTTTGGGATTTTCTCCTATGTCCAATTCATGGATCCCTAGCTAGCTTCTCATCCTCCTACATGCTAATCAATTCCCCTAAACCTAGTTGATAAATCTAAGTATCTAGTTTATATGAATTTAGTGTGCTTAGCATGAAGCTTTCTCAAGGCTAGAATGTGGGTGATGGGAGGCCCGAAAACCTTATTTCTACTCCCATTACTAACCTCAACTCCTAATCATCCTAAGATCATCTAACCTAGAAACCTAGGCTTTTTTAGACTCTAATTGAATTGCACCTAAATCCTAACCCAATTGAGCCTCGCAAGGGTAGTGGGGGTGTTAGGGACTAGTTTCCTTATACACAACCTAGCATATCCATGTCCAGTTAGTAGTTTAGGATAATTCATTAGACTCTAAATTGTTGTTTGGTTTGATAATCTAAATGAAAGCATAATGTTCACATGTCACCCCCAATATGATTGATAAGTGCATCCCCCAAACAGCCCACACATCCCTTCATTGCATCAAAACCTAATTGTCTTCTTACTTATCTAGTGTTAGCTTAGTTAGCTCTTTACTTGCTTAGTTAGCTTCTTCCTTGTTCTTACTTTTTAATGCTAGTTTAGGTCTTTATTTGATCTTTTTCCCTATTTGCTAGCTTAGTGTAGTGTAGATCTCTGCTTTGCTTGCTTTAGTATAGCTTGCTCTCTTTCTTTGTTTGCCTTGTCTTTTCATGCTCATTAGAATTAACTATCGAGGGTTAACTTAGGTATTAATCTTGTTTGATTTCCTTTAATTGCTTTCTTGTTCAACCCTTAGTGTAATCAACAAACCAAACTTTAAACCCTTCAACCCTAGATTCCATAGTAGGAACCTAGCCCAAAAACTAACCTAGCTCTACTGCCCCCTTTTCTCCCCGTGGATTGACCCTATACTTGTCACCCTCCTATACTATGACATGACCATGTGTGCTTGAGGGTGTAGTGTTTTTAGTAGAAGTAGGTGTGTAGGTTTAGGTCATTATAAATTTTGAAAGTGATCCCACTGTGTGTCCCGATCTCATGGGGTGCATCTAGTCAATCTAATTGATTAGTATGTGCACCTCTAGCGAGACACACCAAGCTTTCTGGTGCCATTATCGGGGAGAAAGGCGCTCGGCCTAGCTAGTTAGTTTTGCTTTGATATTTTCCTATTGCCCTCATCATTGCTATTATTTATTCTTTATTCTTTACATTCTTTCTACATATTGGTTTACTAACTTGCCCTCTTTTAATTGGTTGTGCTTTGTGCATGTGACAAGCCACTCTGGGAAGACAAGATGGAAGGCCAAAATGCACCTCACAAGCCACTTCAAGATTACTTCATGCTTAGCAACTACAAATCGCCAATTGCTAGCAGAGTTGATCAAATGCCAGGGGATCAATTCACCATCCCTCCAGGTCTTCTAGGTCTCCTACCCACCCTCTACGACTCAGAGGATGAGATCTCCTACAAGCACTTGGACTCATTTCTTGAAGTATGTCCGACAACTAGTGATGACACAATCCAGTTGACCTTGTTCTCATTCTCCCTCAAAGACAAAGCCAAAGATTGGTATGATTCAAGGAGGGTCATCATGAATTTGGAAGAGATTAAGAATGCCTTCCTAAGGCAATTCTACTCTATTACAAGGTTGACACAAATGTGGTGTGCCATAGTGAGTTTCAATCAGATGGGCAGTGAGCAGTTTCACAATGCGTGGGCTTGGGAGAGATTTAAGAAGATGTTGAGAGAATGCACGTACCATGAGATAGTTTTGTGGCAGCGAGTTCAGTCATTTTTCTCCCGTCAATCTCCAAAGTGTCAAGATTTAATAGATTCTTCTTGTGGAGGAGTTTTCATGGCAAGGTGACCTAAGGAGATATGACCATTGTTTGAGCAGTTGGCAGAAGGTTCAAGAATCTGAGCTTCTAGCATGATGAATGACGGTGGCCATGCCTTTGGTGTGACATCTCCGAATCATAATGACTCAAGCCCACAAGTGATGAAGATTCTTGGTGACATGGTGAGCTTCATGAAGAACCAAGTGACAAATGTTCCTTGCCACATGGTCAATTCTATTGAGTTATATAGTGAAGAAAAGAAGATGCCTCACTCCTATAGCTATATGGAACCCCAAAGTCCAAAATATAGCTCAAGGTTTGAGGAAGATGTTCTCTCTATGTTGAAGAGCTTTGATGACATACAAATAAATGTGACAAGGCTTGAGGAGAAGATAGAGCAGCTATCTTCCACACTTACTCTTCAAGAAGAAAAATTGTCTTCAAGGCCCATAATGAGTTTCAATGAAGCAAGTGGACCTATGCATTCCACTCAAGTTCTCTATAGTCCACCTCCCATGCAATTGCATCCCATATTCCACTTCTAAGGCCATCCAAAGCCTTAAACTCCTCCTTCCCCTCCATCGCCACAACTTTCTCAACAATTCACCTTCCAACCACAATTCTCCCCCACCTCAATTTCAATACCAAGTGCCACCCCCACCTCATCCACAGCCACAACTAGCTCCCCCTCTCCACCATGAGAAAGGTAGTGTTGTGATGGTTCTAAGGAGTTGGAAAACTCTTGAGCAGCCCACAAGTCAAATAAAGGTTGATAAAGCAAAACAAAGGCTACCAAGTGGTGATACTATGATTGAGATTTCCGAAGATGATGTTGTGATACCTCCTATTGAGTTTGTGATATCATGTACTAAATCTCACACTCCATTTGTAGGTCCTACCATCCCTAGTGTTCCACTTCATGACATGCCCCAAGAGAATCATGTTGATGCAAGCAAGGCCAAAGCAAGTGATTCGTCATTCATTGACACATTAGACGAGCCACCGTAAGTAAGGAGGAGACAAAAGTACAATGTTGACATTATTGTGGTGTTTCACCAAGTGAAGGTCAACATTCTATTGTTGGATGCTATCAATAAAATCCCATCATATGCCAAGTTTCTTAAGAACTTATGCACTGTGAAGAGAAGGTCAATAGGGAGAATACCAAAGAGAGTCAAGTTCGCCAAACAAGTGAGTTCAATCCTACAACACTCACTTCCCACGAAAAGGAAAGACCCAGAAGCCCCACTCATAGCTAGCTACATTGGGGGACATCCCATAGAAAAATCCCTACTTGATTTGGGATCTAGTGTGAATTTGATGCCATATAGTGTCTATGTTAAACTGGGCTTAGGAAAGTTGAAACCAGCACATTGCACTCTCTGATTGGCAGATCGTACCATCAAAGTTCCAAGAGGAAGAGTGGATGATGTTTTTGTGATGATAGACAAGGAAAGAGTAGCAGTGTTCTCGGCTGATTTCATTGTTCTTGACATGGAGCCGGATGATAGGAAGATCCCCATCATATTGGAAGACCATTCTTATCTACAACTGATGTCAAGATACATGTTTGTAGTGCATAATACAGTCTCTTTCATGGATATGAAGATAAAGATCAACATATACAAGTCCTCAACCCGACGAGTTTGAGATGAGGATATTGGACATGGCCACTTCAAGAGTCTAATTGGTCATTTGAGAGGAGGATATATGGATGAAAGATTTAATGACATCTTTGGTGATCAAAGGGATGAGGAGCATAGGTTGAGTGCAAATGAGAGATGCATTTATTACAAGAATGGACACATGAGAATTATAAATGGTTGAGCAATTGAATAATCTCCAAGAAGCCCAGTTGAAGGTAGGAGACTCAACACTTGTGGGAGGCAATCCACATAGGTTTGGAACGTTTTCACCCAACCTTCCATTTTTGGTACTTTTGGTTATTTTACACTTTTTTCCAAGAAAACACACACACATGTTTTTTTAAAAAAATATTTAGTTTTAAGATGTGCAGGGTAAAATAGGTTGAAATGAGGAAAATTAGATGACATTTAGACACACAATTCATGAAAAATCATTTTGGACCAAATATTTGATGTTTTGATGAGATTCAAGTTAAAATGAACTATCACAATACTCAATACAACCATGGTGCCATGGAACGACCTTGGTGGTACACTCAAATCAATAGAGAAATCGAGAAAATTGAAGAATTGAAGAACAGACTCAGCACGACCGTGCAAGGCAGAATGACCGTGTAGCTATCTAGTCATGAAGGCGGTGTGGAGCACCACAACCATGAGCAGGAGAGCCAACACGGACTTGCCACACAACACAACCCTCATCTGTATGGCCCTTAGTTTCCTCAGCTCGGGCGTCAGTTTCAGCGGCATGACCTTTGACATCCATGACACTGTAGCCGCAGTCGCGATAACAACCACAGCCTCAGCTTTGAGCACGAAGGTAGTTACTTCTGGAAGATGAGGATGAGGTGATGCAGGATGCACCCCAGCTAGAGGCACTTCAACAACAGTCAGAGAGAGAGCCTAAGGTTACTAGCAGTTAGGCAAAGAAGTCGAAGCACCTAGAGTGCCTGACACATAGGGTGATAGCCACCCACTACGAGTGCAACACAACACTGGAGTCCCTATGGTTCTTTGACTATTATCAGGGCGTGATGAAGGAGATGGGATTGTATGAGATTTTGACTACAGTCCATGAGACCTACATGGAGATCACGCAACAGTTCTTTGCCACTTTGGAGAAAGTCTCTGAGGATGGCAAAGACGCCATTGGAGTAGTGATTGGAGAAAAACATTGGGTCATCACATCATCCATACCGAATAATTGTTTTTGCTCCAAATGAGGAAATGGAAGCTCTCTATGATATTGGAAAGACATATAAGAGCGCCAGTGCCAACTTTGGTTCCATGTGGAAGGCATTCACTAACCAAAATGACTTTGTAGCAGGGAAGTCAAAGACAAGTCTGCTCCATAGCCCCTTCCTATGCTATGTTCATAAAGTCCTCACGAATACAATTTTTGACAAGTATGAGAATCAAGGGAGTTGTACCAAGAAGGATTTATGCATTTTGAACTAGTTGACAAAGGGAAAGCATGTAAACTTAGGAGCATTGATGAATGATCATTTGAAGACAGTTCCATCCAAGAGCAAATCCATTCATTCTGGGAGGGATTGTGACATCGATTGTCATTGCCTTAGGTCACAACGTTTTTGCATACACTAAGGCAGAAGGGGGGAAATTAGTAGACATGCAATATCTCATTCGTTCTTTGATGATTGCAGTTGTTGATCATGGATTCATATATCAGGAAAATCCCCCATACCCAGGCATCGCAATGGAACTCACGTACCACATCAAACCTCTCTTAGAGGAATTTGGCCCCACTCATGAGTTCTTGGATAGAGTGAGGATATGGGAGGAGGAGAACCTTTAGTACACTTTCCAGCAGCCACAGATCATTCCCGAGTGATTAGATGAATCATAGGAAGCCACTGAGAGGAGGACATTTGAGGAAAGAGAGACACACATGGTGAGGCGAAGAGAGGAAGAGACATCACAATAGCCACAATAGCCCCAAGTGAACACATATGACATGTCAACTATCTATGCGATCTGGAGGGAATTTAGAGCACACATGATAGGATTTTGAGGGCACATGAGGGATATCAGTGCACACATGATGCAATGTGGTTAGATCATCAACAAATGTATTATCAGATCAACACCATGTATCAATTTCAGCCTTCACAGGCCCAGAGGAACCCCCAATGGGGGAAAGATTGGTGGGGTGCACTGTCTGCATACCAGGATTCCTACCCGCCGCCACAATCAAATTACTAGGGTGCCTACTACCAACATCCTCCACCACAGGGAGGTCCACCAGTAGAGCCATCATAGTGATCATCAACCCTATCACTCCTACACTTTATTGTCATTCCATGGACAACATGGTTCAAAAGTTTGGGGTGGTAGGGCGGTATGCCCTTTTCTCATTTCACTCATTTTGCATTTCACCTACCATTTAGTTTTGTTTTCTTGCTTTGTTTTGTTTCTTTTTCTATCTAGAGTAGATTTTACCTACTTTGCATACTTGCATATCATGTAGTTTACTTTCTGTCAAAGTTCACGTAATTTTCAAAAATTTTGCTCTTTTTGCCATGCATTGCACATAATGTAGTTTTTATTTGTAATTTTTGCATGTTTTAATTAGGATTTGCTTGTTTTTTGCTTTATTTTCCATAATGAAGGCTTAGATGTGATTGAAGGCAACTTGGCACCATTTTGGTCTATTTTGCCCAAATTTAGAACTTCTTGCCTAAAAAGTGTGTTTTGACCCAATCTCTACTTTTTGAATTGAAAATGATGACGTTTGACAAATGCAAGTGAATTATCAAGGTTTATTGCTAAATAGCCTCAATATTGACTTTTTACATGTGAACTACCTCTCTCATGCTTGTGAACTGTTTGGTTGAATTGAGATTGAACCAAGCCTCAAGCACTTAGAGTTTTGTAGAATCTCATGATAGAAATGTGGTTTTAAATATTGCTTATGCATGTGGTGTTTCATTGCTTGATGAAATTATTGTAACTTTCATGCAGGAGATCTCATGTTGATATACACACTAGTAGCTCCTCTTTGACTCACTTTTCTTCTACCATCTTCTTACCTCTATGCCTCATGAAAGGATGCCAAAATGCACATATTCAGCCTTAGCCACCTCCAAAAGTTTGGGGTGGCCATTTCTATGCCCCTCGCTTTACTCCCATCACCATGTGCCCTATCCACACCAACAACAAAGAAAAAGAAAAAGAAAATAAAAGATGCTCATGTTTAAGAGCATATAAATAAAGAAAATATGAGTGTGTAAAACACTCCCAAATCTTACCGCAACCCTTTCTTCCTTTTGCATGACCATGGAGCTAGGAAACAACAAACCTAGCTCATTTTTCCCTTTTCCGTAGCCACGTGGGTTACTTAGTATGGATGTACATATGGGATTAAATGCATGAATGTAAAACAACAAAATTAGTCATTTTTTACCTTTGCTACCATGAAACACTTTACTCGGAGTGATATGACAGCCATATGGATTGATTCTATTTTCTATGCTCTATATTTTTTATGTTTGCAGGCTTAATGCTCTAATCATGATTGGTTTGTGAAAGAGGAGAGCAGAGAGGTGGAATGCATGCATCTATTCATATTTGAGCCCATTTAGTTAATAGTTATCTATTGCAATGCATTGTCATTTCTTGATTGTGGAAAAATTGTAGAGAGATTGAGTTGGAGCATACTTGAGGACAAGTGTGTTTAAAGTTTAGGGTGGTGATGCAACCCTATTTTAGGGATCCATCTTATGTCATATTGCATTTCAATCACATCTATACATGTTCGATTACATGTTATTTCTCCTAATATGCATATTTGTGTAAAATGCATTTATGGACATTATTTACACATTTTTCATGTATTTAGACCACACTTGGATGGAAGAGAGAGATGAGTGATCCTAGGGTTTCTATACCCTTGGAGAGGCCCAAAGTGAAGTCCCAGACTCCCTCAACCTACCCCTAGTGGCTAAAGATCAATTGAAGGAAATATGTCCAAGAATTAACCAAGTATTAGCTCAAACTGGTGATGCAAAGACCAACATGGTCATTCTGCATAGCATTGCCATGCTACCATGACCCAACATGGCCATGCTGCATAGCATGTCTGTGCTTCCTTAACCCAACATGGCCATGCTGCATAGCATGGCCGTGCTAGCATGACCCAACATGAACATGTTGTGTGGCATGACCGTGTGGCATACAGACCAGCATGGGCTTTCCACTCATAATGGGCAACCAACTCCAAGCCACCATGGCTGTGCCAACCTTGTCTCACAATGGCTGTGGTGACCACCACGGTCGTGCCACTTCATGTACAAAACTACAACCTTTATTGTGATTTTCCCCATTTTTCACCTCGATCATTCGACCCCACCATGGTCATGATCAGCCTTACCCACCACGGTCGTGCTACTCACAAAAACCTAGCTACATTCCACTACATTTCCCACTTTACCCCTACTTGACCTATTGCTTCCCCCACACCTATATATACCTAGGTGGCAGCTGGAGACCAAGGTAATCCACCCCTAGCTACCTTCTATCACCCCATTTTCGCATTCCACCCATTCCACTCTATTTCTACCTCTATTTCACTCCATTTCTCCATTCCCACCACAAAACCCCCCATTTTCAAGCCTTCCATCCACTCCCCACCATCATTCCACCCAAGAAGAAGGAGGAGGTCGACCATGTAGTAGCTGGAGATGAGGATTCACTCATCTACATCGAGCTCTATGGCTTCTTATACCTCTTCCTCCCTTCTTTTTGTATTTTGAATTTCCATGAGTAGCTAGGCCCCTTGGGTGGGTTGTTTGGGGTCAAAAATGTTACTTTGATACCATGTTAGGGGAAAATGATATGTAAAATTGTAATTTCATTTGATAATGATTATGTTCTATTTATATCTCATTCTTCATGAATTGCTTGTTGGTTTGTGCTTGAAATCACCTAGGAATTTGGGGAAATTGCTTATATGTGCGAATTTTGGGATTTGATCCTAGGCCCAATTCATGGATCCTTGGCTAGATACCCATCCTCCCACATGCTTATCAATTCCCCTAACCCTAGTTGAGAGATCTAAGTAGCTAGTTGAGATTAATTTAGTGTGCTTAGCATGGAGCTTTCTCAAGGCTAGAATGTGGTTGATGGGAGGCTTAAAACCTCACTTCCACTCCCATTACTAACCACGTCCCCTAATCATCCTAAGATAATATAACCTAGAAACCAAGGCTTGTTTAGACTCTAATTGAATTTCACCTAAATCCTAACCGAATTTAGCCTCGTAAGGGTAGTAGAGGGTGTTAGGGACTAGTTCCCCTATACACAATCTAGCATATCCATGGCCAATCAGTAGTTTAGGATAATTCATTAGACTCTATATTGTTGTCTGGTTTGATAATCTAAATGAAAGCATAATGTTCACATGTCAATCCCAATCTAATTGATAAGTGCATCGCTCAAACAGACCACATATCCCTTTATTGCATTAAAACCCTAATTATCTTCTTACTTAGCTAGTGTTAGCTTAGTTAGCTCTTTACTTGCTTAGTTAGCTTCTTGCCTTGTTCTTGCTTTGTTCTTGCTAGTTTAGGTCTTTACTTTCTCTTTTGCCCCATTTGCTAGCTTAGTGTGGTGTATATCTCTGCTTTTCTAGCCTCAGTGTAGCTCACTCTCATTCTTTGATTGCCACGTCTTTTCATGCTCATTAGAATTAACTGTCTAGGGTTAACTTAGGTTTTAATCTTGTTTGCTTTCCTTTAATTACTTTCTTGTTCAACCATTAGTGTAATTAACAAACCAACCTTTAAACTCTTCAACCTTAGACTCCATAGTAGGAACCTAGCCCAAAAGCTAACCTAGCTCTAGTGCCCCCTATTCTCTCTATGGATCGATCCTATACTTACCTCCCTCCTATACTACGACACGACCTCGTGCACTTGGGGGTGTAGTGTTTTAGTAGATGTAGGTGTGTAGTTTTAGGTCATTATAAAATTTTAAAGTGATCCTACCATGTGTCCCCATCTCGTGGGATGCATCTAGTCAAGTCTAATTGATTAGTGTGTGCACCTCTGGCAGAACGCACCAAATACCCATGTATGTTAGAATATAGGAAGCATACATGAGGGAGACACAATTTGAGTAGATATTGCTAGAATCATAATCTAATGAGGGATTATTGGATATGATCATGAAAGAAAAGGCCTAAGGAACAAAATATGACACGAATACAATCTTAAAATTCTAATATGTAGTTTATGGAAGAGTGATTGTACTTGAAATACATGTAACACTAGTTTGTCTATGTGAATATTATAGGATGTAGGATTAAGAGTGGGGGTTGAATTAATATATTAAAACTTAAATCGAACATGTTAGTCCTTCAAATTATAACAAACTATTAGTAAACAAGTCAATACAGAAAACATTGATGAAGGCATGTATTTTATAGTGATGTGTGTCTTAAAATGTCATATATCCACTACTTAGAGAGGTCAAGCTCTAGGATATCTTAACCCTTTGAGTACCACCTTGTATTACCTTTACACATGCATAAACCTAGTGACCTTATCTTTTTTGTTCAAAAGTAGCTAGCTTCCTTTTCTAGAAGAGAATCCAACCACTTTAATTCAAGGTCCTACCTACCTTTCGGGCACTGACCCCAATCATCAACAAAAAAACAATTATTAAGGATGATCATGGAGTTTGGTGCAACACTAATACCAAAAGATAAAATTGAATATGACTAAACACAAACAAAGAAGAAGACTTATCATAATTAAGTTGATAAAATCCACATCATAAACAAGACAACATTTATCTTCATACTAAGACATGTTCATATAGCCGACAAGGAGTGGCTCAAGTGGTCAAGCACGATGTCTCCTAATGAAGGGACCCAGGTTCAAATCCCAGTTGTCGCCTTGATTTACCACCCTCTCGGGCGTTCAGCCTCTGCCACGGGCATGGGAGAGGGGGGTAGAAATCTTTCTCTCTTAATCTCATAAGACATGTTCATACAGAAAATTTCACTATGTTCTCAAACAACATATACAAAAAGAGTTCACATCACATGACTTAGCAAGTTCTGGTATAAATATACAAGAGAACCTCATAATACAAAACATTCCATTTCAAACACATCTCATCCACAAGAATACCTAAAAAACACTAATATGGTAATGTCCAGACAATATACACATCATGTAGGAATTCACCTAGTAGTTGATCACTCAATTTGAGAATATGGATGGATAATCTCTCAGTTGCTGGACCTAAAAGTGTTGTTCATTGGTTGATTTACCAAAGTCTAAGTGAGCTTATAAGAGTAAGAGTAAGCAAATTGTGTTTCATCCTCCTTCTTTGCATCTAAGGCATATATTATCAGATTAAGCATTAGATAATACAACATATACATAAATCATTACTTAAGTTTGTAGGAGAGCATTTAACAATATGCAAAGAGTAGAGTTAACAAGAGAAAACATAACAATTTACTTTCACTTATGAATTTTCCATGAATCTACTTGAGTTGTACCTAGACAAATAGACATCATCAGAATATGTCCATGTGCACAACTCACTGTCCATGCCTTGGGGTTTATCCGACCACTTGAAGACAATACACAAACCCATGCAGTCTACATAGCAAGGCAAAAGACTATGGAATCATTACCATTCATGTCCACCTCTAATGCAAATATAGGGCTCATTCACATCATATTGAAAAGAGCATTATGCTTCTTTCCTCACAGCACATGTATCATCATTCTTGTCACATATCCACAATTGGGGTTTCATCCCCTAACCATATATCACAATGTAACAAGTGTGATGTGATTTTAATTCCATATCCATGGAACTTCTCAGAGCCCTCTGTAGACTAGCCCGCATCGCTTAATTTACTCAAGGTCTTCTCCATATGGACTTCATCCAATGTGAGATAGACCCATTTTCCCACCCAAATACAAA
The DNA here is from genome assembly GCA_963693085.1 of Alisma plantago-aquatica. Classification (NCBI taxonomy): domain Eukaryota; kingdom Viridiplantae; phylum Streptophyta; class Magnoliopsida; order Alismatales; family Alismataceae; genus Alisma; species Alisma plantago-aquatica. The sequence continues at coordinate 864,424,307 of OY856412.1, forward strand.
CAAATGGGGAAAATTATGATGTTTAAGGGACCTAAATATATTAGTTAAGGTTTTCTATTATTTATTACATATGTTACTCATCTTAAGAAATTCATCATGAGATTATTCACGTGTTCATGCAAAAATCTATATAATATAAATAAGGTTTCTATGCTAGCAACATCACATAGAAGCACTACTATAGCTAAGAATTAGCATAAAGGCAACATATTAGGCTTTCACCATGATGGTGTATTCCACATAATACCTAAAAAGGCTTAAACAACATTGTACCACGTCACAACCTTCTCAACAAGGCTATAAAATTCTCATTTCAACCTTTACATATATCCCAAAGGCTAAGAACCTTCCATGAAAGTTAGTCACAACATAATGTTAGCATTTATACACATCATAAAGGATTCAAAATCACAAATGTAGGGCTCGAATACTTCATAATCATCCTTATTTCACACATTCAAAGCTTCATCATCAAAAATAGTAAAGAAAAAAGTGCAACAACAACATTCTAATGCCTAAAAATACATTTTCATGCTAACAACGAGCTAGTAGAATTACCTATGGTTCTAATTTTACAAATGAAAGGGTGTGGTTTTGCCTTTCATCACCGATTAAGCACAATTCCAACATTTACCAGAACAAGCAATAAGGTGGATGATAATTTTAAGGGCCCCCTTATGTATACATGGAAAGAATAATCATAAAGGGATCATTGCAAATCTAATTTTATACAGTACTGGATTGTCTTTTAGGTTTTAAAATAATTTACCATGTCTGGAGCATGATAAGGAAACTTAGAAAATAAAATGGTATATGAAAATAAATAGATGCATATATACTTGTCTTGAACAATCAACAAGGGGTAAGAAACTTGTAGATCAAACAATAACCAAGAAGAAATCCATGTAAAATCTTCATTCAAGCTACATCTAGCTTCAAAATGTCTTGATATCACCTTTCAAGCTTTAGAGAACAAGTTTGGAAGGAGAAGCAAGTAAGAACATGGCTTCGAACAAGGTTGATGCTCCATGAATGAATCAGAGAGAGGGATGAAGAATTAAAAACTAAAAACATCAAGAAATGTGAAACTAATAATAGATTCACAAACATCAAGAATAATCACACACTTCTATCCAGAGATTCCTAGTAAAAGGTGAAGCTTTGGCTCCCACAACATTGAATTGCTTGAAATCCTTATAGGAGTTACCCTATCAAACTTCTCTACCACATTTTAGGGTTTAGATGGGTGGCTACTTGGAATACAACTCTATATAAACAAAATTTCCAAATATGTATATGTCAAGTTATGATATTTAGTAATTGTTGTGTTGGCGACAAAATTGTAGTGATCAATAGCTCCATCGGGTTGCACGCACATGATGCCACCAATCAAGTTCATTGAGTGCATCAGGTCACACATCAACTACTAACATTTGATGCTCGCATCAATCTTCTCACATTGTTTGCTCACATCAGTCTACTCATCACATGTTTTACTAAGAATGCTTTAACTTTCTCATTTGAACTTTGATTGCACTCATTCTTTATTAGTTGGGTTCAAAACATCAATTGTTTACTCTTTTTGTTATAGTCTTATTATAAACCAGAAATTATTTTTGTTAATGAATGATTTAAGTCCATTTAATATCAAAAATCTATTCCATCATGCATTTGTCATTTTGTATCTATATTTGTTTTGCCTCCTTTAAGGCTTAAACTTCATAGAAAACACAAAACATTTGCATTCAACACTTAATTATTCATTAAACATCAAAATATATGATTTAATAGTCATATCACTTCCTTCCATTCATTCATCACACAACTTAGAATTTTCCAATTAGTTACTTCATTAACTTCATCTTAACCACACAAAAAAATTAAACACTCTCACATTATTCAATCATTACATTATGATTTTGGATTAACTCATATGAGTGAAGACTAGGATAAGTAATAAGCAAGGTGAATAATCTAAGTTTTAGGGGTAAATATTTTTGTGTCATTAAAAACCTCCCTCCCTCATAACCTAGAACAACTCAGGATGGAACTTCCATATCTCATCCTTAAGCTCTCACATGGCTTCCTCAATGTCATGATGTTTCTGAAAATCATTGACCATAGGTATATCATGCTTCCTTAGTATTTTTAACTTCCTATTTATAATAGCCTTTTTAACTTTATATCTATAATCTACACTGGTCCTTCCTCATAAGTAGCATCACAAACTAACTGTACCATTGTTATTTGCAAAATATGCATCATGTCAGGATGATACTTCCTGAATAAAGACATGTGAAACACATCCTGTGTTTGTTTCCACTCTAGAAGAAATTGTAACCTATAGGAAACATCCCCAAATATATTTGTAATAGGATAAGGACCACACACCTTGGGTACAACTTACCATTCTTTCTAAACATGAGAGACCCCTCCATGGACAATATCTTCAAGAGGACTCTTTAGCTACCTTACTTTCTAGAGGTATATACCTCTCATCACGTAACTCTTATATTTTTCATGTGAAATCTTCAATTTGTTGTCTAATCAGATCCCTCTTTTTAGTTTGATATACTATTTCAAGTACCATAAACTATTTTTTGCCTACTTCATACCAACATATCAAGGATATGGAATTTCTACCAAAAAATTGGTCTATAGATGCCATCTCTGAACTAGATTTATAGATGTATCGTAAGCAAACTCATTGAATACCACATAAACCAGATTTATAGATATTATTAGGAAAATAAATAAATATCACATGTACATTGCAGCTGGGAACAGACATCACATGCTATAAGCATATCCTATAATGTCTTCCTTTCACATTGTACGTTAGTATGCAACTGAAAAAAATGTATTGAACTTCAGTTGATTCCCGTATCTTCATGTAGTTTATCCCAAAATGTAGAGGTAAAATTTGACCGAAAATGTGATAAAATAGTCAAACGTGAACTATGCAACTAAAAATCTCATATGTATAAATCATTTCAATGAATTTTTTTGAGGATGCAGTCATCAAGGTAGAAAATGAAAAGACTTTATCAATATATAACAACCCATAATGAATCATACCCTATAGACATACAAGGAAGACCAACTAAAAAATCCATGCTCACATGATCCCATTTCTATCCTATAATAGGCAACGATTGTAATGTTGGATATAGGCTTTGGTGCTCAACCTTTACTTGCTAACATATTCTACAATGTGCCACATACTCAACTATGTATGATTTCATTCCGTTCCACACATACAACTCTTTCAAATTATAATACATCTTTAGAGTACCTAGATGCATACTATAAAATGGAAGCATACATCTCTTATAGAATCATCTTGTTGGGTTTTAGGGGAGACAGAGAAGGCAGCGGAAATAAAAAATTTGTTCTTCCAAACCCAAAATAAAGGAATCGCGTCAACGTCTATACAATAGAAAAGATGGTTTGTAGAGGCATATCTTGTCCCGAGGCTTGCTCGGCGATGATACCTCACAGCTTGCGTGGTCTTCACCTCTGGTCTTGGACGGTGTCTGTGTAGCTCCTGGTCGCACCGGGACTAGCACCTCCTGGTCTCATTGGGACAGTCAGAATTGACAGTTGTCCTCCGAGCGGCAGAAGTCTCCCGCCTCTGAAGTAGTCCAAACAGACCACCTGGAACTCCGATATCCTTGTCCCATAAGGAATAGGAAGGAGTCACACCCTCCTATCGGCGTACTAGTCACCGACTCACTCTCCTACCACCAGTCGTTTTCTACAGTTGTCTTTCCCTTATTGTGCCTCCCTTATTGGGTAGCACTTGCTCGGGCTCTCTAAATTACCAAAACCAGAGAGAATGACAACTTTGTAGAGCAACTGGTGCACTAAGTTGTGTTCCTGAGAATCCCCCACTACCCATATATATGGGAGGGTCATGGTATAGGGTTCTCTATCCTGGGCAATGCGGGATTAATGCAGGAGTAGAAGGGTTCGATATTTTCTACAAAACAACCAACTGTGCCACCTGAACCGATCATTTCATGCATGAAACAGTCGGTTGGGGAGTTGAGCTGATTGGGTCACACCTCAACCAATCGGTTGGGGCACCTGAGCCGATCGGTTCACTTCTGAGCCGATCAGTTCGTGGTCCTGATCCAACTCAAATTGACTTTCAAATGTGTTTCTGATTAATCAAATATTAATCCTTGTCTAAATCGAATTTGTACAAGTGAAACAAATTGTATTTGCAAAATAGTCTTCTCACTTTCCAAACGATCTCAGTTATACCAGTTGAGCCGATCAGTTCAACCCTTGAACCAGTCAACTCAGCCTGTCTTGATCTGATCGGTTCATCACATGAACTGATCAGTTCAGCAACTTGATCCGATCGGTTCATCACATGAACTGATCAGTTCAGCAACTTGATCCGATCGGTTCATCTCATGAGCAGATCCATTGGGGCAGCAGACTTGTACAAATTAGTCAATTGTAGTTTCAATCAATCTGATACTCTAATCAATCGGTCCAACACCTTGAACACTATGATACTGAGCTATCAATTGATTGAGTGTTTAATTGAACTACTAAACTCCTTTAGTAATCAATCTAAACATCATTTGTGGATAAACTCCTCTTCCAGGTTAAATCCTATGTGTGTGACCCTGCAGGTCCATTTCACGTTGGCAGTGAAAGTCCATAACACTTATGACTTCACAAGCAAAGAGTGATGCCTAGTTGCACATCAGTGCTACCCAATTGAAATAGAAATTTGGAGAACAACTTTCAATCCTACAATCCGTGAATGGTGTTACAGTGAATGTATAACTCCTTTGTCACTGATATCCTGAATGAACTCAAGGCATGGAACAGTCATTCGGTCAACGTTCATTCACTTTCTTGATCTCAGAGTAGATTGGAGGAGATATGTATGACATCAATATCACATATTGATTCACACATGAGTGTGCACGCCTATCTCAATCCTACTCATCAAGTGGCCATGGATATCAAACTCCCTCAGGAGGGACAAATCCCATATCTATCACTCACCCCTCAAAAGACCCATGTGTCAAAGCCGCTCAATCATCACCTTTATAACAACCCATGTTTCATGATTGCGTTTGATGATGTCAAAGTGTACCCAACGACATGTGTTGAGTGTAGTGATTTCAGGTCAAAGAATCACACTCACCACCATCACTGTGAGAACTGATTGTGACTACCATGTCATGGTTCCATGTGTCAAACTCACGGTGGTCTGTCTGGTACGCTTGTTCTCTAACAAGTACCTATGTGTTTGGTTTGATATCTCCATATCATGACTAATGAGATTATGTCATCAACCAACACCACAATATAGTCTTGTGTGTAATTGTTGTCTATCTACCTTCCATAATGACATCCGACTAGGGACATAATAAGAATGTACAAACTCTTAGCATCCATATGATCTCATTGTTTAGGTCCTGAACCTGAAAGCATATGTAATTGAGTATTGTCATTCTCTAGACATTCAATCTATTCTATCATTATCTCATATGACAAAACCAGAAAGAATTGGAAGCTTGCCTTTGATGTTTATCAAATCAATCTTAATGTATCCCACCAATCATCCCATGATTGGCTCTCAGGGCATACATACCAACAGACCCACTTGTACTGTGAGCCAATCACCCTTGAATCATATTCATAGTGATATTCAAACATGTCCCACATGTTACTGTACTCTAGTGCTAACATAGTGAGTTATGGAAACACCTTGTCAAAGTCGGTATTAACTGCATGTCTCTCATCTCTTCGATGTACGTCACGCGTGTGATATGGAGTTTCCGTAATATGTGATCTAGTATTCCTTTGCTAACCTTTAGCCACATTGCATGACCAAGCACTCCTTACTTGTCATCAATGACCAGAATAACTATAAGTTCATCTCATGAACTTCCAGATCCATATAGTATCCACTAATGTTCTCCAACACAGGGATACTCAGCTTTTCCTTTTAAACAACTTTCTTGGAACGTTTCCATTAATAAAAATTCACTTTTATATATATCTCATATATATATATATATATATATATATACATATATATATATTGCGATTAATTTTCTGTCCTTTTCGGAAGTTCGCATCAGTGTAACTCTTTACATTGAACCCTTCCTTATTTCCATAGAACTAGTACTTCTCAAGTACTTATGGTATTCCAGTAACCCTTACTGGAACTAGACAGACATCCACTCATCATGTCCCACATATGAGTTATCAGGATGAGCACATCATATTGTCATGTCCTACATACAAGATGGTGAATGCATTTTATTCTTGCTATGTCCTATACATGCAAGATGATGGGATGATTACATACATGATAGATACATATCTATTCTTAGTGTTCCCATTCTTCATAAGAATTGGACACTTGGTCTTGGGATACTAGCTTCATGTAACATGGACAAGTTTTCTCCCACTGAATCTATGCACATTGAACCCTTCAGTATAGATTTCTAATGTATGCTCTCTCTATTAAGGTCAAGAGGTTTTCAAGAACTATCTCTATAGATCTCTATTCCTATCACATAGGAAACGTATCTATCTTCCTTATAGATAATTTCCACTTTGGATTTCCATTTTAGAACATTTCCATTTCACATTAACATGTGGAATGTGAATACGCTCCCACTAAATCACAGATCTCTCCTTATCTTTGACATATTAGTCAAACTCTTTGACTATATTATCAAAGTAAAGATCCAGCTCAGAGTTGCTTGTACTTAATTAATCACATTGATTAGTCTATTGTAACTTATAGACTTCATTTGTATTAATGGATTCATAAACCTTATAGGTTGTGTCATGTACACATCCTTGTTTTATTCCTCATAGGAATGTGGTTTTAGTATCCATTATGCCAAATGTCTTAGTCATTAAGTTACAATCAACAAGCATCATCCTTCTCAAAATGTTATCCATGTGTCTTAATGCTTAAGACTTATTTGCACTTATGGATTTCATCCCAATGGGTGCTACCATCAAGGTCATACCTTACGGTTCATATGGAAGTCATTTAGGATGTAATGGTCATAAACCATAACTCAAAATTTGGTTCCTCATATTCATCTAGAGTTCAATCATAAAGCACCTAACTAATCAACCGGTTGCTATGGAAATGAGATTAGCATTAGAATAGGTAGTGAACTACGCTACAGGAGTGGATAGTTCTGACTACAAGCTCTTTATCTGGGGATAAGGGTAATAGATATTGGTGTATGGAATGAATTGCAATGTTATATGTGGTGAAACCGCAATCCTAAGAAATTTCCTTAATCTCATTAATTTAAGTGTTAAGTTTGTTTCATTTTGTTTTGCTTCTATTCAATCAAACCCATTCATTTACACTGGCCTAGATGATTAGACCATAGTTAGTAGTAGACTCTGGAGAATGTTTCACTATGTTCGACTCAGGGTCCAAAAGGGTATGTATTACTTCAATACGTTCACTTACATATAACGCACAGTATACATGTGTTAAATTTTTGGCACCGTTGTTGGGGAAACGACAACATCCAACACTACGACTGTTGTGGTCGGCCACTCTAGGACAACCCTTTTTTAGTTTTTTTTATTTTATTTTTCCATTTCACTTAGAGCTAAATTATAAAATTATTATTGCTTCTTTCTCCGCTAATACACTCTAACAATTAGTTTGCTACTTTTAGGCACTGGTGTATGGTGCAAACTCGAGCCCATGATTATAGAGAGCCATCTTCACTGGGGTTTCTGTAACACTAGAAGAACCTGAGGCAGTAGAAATGGAGGGAGAAGAAGAACAGACAATATGGGAGAGGATCAGAGCCTATGCCACAACAACTCAAAAAGGATCAATCAAAAGACAAGCCATCAATGTGGGTTACTACAAGATTGACCCAGGGTTGATCTCTTTAGTCAAATTCCAAGCTTTCCTTAGCCAGAGTTTTGAAGACTTGATGGTGCACATTAGCAACTTTGTGGAGAACTGTGATATGGTCAAGATAGACAGAATACCAACAACTATGATATATCTAAAGATTTTTCCGTCGTCATTGGCAGATAGCACAAATTCATAGTTTTATAATGTTGATGATGAATGCATTGAAATGTGGTATCAGATGATTAACTCCTTCTCTGATCATTAGTTCTCTCCATAGAAGACTAATGACTAGATAAAGAAGATCCATAATTTTATACAACAAGTCGATGAATGCTATTCTGAAGCATGGGAAAGGTTCCAGAGTATGCTGCGGAAAGTACCTCATCATGGAATCGATATTCTGGGACAGGTAAAGATATTCTATTATGACCTGCACAAGGGAGAAAGGACTAAACACGATAGTGCAGGAGAAAGGTTCTTCCTCAACAATAAACATGCTCACTGTAATGAGATATTGAAGAATATGTCCAAAAATCAATCATGGGGAGATGAGAGAGCTTCCGGCAACTGTCAAAAGTGTAAGAGAGTCCAAGGTCATCTCTGCATTAAATGAGAAGTTGGACTTGATTGCTAAAAAGCTATGTGCCAATGATGGATCACCTTCAAAAGAAGAAGATGAAGAGTGTAAATTCATGCGCCAACAATAACACTATAGGGGTAATGATTATGCATGGAGGAAGGATCCTAAATTTTCATGGAAGGATCCTAACAATTTTCAATAGGACCCATAACAGGCGCAACTACCCAAGCCACATCAGTTCGGTGGCCAGACACATTATCAACATGAACAAAAAAAGATTGACCGTATTGAAGAAATGCTTGGAAAGCTGGTCAGTCAGAATGAAGTGTTGATATGACAAACACAAAGAGAACTCCAAAACCAAGGGGCGAGGATCCTTAGTATAAAAATAGAGATTTCTTAAATAGCAGCAGATGTAGGCACCTTGAAGCAACCAAACCAATAGGGGTTCCCAGCTAATACCAACATGCCATCTGGAAATCAACATGTCAAGTCAGTCCTACTACACATTGGAAAGACGTTGTTGAACAAGGCACCAACAACCACAGATGTAGGTGAAGCCACAGGAATAAAAACTCAGATTGTGACAACAGAGGTGACTGAACCGGATAGTATGGAACGTGACAAAACATCTGAAGAGCACACTGATGAGGTGGAAGATACTAGATCAAAACCATATGTCCTGCCTCACCAGAGAACACCAGTGCCCTTTCCAAACAGCTTGAAGGCAACAAAAGCAGACCGACAGTTTTAGAAATTTTTAGAAGGTTTTAAAAAACTATCTGTTAATATTCCACTTATTGATGCAATTGAGAAGATACCCTCATATGGAAAGTTCTTGAAAGACATCACCAATAAGAAGACACAGATACCTGAAGCTGATGTGGTAGTGTTAAAGGAACAGGTGAGCACTTTTATTCTGGGAACACTACCTCCTAAAAGACAAGATCCTGGTTGTTTCAACATCACGTTCTACATAGGAAAGACTAAGTTTGGTGAGGCCCTATGTGACTCAGGGGCCAGTATCAACCTAGTGCCTTTATCAACCTTTAGAAATCTAGGCCTTAAGGAGACAAGAAAAAGTACTATGACTATTGAATTGTATGACAACTCTGTGGTCAGGCCATATGGCATTCGTGAAGATGTCCTGGTGAAAATGGATAGGTTTGTTTTTCCTGCTAATTTTGTGGTAATGGAAATGCAAGAGGATAAAGGCAACAAACTTTTGCTAGGTAGGCCATTCCAAGCCACAACTGACATGATCTTGGAAATGGGCAGAGGACATCTGATAACGGGCACTCATGATGACCGGTTTGAAATAAAGATGCCTAAACACTCAAAAGAAAAGAGCGATACAACACAATGTAACATGATGCAGCACATGGAGGGCAAGATTTCTTTGTGTCTGGGAAGCCATTTCTTGATATGGCTCACGTGATGACCAAGGTGGTAAAAGATACTCTGGCAGTTGATATAATTGAAAATACCAAGATGATCTCATTGAAAGAAGCAATATGTTACCCATATGATAGATGAGAAGACTATGATCCAGCTACCGCATAGGAAGTCACTGCTGATTCACTGATGCAAACATATCCACAATTACCTTTGGAAGCATGTTTGATGAATGGAGTAGATGACAACACACACAACTTCTCTCTGGAGGAGTGTGTATTGATGTTGAAGGCGGTACCATGTTATTACACAAGATATTTTGAAGACTTGGGACCACCTCCCCCACCACTAGTACCATCTTTGTTAAATCCTCTTGAGTTGGAATTGAAGCTGTTACCACCACATGTGAAGTATGTCTTCCTGGCCGTAGAAGAAAAGATCCTAGTGATCATATCATCGTCCTTGAGTGGTGAAGAAGAGGGGCAATTGCTTGCTGTATTGAAGAACCACCGAGCTACTTTTGGGTGGTCTATAGTGGACATCAAAGGAATCTCCCCATATTTGTGCCAACACAAGACCCAGCTGGAATTAAGGAGACAAAGCAATAGTTCAACCTCAGCGGTGACTCAACCCAATCATGACTGAGGTAGTGAAGAAAGAAGTGGGCAAGCTCCTTTCGGCAGGTATTATTTATGCATTTTCTGATTCTATGTGGGTTAGCCCAACTCAGGTAGTTCCTAAGAAAGGGGGATCATTGTCATTGCCAATGCAACTAATGAATTGATTTAAACTAGGTTGGTGGTGGGATGGCGTGTTTTCATAGATTATCGTCGTTTGAATGTCGTCACTTTAAAAGATCATTTTCCGCTACCTTTCATTGATCAAAATTTGAAATGACTCGCCAGTCATTCACACTTTATTTCCTCAACAGATATTTCGGTTACAATTAGATCTCAATCGAGTCAAAGGATCATTAGAAATTCACTTTCACCTGCCCTTGCGACACGTTTGCATATAGATGGATGCCATTCGGCCTTTGTAATGCCCCTGCTACCTTCCAACGCAGTATGTTTATGGATGATTTTTCAGTGTGTGGGGAGTCATTTAGTGATTGCCTATACAATTTGGATAAGGTTTTACATAGGTGTGAGGAAACTCATTTAATGTTAAATTGGGAGAAGTGCCACATGATAGTGAGTGAGGGAATAGTGCTGGGACATAAGGGGTCCAACAAGGGTATGGAAGTAGACCATGTTAAGATAAGTTATCTCCAAGCTACCTCCACTGACATCGGTGAAAGTAGTAAGGAGCTTTCTAGGACATGCTGGATTTTACTGCCGATTTATCAAACATTTTTCCAAAATTGCTAAACCTTTGTCAGAACTTTTGGAAAAAGATGCTAATATTCCTTTGATAATCGATAAGGAAAAGCTATGTTTCTGTGCCTATTGTGCAAGCTCCTGATTGAAGCCTACCGTTTGAGCTGATGTGTGATGCATCATACTATGTTGTGGGAGCTGTGTTGGGACAACACAAAGAAAAAGCCCCTACCATCATATATTATGCGTCCAAAACTTTTAATGATGCACAACTTAATTATACAACCACAGAAAAAGAACTCTTAGCGGTGGTGTTTGCGTTTGAGAAGTTCCGCCAGTACCTAGTAGGAGCAAGGGTGATTGTTTGGACATACCACACTACCATCAAATACTTGTTACAAAAGAAAGATGTAAAACCTAGATTGATTAGGTGGATTTTATTATTATAGGAATTTGACATAGAAATTAAAGACAAGGCAGGGGTGCTAAATGTGGTAGCAGATCACCTGTCTATGCTGGAAAGAGTGAATGAAAAGGATGTATATATTGCCATTGTTGAGAATTTTCCATATGAATAGCTCTTTGCTATCAAGGTTAAGGATCCATGGTTTATAGATATTGTTAATTATTTAGCCTGCAAAGAGTTGCCTGCAGATTGGGGGTATCAAGTAAAGAAGAATTATTTCCATTCATTGAGGTTTTAGATTTGGGATGACCCTATTCTTCTCAAACATTGTAGGGATAGACTTTTGAGGAAGTGTGTACCCGAGTGTGAGGTAGAGAGCATTTTGGCACACTACCATTCTTAACCTACGGGAGGGCATCATGCTAGCTCTAGGACATTGACCAAAGTGTTAGAGAGTGTATTTTATTGGCAAACTTTGTTTAAAGATGCATATGATATCGTTCATCATTGTGATGCTTGTCAATGTGCAGGTAACATTTCTAAGCGACATGAGATGCCATTGAATGTGTTTAAAGAGGTTGATGTTTTTTATCTTTGGGGCATTGATTTCATGGGTCCATTTGTGTCATCTAATTCTAACCTTTATATTTTACTTGCGGTTGACTATGTATCTAAGTGGGTGGAAGAAATTCCAACCCACACCAATGACGCTCAAGTGGTGTGTAAATTTATGAAGGAAAACATTTTCTGTAGGTTTGGTGTCCCCTGACTGATCATTAGTGATGGTGGATCACATTTCACCAATAGGAAGTTCAGAGCCTTACTTAGCAAATATGGGGTGAAACACCGAGTGGGTACTCCTTATCACCCACAAACATAAGGCCAAGTGGAGATGTCCAATAGAGAAGTGAAAAAGATCTTGGAAAGGAATTTTCCACTAATAGGACAATTTGGAGTTTCATGCTTAATGGCACTCTTTGGGCATATAGGACGGCCTATAAATCACCTTTAGGGATGACACCTTTTAGGTCGGTTTACGGTCGTGCTTACCATTTACCAGTAGAGCTTGAACATAAGGTGAAATGGGCATCGAGAAAGTTAAACTTTGGACTGGATGAAGCAGGTAAGATAAAACTTTTGGAGCTAAATGAACTAGACGAGCTTAGGATAGATGCTTATGAAAGTTCTAGGATTTATAAAGAGAGGAAAAAGAAGATTCATGATAGGAACATTGTGAATAGGGTGTTTCTTCTAGGCCAAAAGGTTCTCCTTTTTTATTCCTGACTTAAGTTACATCTGAGCAAACTGAGGTCCAAGTGGAGTGGACCATTTGTGATTGAGTAAGTTTTTCCCCATGGTGAGTGAATATTTTAGATGGGACTAGGTAATTCCTTGTTAATGGCCAACGATTGAAGCACTAATATGGTAGGGAAGTGGAGCAGAGAATAGAAGAGGTACAACTTATGAATATCCCTTAGTTTCTTGATCTTAGGAACGTCTAGTCTAGGACATTAAACAATGGCGCTTGTTGGGAGGCAACCCAACCTTCATTTTCCTTCTATTCATGTTCATTTTTGCATTGTACTTGTCTTAGTATTTTTTTTAAATGGAACCTTTACTCGTGTGTGGAGTGTGCATATTTTCCCACAAATTGTTACTACCAAGACACCCAGTCGGCAGTACCAAGATTACATCAGCAAGGCATCCACACCAGAATGCCAACTCGGTACTATTGACTCTCCTAGTCGGTGCTACCAAGTCTCTAAAGATTTTGAATTGTTAACTGACAAGCTCTTGGTGGTACCGACGCCCAACTCGGTACCACTCAGTTTTTGGCATGCCCAGAATCAGAACATCGAGATGAAAAATTTAAAAGTACTGAGCCAAAACTACCAACTCATTATTACTGACGTTCCCATCAGTAAAACTGACGCATGATGTCAGCAATCCAGGGCTGCTCAACTCAATGACAGATGCAAGCTTCATCGCATGGTCGGCAGCACCGATCGAAGACTCAAGTTGGTACTACTGACTTGATAATCATCCTCTAACTCCTTAGAGTATGACTCCTTTTTTATTTAGACATCACCATGCCTTAATCATGAGTTCACTATGATACACTATCATAATCACTCACAAGGATGTCAAATATTTGGTTCAAGTATTTCATTCATTGATCTCATCAAGAATTAACACTTTACCAAATTCATACTTCATCTATGATATTCTTGAACACTTCAAGATATTCATATTGGTATTTCTCTAAACACCATTTGAAGTATCAGCATTAGCTCCAATAGGTATGTAAATACATCACATGTATTATACCTAATAGGATAATCATTCTCCCACTACCATTAGTGAAGATTGATTTAACATGTCTAAGAGATTCATGTCTCTTACTGGTTCTCTAACCAAAAGAGTCTAGATTATCCATTATATGGAAACTAGAAATGAACTTCTCATGATTTATGCCAATTTGATTGTTTGAGTATCAATAACTTTTAGGTATCATTTTATCTTATGCATAACAAGTACTACAAGATAAACAAGGCATTGCCATAAAGATTATATCTTTTGAGATTGAAACATCAACTTTATTAATTGATATCATTGTCATACAATATGCAAAAATAAAGTGTTTCTATCTATTGGCAAATATGAAATAGCAGTTCATAACTCTATTACATGCCTTCAAGGCTGAAAATAAACTAAAGTGCTCCTATCTATGGATGCAACACTTTCCCCATTTATTGAGTTCTTTACACTTTATATCTCGGTATCATATACCTCAAAAATGTTACAAGTTTATTTCATGACACCTTTAGGTGGAGACGTATGTCGCCTCCTTCTTTAGTTCTTCCAGATAGAGTGGACAATTCCTTTTCCAATGTCCTGGCTTTTGACAATGGTGGCAATTGCCTCTCTTGGTCACGCCTCCCTTAGCCTTGAGAGATGAAGACGCCTTGGGCTCCTGGCTAGCATCAGAACCCTTCTTAGCTTTGCCCTTGCCTTGCCCTTGCGCTTGGACTTGCCTTTCTTGCTGCTGATCATCATCACAGACTTAGGCTTGTCCTTCTTCATCTGTGTCTCGGCTGTCCTCAACATGCCCAAAAACTCTATCAACGGCTTGTCAAAGTTGTTCATGTTGTAGTTCATCACGAACTGACTGTAGGAATCTGGCAACGATTGCAGTATCACGTCAATAGCCAACTCTTGGCTTAGGGGAAATCCCAGTCTCGTCAGGTTCTCCACATACCCAATCATCTTGAGCATGTGAGGACCAACTGGATCTCCTTCTGTCATGACACACTTGAACAGTGCCCTGGAGACATCATATCTCTCTTGACGTGCTTGATCTTCATACATGTTCTTGAGATGATGAATCATCTCAATGACACCCATGTTCTCATGTTGTCTCTGCAACTTGTGGTTCATGGAGCACAACATCAAGCACTTTGCATCAATGGCATCATCAGAATGCTTCTTATAAGCATCCCTTTCTGCGTTTGGTGTGGTAGGAGCAGGTTCCTCTGGAACTGGAGTATCCAAGACATAGAGCTTTCGCTCTTGAATGAGAACAATTCTCAATGTCCTAAACCAGTCGTGGAAGTTAGTCTCATTCAGCTTATCCTTTTCAAGGACTGATCGCAACGAAAAGTGATTGTTGTTTGTTGTCATTTGAACTACAAAAGGAAATATATGCAATTTAGTCCAAAACTCAATTTTGACTAATTTTGATTGATTTGAAAGGTTGATGATATAATTAGGACTTTAATTAATTATCGCTCCCACTATTTTGTTCAAATTGATAGCCCTCGCCATCAATTTGGAAGATTGCAGCGTCCAACCTTCTAGTGGGCAAGATCTGAAATCTTCTAAGTCATGAACCAGCTAGGGTTGTCACCCACAACTTAGATCTTCCAAGTAGGAAAATTTTGTCAATTTCATCATATGCAACTCTAGAAATATGTCATATGCAACTCGTTGCCATGATCACCTCCATGCCTCAAGGTTCTAGATCCTATCTAGGTCACCTTGTTAAGTCTGACCCAAAGCCAACACGATGAAATATGCACCCTGCTAGGGCAGACCCACATATTCATCCTTCACGCTTCCACGAGATAGACGGTGCACCACGCTAGGGCGTGCCCACACTTGGTCGATCAAGCTTTTCATGTGTGTTTCGGAAGGCATCTAAAACTTTAATATTTAATGAGGGATTTGGTTTTATAGGTACATATACATATCCAATCACCACAATATATAGTATGTATCATATACATGATATATCCCACAGAAAATATACGAAACAATAAAAGCGATGATTATGGCCATCCTAATGTGATTCCTCGATCCAAGAGAAATCACGATCATCTAGGTCTACATCACATGCAACCTGTACAAGATGAACTCTGTGAGTTGATCAACTCATCACATGAATGACCTGCTCACCTAGGCCGGTCGTTTGGGTGCCACCAACTGATCGGTTCGCCTAGTCGTCGTGCATCTCTTCATGGCCGCCACCCGCTCGTCTTGCTCCTTGAACTGTTTGTCTGGATCGTCAATCGATCGGTTCACTCCTTGAACCGATCATCTCAATTGTCGTCAGGTTGTCCGCCGTTATTTGACATAATATGAAATAAAAGATCTATCATATTTACATTTGAAAAGGGAAACCTAAAGTTACATTCGGGGGGAGCAAAGGTAGGAAATAAATCTCGAATTATTTCGAGTTACATCAGGAATAGGAGATAGGGAATCAGTGCGCATACTGAGATGCAAGCAACCACATACAACCAAGCACACACATAGGGTTTATTGGTCATAACCATGCTATACATCCACCACAAAACTCGTTTAAGGGTGACGCATATCGAGTGCATTCATATTACATATCATATATGCGGATTTGTGGATTTAGGATTGGACATGCATAAAGCCAATTTTATTCGCATCGTATGCAATAAATAAAGGTGACAAACCAAAATCGATCATATCGATAATCCTAAAGTATAGAGCAGTTGACGTGGCTCTGATACCACTGTTGGGTTTTAGGGGAGACAGAGAAGGCAGCGGAAACAAAAAATTTCTTCTCCCAAACCCAAAATAAAGAAATCGCGTCAATGTCTATACAATAGGAAAGATGGTTTGTAGAGGCATACCTTGTCCCGAGGCTTGCTCGGTGACGATACCTTACGGCTTGCATGATCTTCACCTCCGGTCTTGGATGGTGTCTGTGCAGCTCCTGGTCGCACCGGGACTGGCACCTTCTGGTCTCACTGGGACAGTCAGGATTGACAGTTGTCCTCTGAGTGGGAGAAGTCTTCCACCTCTGAAGTAGTCCACACGGACCACCTGGATCTCTGATCTCCTTGTCCCATAAGGAATCGGAAGGAGTCGCACCCTCCTGTCAGCGTACTAGTCACTAAATCACTCTCCTGTCACCAATCGCTTTCTGTAGTTGTCTTTCCCTTGTTGTGCCTCCCTTATCAGGTAGCACTTGTTCGGGCTCTCTCAATTACCAAAACCAGAGAGAATGACAACTTTGCAGAGCAACTAGTGCACTTAGTTGTGTTCTTGAGAAGCCCCCACTACCCCTATATATATAGGAGGGTCATGGGATAGGGTTCTCTATCCCGGGCAATGCAGGATTAATGCAAGAGTAGAAGGGTTCAAGATTTTCCACAAAACAACCAACTGCGCCACCTGAACCGATCATTTCATGCATGAAACGGTCGGTTGGGGAGTTGAGCCGATCGGTTCACACCTCAACCGATCGGTTGGGGCACCTGAGCCGATCGATTCACTTCTGATCCAATCGGTTCGTGGTCCTAATCCAACTCAAATTGACTTTCCAATTTGTTTCCGATTAATCAAATATTAATCCTTGTCCAAATCAAATTTGTACAAGTGAAACAAATTGTATTTGCAAAATAGTCTTCTCACTTTACAAACAATCTCAGTTAGACCAGTTGAGCCGATCGGTTCAACCCTTGAACCGATCATCTCATCCTGTCTTGAGTCAATCGGTTCATCACATAAGCTGATCAGTTCAGCAACCTGAGCTGATCGATTCATCTCATGAGCCGATCGGTTGGGGCAGCTGACTTATGCAAATCAGTCAATTGCAGTTTCAATCAATCCGATCTAATCAATCGGTCCAACACCTTGAACACTATGATACTCATCTATCAATTGATTGAGTGTTTAATTGAACTACTAAACTCCTTTAGTAATCAATCTAAACATCATTTGTGAATAAACTCCTCTTCTAGGTTAAATCCTATGTGTGTGACCTTGTAGGTCCATTTCACGTTGGCAGTGAAAGTCCATAACACTTATGACTTCATAAGCAAAGAGCAGTGCCTAGTCGCACATTAGTACTACCCTAGTGAAATAGAAAGTTGGAGAACAACTTTCAATCCTACAATCTATGAATGGTGTTGCAGTGAATGTATAATTCCTTTGTCACTAATATCCTGAATGAAGTCAAGGCATGGAACAGTAATCCTGTCAACGTTCATTCACTTTCTTGATCTCAGAGTAGATTGGAGGAGATATGTATGACATCAATATCACATACTGATTCACACATGTGTGTGCACGCCTATCTCAATCCTACTCATCAAGTGGCCATGGATATCAAACTCCCTCAGGAGGGACAAATCCCATATCTATCACTCACCCCTCAAAAGCCCCATGTGTCAAAGCCACCCAATCATCACCTTTATAACAACCCATGTTTCAGGACTGAGTTTGATGATGTCAAAGTGTACCCAACTACATGTGTTGAGTGTAGTGATTTCAGGTCAAAGAATCACACTCACCACCATCAGTGTGAGAACTGACTGTGACTACCATGTCATGGTTCCATGTGTCAAACTCACGGTGGGTCTGTCTGGTACGCTTGTTCTCTAACAAGTACCTATGTGTTTGGTTTGATATCTCCATATCATGACTAATGGGATTCTGTCATCAACCAACACCATAATATAGTCTTGTGTGTCATTGTTGTCTATCTACCTTCCACAATGACATCCGACTAGGGACATAATAAGAATGTGCAAACTCTTAGCATCCGTATGATCTCTTCGTTCAGGTCCTGAACCTGAAAGCATATGTCAATGAGTACTGTCATTCTCTAGACATTCAATCTGTTCTATCATTATCTCATATGACTGAACCACAAAGAATTGGAAGCTTGCCTTTGATGTTTATCAAATCAATCTTAATGTATCCCACCAATCATCCCATGATTGGCTCTTAGGGAATACATACCAACACATCTATCTCTAATATGCCTGGTATTTTATACACAATGCTCCTTTAAAAGATAGAAGATCATTACCTGAGAAATGGAAGTCTTCCCTCTTACATTCCTTCATTTCCTACTCGATTCTCTTACTTTTAGGTTATGCATCGTGCTTCTGCAAACTCACTACCATAGTATTGACTTAATATGCAATTGTGCTAGAAGAACTCCCTCTTGTGCTATATTAAAATGAGTATACATCTATCTCAATCTTAACAACATATACCTTTTACATTCAAGTTGAGACACTCCTATTTTCAATGAAGATGGTAAGTTACGACTCATGTGTCTGCAACCAAATCAGCCTTACCTAGATGATAATCAATCATGCAATCATAATCTTTAAACTGATCAAGAAACTTGCACCATCTTAAATTCAAATCCTTGTTTTTGAAGATGTACTTCAAACTCGGATGATATGTAAACACTTGGAACAATTCTTCATAAATATAGTGTCACCAAGTCTTGAGTTGTAACAAGAAAACATACAACTCTAAGTCATGTGCTGGGCAATTCTCCTCAGACTTTCTCCATCGCATACAAGCGTATGCAATGAACTTACTAAGAGCACATCCTAAACCTTTCCCTGAAGCATCACACTAAACCACAACCTATATCATTCTCTAGTATCGATAAAACTAGATCTGAAGTCAACATCTCCTTTGACACATGAAAGTTGTTCTTGCACTACAAACAATATATCTTTCCTTGATAACCTAGTAGCAACATATCTATGACACTAAAATCATGTTTGAAATGCCTATAACAACATGCTATCCCAATGAAATTGCAAATATGTATTGAAATATTGGGTTATTTCTATTAGAAGATAGAGTCCACCTTCTCGGGATTCACACAATTCCCTTGGAAAAAGATAGCATGGCCAAGAGAAGCAACTTCTAGAAACCAAAATTCACACGTATAACACTTACCATATAGATGATGTTGGTGAAGCATTTTTAATGGTATATTTAAATGATGTTCATGTAGTTATTCATCTACAAATATACCACGATATTGTGACACCCCACCATCACACATACAGTGAGACGACGGGCGAAAATGTATGGAACCACAAATTACCGAAAACATGGGTTAATTAAAAACGATTGCAGAAAGCATACATAAGAGAACTTTTGCATCCAGATCCTGCAGAGAAATATGTTATAAAAATATTACAAGCTTTGATATATGCCCACATCTTATCGGAACTAGCTGTACTGTCAGCACCAGAGTTCATCACCTATTTATACATACATAACAGGCCACGTACGGCCAACAACAGGATATACAAAATTACAACAGCTAGACATCATGAAACGTCGTCAAACACCTCTGAGGACCTGAGAGTACAGGGATGACTCTAGGACTCTACTACAAAACCACCAAAATAGCAGCATGTCCATCTCTTGCCTTCTACTGCTCTTCTTGATGCTCGGCCGTAACCTCACGACCACCACCACGTCTAGAGCAATCACCTAAAAAGGTTGTGAACCAGCGGGGTGAGACACACAGTCCCAGTGAGAAACATAACTCCTCACCGAAACTATAAAACCTCAGAAGATTAATGCAATAAAAGTAGATAACTGATAAAGCATATAACAAGAGTAGTATACTGAGCAAGACCATTATTCCCATCATTCTTACCAAGATATTCATGAGGCATATGTCTAGATTTCCTTTATGGAACATGATTGACAAGATAAGCTTTATAAGAAATTATCACAAAATATAAGGATCGTACACATAACTACAAGGTATAACTAGATCAGCTATATAAGCAAGGCCTCAATCAATGTTCCGTATTTTGCTCTAAGCAAGATATACTATTCGGATGGATTACGTTTTATTATGCCCTGAGGAAGTGAGCTATCCCTGCTCAAATCCAACCTTTGGCCGCGAAGCCCAAAAACCGGTGCCATTCAAGGTCAATGGGAGAGTCAGACTCCATGACCTCACCTCCTCGTGGTCAGTGCATGAAAACCAAAGTAGGACTACAGTCTCATGCTTATATGGCCTCAGCCTCAGGGTCAGCTCCGCAAGCTACCCATACCTCTAGCTCACCCTGACACAGGTGCTAGTATACTTTTGAGCCATGGACCTGATCACCGTGCTCTTGAGCCATGAATGCATTCATGCTCTAACTCATTGAGTCACGGGCCTGTTCACCATGCTTTTTACCATACGGAGTCTACAACTACAGTTGCACTCTAACCCTCCTATTTTCGGCTAGGAGACAACCCTGCATATTCAACAATATGCGCTCCAGGTGATCCCGCAGGATAAACCTGTTTCACCATCACCAAATTCTGACGATGATGGATCTATGGTCAGGGAAAACTACATGATATGTTCTACTGTAATTATTTAGTATATTTTAAGAGAGTTGTTGCGGCAACCAAGTTACACAACATCGAGTTACATTATCACTGTCACTATTATGGGATCTCAATCCCTCCTCACAGATTGCTACTGCCTCTCAAGGCATCAACATCCTGCGTCATCATCCTAGGATAGCAATCCCTTATCTCATCATCAGAGCATAACACCTCAACTAGGCACTCAGCCTTTATCAGGTCCTCAGACCCGTCTCATCATACTGGTGAAGAATGTTATCTCATCAATAAAGATTATCATTGTGATTACAGTGTTAATCAAACACATATGCCTCATAGCTCTTACCTAGCTATGAATTCATCTGATACACCTGCATGGTTAGTATGCACATCAAGAGAGATAACTTAAAATCACCAGACATGGCTCTTACTGATTATCATGTTATTAGGTTTTGCAGATGCACATGTCATGATCATAATCGTATGAAGCATACACTGTATCAGTTATATTATTTCTATCAAATCATGGGAATCCATCTATTCTTTTTACCTTATAAACATGAGCAAGCATCTTATCATCTTAATTGGAATTATCTTTAAACATCCAACATAGCATAGGTTTGCAAACTAACATCCATACTTCATTATCAACAAATATGTGATTACATGATAAAGGACAACTAGGTAGGGTGTCCGGGTCAGACATGACCCTCACCAAAGGTGCCCGCTACCCTCACTAGATATGTGACGGGTAGGGCAACCCTTACTACATGTGGTACCGGGCATTGTAACAACCCTCACCCAAGGCTCTATCGATTTGGCCGTCATCATGTCGTGCACTTATGCATAAAGGGTGATGAGCAGACCAACACCCAGGGTATCTTGCAAACTGGTTCAATAACGGTGTCATGCAGCCAGGTGTTAAGGGATATGTCAGGCATCACAACTACCCAACGGCCAAGAACTCTGTCACCCATTTAGAGTTAGGGTTGCATGTCGGGCAGCCCACATCACTTCATCAGCTAAGGGTCATATCGACCAGGAGCATGGCGCCCAAGACCAAACCCTAACGCCCAACCAGCATACCATATCGTCCAAGACATCATGCTGTCCAAGGCACCCTATTGTCCATAGGCAAGGTGGCCACTAAGGCACCATAACGGGCAGCTCAACTTAGGGTGTGTCATGCAACCACAAACCCCATGCCCGACACAAGGTTTACCCATCATACTCATAGCGTTCAAGGGAGAGGCTAGGGTGTCACCCACCTATAACAAACAATACTAAGGCGCCACAAGAAGGCCTATCATCTGTCTAGGTCAAGCACCTTATATCGGCCACCACCAAGGCACCTATTAGAGTTACATCATGCAACCACCATATCGATAAACTCAAGACCAAACTATGTCGCCCAAAATAGAGATATCTTAGTAGACACCATGTCGGCCAAGGGAACATCCAAAGTAAGGAAAAACATCTCGGCCAAAGCATATCGTCCAAGGATACTAACAAGGTGAAAGGGTCATATCGAGCACAAAGCCAACATGGTTTCACGAACATATTAGCCAAGCTAAAACCCACAAAACGGTGTATCATGTAAGGATACAAGAACCTCACCAAGATGGTCATCTTCAACCTCAAACTCCTTAGCAACAAATCCTAATTGATCAAGATAGTTGGCTCACCTCTCAACAACCAAGAGAGAGGGGTTTTGCACAACCTCCATCACAAATCGTGCAACATGATGAAACATCTCCAACTTAGGTCATCACTCATACAAAGGCTCACCTCTCAAATGCATGGTGAGAGGAGGGTATTGCCCAAGCAACTAGAGTATAGGCTCACCTCTCAACAACCAAGAGAGAGGGGTATTGCCTATATCACTAGGGCTCAAACTCACTTCTCAAAACCAAGGAGAGAAAGGTGTATTGCCCCAAAGGAAACCCCTAATCTATGAGTTCGGCCAACTAGGTCCAAAGGTACACAACATCAACCACAACAACAAGATCACTATATGCACAAGATTAAAGGTACATGCTAGAGCAAGAGACATATCTAACAACATGCATGGAAGATCAATATCATATATGAACATGTAACATAAAAGAAGGTAGTATAGTTAGGGTTAGAAATTATGTAACCCGCCTTAAGAAAGCTCCTCAAGCTCCAAGGCTCCAAGCTTTAAGCTTCTAGCTCCAAAGCACACCACCCTCGGCCACCTCAAGGAAAGGGACAAAGCTCATAACCACCATGGCCGAAGAGCAAGTAAGAAGGAGAAGGAGATGCTAAGGAGAGAGAGGAGATGCTTACCAAGGAAGCAAGGCTCACCTATAGATCGACCACCAAGCTAGAGGAAGAAGAAGAGAACTCCTTCAAAGGGATCAGCCACCAAACACCAAGGGAAGGTGTAATGTGCACCAAGGAAGAGAGGAGGCAACAAAGAACTAAAGGGATCCTAAGAAAGTGAAAGGGGAGATATATATAGAAAAGGATGAAGGGGGAAGAAAGGCAAGGTGTCGTCCCTCTTAGGGACACATGTCCAACGTATTGCCACCTTGCAAACCATATGTGCATGTCATGCCATCCACTATCAAAGGATAGCCACTTGTCCAAGGTATGGTGACACAACCAAAGCTAGGTTACATGGGTGACACACCCTCTTGGACGATACACTCCTGGGCGACACACTTCTTGGCTGACACAACTCATGACCGATACAAAGCTTCAAACACCTCCTTTCCTGATACAAGGTCCAACATGGCAAGACAGAGCCCAAACAAGGCAAAACAAGGCCCAAGGCTACTCAAGCAACGAGCCCAACCCATCCTCTCAACCCTAGAGGATGCAAGGAGAGATCGCATCTCTCAAGGTGACAAACTTGCTCATCAACCCTAAAACTTGGGTTATTTGCAAGTAGCACCTCCAACCCTCAACGAAGAACAAACGAACCCTAATTACCATTAAAGGTGATTAGCAAGAAACTAAACACAAGGGTTAGGAAAAGCAAATAAGATAAGCCCAAAACACAGGTCAGGGTCCTTACAAGCCATAAACCTCTACAAAGGGATTTTGTCCCTGAAATCTAAAGAGAAAAACGAGGGATACTTCCTCCTCACCTCTTCCTCCAGCTCCCACGTGGCTTCCTCAATGCCACGGTGATGCCAAAGAACCTTCACAAGAACTAGGTCCTTCCTCTTCAACCTATTTACCCTCCTATCAAGGATCATCATTGTATCTTCCTCATAGGTCACATCTTCATCAAGCTCAACCTCAACTGGCTGTATCACTGGCCCTATGTCTAGATGACTTTTCTTCAACATGTTGACATGGAACACCGGATGTAACCTGTGCAACTCTGGTGGCAGCTCTAACTTGTAAGCTACCTTGCCAACATGTTCTATTACTGGGTATGGCCCCATATACCTGGGTGCCAGTTTGCCTTTCCAGCCAAACCTCAACATGCCTTCCCAAGGTGAGACCTTGAGATACACTTTGTCTCCCACCTGGAACTCTAAAGGTCATCGGCGATTGTCTGCATAGGACTTCTGTCTGTCGTGTGACGCTTTCAACTGTTGTTGTATCACTCTGATCTTTTATGTTGTCTGTTGCACTAACTCAGGACCCAAAAGTTGATACTCACCAGACTCATACCAGCATAAAGGGGATCTACACTTACTTCCATATAGAGACTCATAAGGAGCCATGTCAATGCTCCACTAGTAACTGTTACTGTAAGCGAACTTTATCAGACTGAGATGCACGTCCCAACTACCTAGGAACTACAAAACACAAGCTCAGAGAAGATCCTCCAAAGTCTGAATAGTCCTTTCAGACTATCCATCTGTCTATGGGTGGAAAGCGGTATTGAACCTCAACCGCATTCCCAACGCTTTGTGCAATTGTTCCCAGAAACGACTCGTGAACTGGGGACCTCTGTCGGAAACTATTGTTGTTGGTACTCCATGCAAACGCACTATCTCATCCAGATACACCTGAGCAAGTTTCTCTATTGTATATGTTGTCTTCACCGATATGTAATGAGCAGATTTTGTCAGCCTGTCCACTATTACCCAAATGGAATCATGATTCCTAGTTGTCTTTGGTAGACCAGCTATGAAATCCATGGTTATAGGATCCCATTTCCATTGCGGTATCGGCATGGGTTGCAACGTACCTGCCGAGTTCTGATGCTCAACTTTAACTTGTTGACATACTACACACTTAGCCACAAACTCAGATACATCCTTCTTCAAGCCAGACCACCAATACAGGTCCTTCAGATTATGATACATCTTGGTGACTTCTGGATGCATAGCATACATCGATGTGTGTGCTTCCTCGAGTACTAACTTTCTTAGATTATCAACATCAGGGACCACCATCCTACCATGATAGCAAACTAGTCCATCCTCAGACTCATGGAACCCATCACGCTTTTCACTGTCGAGCTCTAGCCTGATCAACTGCACTATATCATCTACCTGTTGTGTGTCTTTGATCAGCGGTCTCAGTGTAGGCTTGACTTGCATCTGTGCCAACAGTCATGCCAACAAGGAAACTTCCAACTGCACATTTATCTGCCGCAAGGAGACAAACATATCCCTCCTATGGCATACCAAGGAACTCAACTGTGCCTTCTTCGTAGGGAGAGAAGAAGACTTTTTGCTAAGCGCATCAGCTACCACATTTGCCTTACCAGGATGATACTCAATGGTGAAATCATAATCATTGATTAGCTCCATCCAACGACGTTGTCGCATGTTCAGCTCACTCTACGAAAAGATGTACTTCAAGTTCTTATGATCTGTAAAGATCTGGACACTTCCCCATAAAGATAGTGTCTCCAAATCTTTAACGCATGCACCACTGCTGCCAGCTCTAAATCATGTGTCGGGTAGTTCTCCTCATATTTCTTAAGTTGTCGTGAAGTAAAAGAAACCACATGATCCTCCTGCTTCAACACGAAACCTAAGCCTTTCTTGGAAGCATCACAGAAAACAACATAGCCCTTCCCAGGCTCTGGCAGCACCAACACTGGAGCACTAGTCAGTTTCTCCTTCAAACTTTAGAAAGCTTGCTGACAATGATCATCCCAGACAAAACGTACATCCTTCCTGGTCAACTTTGTTATCGGCAACGCGATCACACTGAAGTCCTTGATAAACCTCTGGTAGTATCCTGCCAAACCCAGAAAACTACGAACTTCTATCGGTGTCTTTGGTTTCTCCCAATCTGCAACTGACTCCACCTTCTTAGGGTCCACTCTGACTCCTTCTGCAGATATCACATGACCCAAGAAAGTCACTTCCTTCAACTAGAACTCACACTTAGTGAACTTGGCATACAATTGTTGTTGGCAAAGAAGAGTCAATGCTTGTCGAAGATGTTGTTCATGTTCTTACCTGTCCTGACTATCGATCAGGATGTCATCTATGAATACTACAACAAATTGATCTATAAATGGAAGGAACACCATGTTCTTCAGATCCATGAAAGCAGCAGGTGCATTGGTTAGCCCAAACGGCATAACCATAAACTCAAAGTGATCGTACCTCGTCCTAAACGCTGACTTTGGTATGTCGTCCGCCTTAATCCTCAATTGATGATATCCAGACCGTAGATCGATCTTTGAGAACACTGTAGCACCATACAATTGATCGAACGGATCGTCTATCCTCGGTAGTGGGTACTTGTTCTTAATCGTGACTTTGTTCAACTGTCAGTAATCTATACACAACCGCATCGACCTGTCCTTCTTCTTTACGAACAGGACCGGAGCACCCCACGATGATGTGCTCGGTTTGATGAAACCTTTGTCCAACAACTTCTGTAACTGCTTCTTGAGTTCTGCCATCTCGATTGGAGCCATCCGGTATGGTGTCTGGAAACTGGCTGTGTTCCTGGCACCAGATTGATCTCAAAATCAATATCTCGAGGTGGGGGAACACTGGGAAACTCATCAGAAAACACATACGCAAACTCTCGGACAACCGTCACCTCCTCAAGGATAGGACCTTTTGCCTTGGTATCCATAATGTGAGCTAAGAATTCCTTACAACCTTGTCGCATCAACTTCTCTGCCACCATTTCTGACACCAAACACGTCAGAAGAATCTTCCTATCTCCTTGGAAGATCCACTTTTCTCCACCATCATCAAACACTGCCTGCTTGGAACCACATTCCAATACAAACTTATACTTCTCTAAGGTATCCATCCCAAGGATCACATCGAATCCATGCATATCAAGTGGTATAAGATCCACTTGTATACTGTGTCCCGAGAAAGATAGAACATAAGACGGACACTCCTCTCGAAGAATTGAGGAACCATCGAGAGGGGTTTCTAACAACAGGCTATCTTTCTTACAACTAACAGGTAAAGGACAACTATCAAGTAGACTATGTGCAATAAAAGAGTGTGTAGCACCCAGGTCAACCAGAACAGATATAAAGCAAGAAGAAGACAAATCAGAATGAAATAACTCCATCTAACCTGTCACCACTCGCGGGTTGACTACCGCCTCCGGCTGACTCATAGCATAGAATTGACCTGTTGCTTGTTGTCGTCCTCACCCTCTGCTTCCTTAAGCAGACGATCCCGCTTGCAATGCTTGACCACGTCCTCACCCACTAGACTGTTGTCTGTCTGACACTTGTTGACTCTGTCTTGGTTTTTGCGTTACTTCAACGTCTCTCCTTGGGCAATTTGACCTCAAAGACCCAGTCTATCCACATTGATAACATGACATGCTTTCCAACTGTGGTCTAGACGGCCTTGTCACTGTCACTAAAGCGGTATTGTGTGCTTTGGATGGTGAAAATCCACGCCCTCTTCCCTTACTTGGAGACCACTGAGATGGTACATGAGAACTCTGCATTACGGAAGGTGTCAAAAACCTTAGCTTCTTGAAGCCACCATATCTTTGTCCCTGGAACTGAGCAGGCCTTTTCCTATTCATGGACTCCCTTTTCTCCCTGACAGATTGTTCAATACTGCAGTCGAACTCCACGAATGTGGAAAACCGCTCTTGATTTTCCAAAGCATCAGTAGGTGTCGACAGCTCAGCACTCAAACCTTTCTCAAACCGCCTGATCTGCTCATCATCTGTCGCCGCCATGTGAGGATAAAACCTCAGTAAGTCCATGAACTTGGATTCATACTCGGTGATGCTCATCGACCCTTGGCGTAGATGCTCAAACTGGTTAATCTTCTCATCCAGATACGTCTTCGAAAAGCATATGTTGATGAACTCTCGCCAGAAAACCTCCCAACTGATCACCTCACCAGGTCGCTTCTCCTCCTTGATGGCCCACCAGTGGCCAACACTACCCTTCAGAAGGTAGACAGCGTGCTTGACTTTGTCTGCTTCAGGGATGTTGAGAATCTGGAAGGCCTTCTCGAGACCTGTCAGCCACAGATTTGCATCCTCCGGATCATCCGTTCCAGCGTAATCTGAAGCTCTGACTCGCCGAAGCCGCTCAAAGGTCTTCCCAATGCCTGAGATTCACCATGGGGAGCATGTGCTCTTGGCGGGGGCATTGGTACTCTTTCCACCATGTGATTCATCGTAGCCATCAACTATCCCATAAGCTACTGGTAGGCAGGGTTTTCAAGAATGGCTGGGTCAAGTTGGGGGACCTCAGGCACCCGATCTTCATGTGCCTGCACTCTAGCTCCATCAACTGATGCAGCCTCACTGCTCTCGACAGCATGTTCTTCATGGTTTTCAGACATCTTTAAGCTTTATCTTTCACTGAGGGCAGAAGATTATTGTATAAAATCTAGAAAACTCACAAGAACAGACGCAACCTAGTCCTAGATCCCTATAGACTCAGCGAACCTAGGGCTCTGATACCAAACTAACTATGACACCCCGCCATCACACAGAAAGCGAGACGACAGGCGAAAACGTGCGGAACCACAAATTACCGAAAACACGGGTTAATTAAAACCGATTGCGGAAAGCATACATAAGAGAACTTTTGCATCCAGATCCTGTAGAGAAATATGTTATAAAAATATTACAAGCATTGATATATGCCCACATCTTATCAGAACCAGCTATATTGTCAGCACTAGATTTCATTACATGTTTATACATACATAACGGGCCACGTACGGCCAGTAGCAGGATATACAAAATTACAACAACTAGACATCATGAAATGTCGTCAAACACCTCTGAGGACCTGAGAATACAGGGTTGACTCTAGGACTCTACTACAAAACTACCAAAACAGCAGCATGTCCATCTCTTGCCTTCTACTGCTCTTCTTGCTGCTCGGCCGCAACCTCACGACTACCACCACGTCTAGAGAGATCACCTAAAAAGGTTGTAAACCAGCAGGGTGAGACACACAATCCCAGCGAGAAACATAACTCCCCACCGAAACTATAAAACCTCAGAAGATTAAAGCAATGAAAGCAGATAACTGATAAAGCGTATAACAAGAGTAGTATACTGAGTAAGACCATTATTCCCATCATTCTTACCAAGATATTCATGAGGCCTATGTCTAGATTTCCTTTATGGAACATGATTGACAAGATAAGCTTTATAAGAACTTATCACAAAATATAAGGATCGTACACATAACTGCAAGGTATAACTAGATCAGCTATATAAGCAAGGCCTCAATCAATTTTATGTGTTTTGCTCTAAGCAATATATACTATTTGGCTAGATTACATTTTATTATTCCCGGAGGAAGTGAGTTGTCCCTGCTCAAATCCAACCTTTGGTTGTGAAGCCCAAAAACTGATGCCATACAAGGTCAATGGGAGAGTCAGACTCCATGACCTCACCTCCTTGTGGTCAGTGCACAAAAACCAAAGTAGGACCGTAGTCTCATGCTTATATGGCCTCAGCCTCAGGGTCAGCTCCGCAAGCTACCCATATCTCTAGCTCACCCTGACACAGGTGCTAGTATACTTTTGAGACACAGACCTGATCACCGTGCTCTTGAGCCATGAACACAATCATGCTCTAACTCATTGAGTCATGGGCCTGTTCACCATGCTTTTTACCATATGGAGTCTACAATCACAGTTGCACTCTAACCCTCCTATTTTCGGCTAGGAGACAACCCTGCATATTCAACAATATGCACTCCAAGTGATCCCGTAGGATAAACCTGTTTCACCATCACCAAATTTTGACGATGATGGATCTATGGCCAGGGCAAACTACATGATATGTTCTACCGTAACTATTTAGTATATTTTAAGAGAGTTGTTGCGGCAACCAAGTTACACAGCATCGAGTTACATTATCACTGTCACTATTATGGGATCTCAATCCCTCCTCACAGATTGCTACTGCCTCTCAAGGCATTAACATCCTGCATCAACATCCTAGGATAGCAATCCCTTATCTCATCATCAGAGCATAACACCTCAACTAGGCACTCAGCCTTTATCAGGTCCTC
The DNA here is from genome assembly GCA_963693085.1 of Alisma plantago-aquatica. NCBI lineage: Eukaryota > Viridiplantae > Streptophyta > Magnoliopsida > Alismatales > Alismataceae > Alisma > Alisma plantago-aquatica. Next base: position 864,454,976 of record OY856412.1, read on the forward strand.
AGACCCATCTCATCATACTGGTGATGCATGTTATCTCATCAACAAAGATTATCATCGTGATTACAATTTTAATCAAACACATATGCCTCATAGCTCTTACATGGCTATGAATTCATCTGATACACCTGCATGGTTAGTATGCACATCAAGAGAGATAACTTAAAATCACCAGACATAGCTCTTACTCATTATCATGTTATTAGGGTTTGCAGATGCACATGTCATGATCATAATCATATGAAGCAGACATTGTATCAGTTTTATTATTGCTATCAAATCATGGGAATCCGTCTATGCTTTTTACCTTATAAACTTGAGCAGGCATATTATCATCTTAACTGGCATTATCTTTAAACATCCAACATAAAATAGGTTTGCAAACTATCATCCATACTTCATTATCAACAAAGATGCGATTACATGATAAAGGACAACTAGGTAGGGTGTCTGGGTCAGACATGACCCTCACCAAATGTGCCTGCTACCCTCACTAGAAGTGTGACGGGTAGGGCAACCCTTACTACATGTGGTATCGGGCAGGGTAAAAATGCTCACGTAAGGCTCTATCGATTTGGCCATCATCATGTCGTACACTTATGCATAGAGGGTGATGAGCAGACCAACACCCAGGGTATCGTGCAAACTAGTTCAAGAATTGTGTCGTACAGCCAGGTGCTAAGGGATGTGTCGGGCATCATAACTACCCAACGACCAAGAACTCTATTGCCCATCTAGGTTTAGGGTTGCATGTTGGGCAGCCCACATCACTTCATCAGCTAAGGTTCATATGGACCAGGAGCATGGCACCCAAGACCAAACCCTAACGCCCAACCAGCATACCATATCGTCTAAGACATCATGTTGTCCAAGGCACCCTATCGACCATGGGCAAGGTGGCCACTGAAGCACCATATCGGCCAACTCAACTTAGGGTGTGCCATGCAACCACAAACCCCATGCCCGACACAAGGTTTACCCATCATACTCATAACATTCAAGGGAGAGGCTAGGGTGTCGCCCACCTATTACAAACAATACTAAGGTGCCACAAGAAGGCCTATCATCCATCTAGGTCAAGCACCTTATATCGTCCACCACTAAGGCACCTATTAGGGTTCCACCATGCAACCACCATATCGGTCAACTCAAGACCAAACTATGTCACCCAAAACATAGATAACTTAGTAGACACCATGCCAGCCAAGGGAACATCCAAAGCAAGGAAAAACATCTCGGCCAAAGCATATCGTCCGAGGATACTAACAAGGTGAAAGGGTCATATCGGGCACAAAGCCAACAGGGTTTCACGAACATATCGGCCAAGCTAAAACCCACAAAATGGTATATCATACAAGGACACAAGAACCTCACCAAGATGGTCATCTTCAACCTCAAACTCCTTAGCAACAAACCCTAATTGATCAATATAGTTGGCTCACCTCTCAACAACTAAGAGAGAGGGGTTTTGCACAACCTCCAACACAAATCGGGCAACATGATGAAACCTATCCAACTTAGGTCATCACTCATCCAAAGTTTCACCTCTCAAATCCATGGTGAGAGGAGGGCATTGCCCAAGAAACTAGAGTATAGGCTCACCTCTCAACAACCAAGAGAGAGGGGTATTGCCTATATCACTAGGGCTCAAACTCACTTCTCAAAACCAAGGAGAGAAAGGGGTATTGCCCCCAAAGGAAACCCTAATCAATGGGTTCGGCTAACTAGGTCCAAAGGTACACAACATCAACCACAACAACAAGATCACTATATCCACAAGATTAAAGGTACATACTAGAGCAAGAGACATATCTAACAACATGCATGGCCGATCAAGATCATATATGAACATGTAACATAATAGAAGGTAGTATAGTTAGGGTTAGAAATTATGTAACCCGCCTTAAGCAAGATCCTCAAGCTCTAAGGCTTCAAGCTTTAAGCTTCTAGCTCCAAAGCACACCACCTTCGGCCACCTCAAGGAAAGGGACAAAGCTCATAACAACCATGGCCGAAGAGCAAGAAAGAAGGAGAAGGAGATGCTAAGGAGAGAGAGGAGATGCTTACCAAGGAAGCAAGGCTCACCTATAGATCGCCCATCAAGCTAGAGGAAGAAGAAGAGAACTCCTTCAAAGGGATCGGCCACCAAGCACCAAGGGAGGTGTAACGTGCACCAAGGAAGAGAGGAGGCAACAAAGAACTAAATGGATCCTAATCAAGTGAAAGGGGAGATATATATAGAAAAGGATGAAGGGGGAAACAAGGCAAGGTGTCATCCCTCTTAGGGACACATGTCCAACGTCTTGCCACCTTGCGAACCATATGTGCATGTCATGCCACCCACTATCAAAGGATAGCCACTTTTCCAAGGTATGGTGACACAACCAAAGCTAGGTTACATGGGTGACACACCCTCTTGGACGATACACTCATGGGTGACACACTTCTTGGCCGACACAACTCATGGTTGATACAAAGCTTCAAACACCTCCTTGCCTGATACAAGGTCAAACAAGGCAAGACAGAGCCCAAACAAGGCAAAAAAAGGCCCAAGGCTACTCAAAGCAACGAGCCCAACCCATCCTCTCAACCCTAGAGGATGCAAGGAGAGAGAGAGCATCTCTCAAGGTGACAAACTTTCTCATCAACCCTAAAACTTGGGTTATTTGCAAGTAGCACCTACAACTCTCATGAAGCACAAACGAACCCTAATCACCATTAGTGATTAGCAAGCAACTAAACACAAGGGTTAGGCAAAGCAAACAAGATAAGCCCAAAATGGAGGTCAGGGTCCTTACAGATATTGTATATGAAAACAACAAAAAAAATAATCTAAGAACTACATGAACACTCTATTCATAATTTCTACAGAAGGGGTAAACAAATGGTTAGTCTAAAGGACTCATATGAAAAGATGTCTTCAGTACATCATCAGGCTTAAATTCTCAACTGATGATAGACTTGTGAGACCCCTAACTTTGCTTAAATGATTGAACATGCATAATTACCATAATTAAATTCTTTGAACCCTAGTATAACCTTTTTATATGCTTTTTAATCACAAGACAAGCATAAGTTTCAAATTTGGTCCAATTTGGACACTGTTTGTGCAAGTTATGCAATTTTATGCACATTTTGGACTTTTATGCAGTTTACCCAATTAAGAGGTTCATTTGCAAATTTTCACTTGCATTATGGTCCTTGAATGTTCTATTATCATTATTTAGCATTTTGATTCATGGTGTTCTTAACAGTACCTTGGTTTGGAGGTGTTTTCTTCAAGGGTATTTTAGGGTTTACCCCTTTATGGAAGAGCTACCTTTAGGAGTTATCAACCAATGGTTTATTTGTTTGGCTTGGAAATTCAAAAAACGGTGCCTAAGCAGGTATCCATGAATGGTGGGGCATCCACTTGTGTGGTTTCTTGTATATCCTTAATAGTTTACGACCATGGACACATGGGGAAGCTACTTGTACACATCATGCTTGCTTCCATCCTTATCCATGGGCTATATCTACCTCTTCCTTGCCCAAGTACAAAACCTTTGCATAATTTTTCTTTCCTATAACCTAGATAAATGACTCCACTCTATTTTTCTTTAGATTCAAGTGCTCTAAGGTATAATACGACCTTTTTTTGGAGAAGAAGTTCTCCTAGAGCTCCATCTAGCCCTGCCTAGGGTTTCCAAGGTCATCTTTTAGGGATTTTGACCAAGGCAAGTTGTTTTCTTCCTTCCTACTCCATTTTTCTTTCTCTTATCCTTCCTTAGACCTTCCTCTAGGTAAAACTCTACTGTTCCATGGTAAAAGTTGCTTTAGATCTCAAGATCCTACCTTTCTTGCTTCTTCTTCTAGGGTTTTGATTCCTTGTGAAGAAGGGTGCCTACTTGGACGACATCAGAGCTTCTTCTTGGGTTTTCTACCTTTTTGGCTCTTCTTGATTTTATTGTTTTATTCTTCTCAGTAGAGGTGAGTTTCATGACCCTATTTACTTATATTGTTTACGTAAGCTTTAGCTCATGTTCTTGCTTAAAAATGGTGATTTAAGCATTAAGAAGCTAAGCTTGTTTGGGATTTCAATTTTTATGGTGTTTCCTATTTTGTTTATAGTTATAGATGAACCTATAATCATGTGCACGTTCTTCCTAAGGAAGGAGGTGACTTAGTTCATGGTGGTATCACCACCTATGCTGCTAAGCACCTATCAATCGATGGTCCATATTAGGGTTTCTAGGTTGTTTTCTGCTCTAGACATATGACCCGATGGTGTGGTCTTCACTACAACTGAAGGTGGTGACCAAGGGTGATGAATGATGGTGTGAACTAATAGTCACTCCCTAGGTCAGTTTTAGGCTCTCTTGGAATGTCAATGAGCAATGGTTTGATTCTCTAATGTTGTTATCAATCTATGATGACATTAGCTTAATATCCGATGGTGTTAAATGAATATAGTGTTGATCCTATCAACCGATGGTGACCTAAGATGTCACAACCAATGGTAGATTAGGTCACAATGACTAATGGCGAGACAAGGCTTTAGATGTAGCTTCAATTAAGCCCTAACCCAATAGTTTCTTGGATTAAATGATTCAAGGGTTAGACCTATACTCCAAATGATGGTTTTAAAATATGAACTTGATCCAATGGTTAGGATCTAACAATTATTCATCCAATAATTTTGATTATAATGGACTTGATCCAATGGTTGATATTATATGCTTCAACATGCAATGGTTTGGATTGAAACCTATAGTATTACATGTGAGTTCTAACCATCTAAATTTGATGGTTTCCTTCATGTGATCAATTTAAGGAGCTGTCGGTTGATATAATGGCTTGCTTAAAATGTACAACCAATGAGGGATTAAACCCCAAAACCTAGGGTGCCCCTTTATGTTGTAAAATAAGGTATGTTTAGGGTTTAGTGGTGATGCTTTCTAGGTCACAACTCAATGGATTTACATATGGATTGTTAAGATGTAAGGTGTTTACTTATGTAAATAACCAATGATTTTACCTTTTCAACATCCAATGGTTCTGGATGATGTTGTGGTATGGTGATATGGGTTGAACGATGATGGAAACCATGGAGGTTTGCCTTTAATAAGATAGTCTTACCTTTTCCCTTATATGAATAGAATAAATAATGACCATATCATGTTGACATGTAACCCTAATGGGATATAGCTTGTTATACTTAATCCTAATGAACTCAAATGATGATGGGTAACTATGATCAACCTTCCTTATTAGAATAATAAAATAATGGAGTCTCTCTTAATTTTGTGGAATGTTAGTATACTATGATTTGATGGTAACTTCCTGAGTTATGCATGGATCCATACTTGATAATGGTATGGAATGTGTTGACTATGTTGTGTCTTATGCATCCAAGATTTATATAGGGATTCTACGGTTAAGGTTTGTGAATGAATGTTGAACTATAAATTTAAGTACATACCTTGCTAAACCTAACCCTAATGCAAGTAGTGAATGGTGCTTAATCACATTATCCTTTCTTGAATGCTTAATATAACGATGGAATATCCTTTCTAACATTTGATTGAACTATGATGTGTTGATTGGTGGTCATCATAGCTTCATGATCTATGCTTTCTTATAATTTTGACATAGCACTGGTCAGTTAGATTTTGAGAGGTATCCTCAAATTCCTTACGAAGTAATAAAAGATGTAACACAACCGTGTAGCATATCTATTTAGGGTTATACACAATGCTTCACATTGGATGATAACCCTGGTTTGTTTTGCTTACATAGAGATGATGTATGGTATTATAAGAAATGATAGATATGCTTATGTTATAGTGATGCTCATGTTGTAAACATACTTATGTTGTCAGATATGCTGACAATGATAATTAAGATGATATATTAGACACTGATAAATAAAATTATGCTATTAGCCATGTTTAATACTGCTAGACATGCCTCTATAATTAGAAATTCTCAAACTACTAATCATGATTATGCAGTTAGTTGTGTTTATGATGTTATCTCTACTCATGATGTAGACTTGCTCATTTTATTAAACATGCTATTATTGATCATAATGTTATGCTTCTAAGACATATTCATGATGTTGAGATACTTTTGCTACTAGATTGCTTATGATGTTAGCAAAGCATATGATGATATCCAGACTAATGAAGATGATTATTATTAAATTCAATCCTAGGAAAACTGAGTAGATATCTTATAAAAGAAATGGATTTATCTATTATCTGTATATACATTGATCAACATACTTGTTGCTAAGCTCATTTGGTTAACCTGTTTAGCATGCTTGAACTGTTCAATATACTCAATTGTTTATTCAATACTTCAACTACTCATTTTATATAATGTATAATCTGTTATAAACAATATCTGTTGGAAAGAGTTATATCTCTCGTTGGGACTGGTTCTCACCTTGTGGGTCACCACACATTTTTAGGCGATCAACAACAATGGCAGCAAGGAGTATCTGAGGTGATGGACCCTAGAGGGTAGTTTGGTTGTCTAATATTTCCTAGAGTCATCCCTATACTCTCTGGTCTAGGTGAAAAGTCTGTATATGGTATTTTGATTTCATCGAGCTTTTACTAGCATGTTGATGCTTGTATATGTGAAATATGTAGATAGTGCTCCTTTGTAAAGTTTATGGTGTAGCTAAGGCTACATGGAAATTGTAAAGGATATTGAGCATTATGTAAATGTTCCTGAGCAATTGGGAAATGGTGAAATCAGTTTTAATTTGCCATATTTTCTGGGTTTGTGTTTAATTAATGAGTAATCGTGTTTTTTATTTCGATTAATCTTGTATAGTGTAATGGGTTATTTCAATACTTGCCTCAAATCTATCTTGGTAAATATTGTTGCTTCTTTGAGTTGATCCAACAAATCATCAATTCATGGAAAAGGGCACCTAACTTTGACTGTGATCTTGTTAAGCTATATGTAATCAATGTACATCACCACATCCTTCCTTTAAATAAACAAAACTGGTGGTACCTTGGTAAAGTAACTAGTTATGTAAAGCCTTTGTCTAATATTTCTTGCAACTATGTTTGACATTCAGGCCTTATTGACCTATATTACTACGGTAGGGTACACTTGTGTTTTGACCATATAGAAAATACCTATCAAGTTTTTGGTGTCGTTGTCGGGGAAATGGTAACTTCAACACTACGAGTGTTGTAATCGACCATTCTAGTCCAACCCTTTTATTTCCCTTTTATCCATTTAAAGCTACATTCTAAATATTCTTATTTCTTTTACCACTAGTACTGTGTTCTCACAATATTTTTTGCTATTTTTAGGTACTAGTGCATGGTGCATACCCGAGCCAACGACTACAAAGAGTTGTCTCCATCAGGCTTAGGTCAAGTAGAGCTCCTACGTAGAGGATGAGAGTACGTAGGATCAGTGGATAGATTTAATCAAACCCTACCACCTATACCTCCATCAGAAGAACTTGAACCATCAAAGGAACCTGAGCCATCAGAAATGGGTGGCCAAGAAGAAGAACATACGGTCTAGGAAAGGATCAAGGCATATTCTTCAATGGCTCAAAAAGGTCCAATTAAGAGATGAGACATGAATGTCAGCAGATACAAGATTGATCCAGGGTTGGTTTCATTAGTCAAATCACATGCCTTTCATGGCCACAACTTTGAAGATATGATGACACATATAAGTAATTTTGTAGAAATTTGTGATATGATCAAGATAGATGGGGTGCCGACAATTGTCATATACTTGAAGCTCTTTCCATCATCATTGGCAGACACTTCCAAGTGGTTTCATAACCTTGATGATGAATGCATTGAAACTTGGGAACAAATATTTGATGCTTTCTTCAAACGATACTCCCCCCCAGAAGACAAACGACTTGGTCAAGAAAATCCACAACTTCAAACAATAAGGTGATGAGTCATATTCTGAGGCATGGGAGAGATTCCAGAAAATGTTGTAGAAGGTCCCTCGCAATGGCATTAATTTGTTAGGTCAAGCAAAGATTTTCTACTACATTCTGCATAAGGGAGAAAGGACCCCACTTGATCGCGTAGGAGCGGGTTTCTTCCTCAACAACAAGCCAGTCCGCTATCACAAAATCTTAAAGAACATATCTAAGAATCAAACATGGGGAGAAGAGAGAGAGCACCCTGAAACCCTTAAAAATGTTGGAGAGTCCAAGGTTATTTTGGCACTGAATGAGAAGTTGGGCTTGTTTTCTATGAAGTTGTGTGCTAAATATGAAAATTCTTCAGAAGGGGAAGATGAGGAGTGCAAGTTTGTAGGAAAACAACAACATTAAAGGAATAATGACTAGTCTTAAAGGAAAGATCCTAAGTTCTCCTGGAAGGATCCTAATAATTTCTAGAAAGACCCATCCCAGGCACATAGACTAAGCCACAACAAGTTAGTGGTCAATAATAGGACAGGGGTCCCACTAAAATTGACCACATTGAAGAGATGTTCAAGAAGTTAGTAAATCAAAATGAAGTGCTTATCAGCCAGAATCAAAGAGAACTACAGAACCAAGGAGCACATATCTGCAGTATAGAAACACAGAATTCTAAAATAGTAGCGAAAGTGGCTTCCTTGAAGAAGCTAGGACAACAAGGGTTTCCTATGAACACTAATGTAACTTCTGGAAATCAACAAGTCAAGGCGGTATTACTTTGTAGTGGAAGAAAATTACTTGATGACAAACCATCTAGTTCATATGCAAGAGAGGCCACAGGTGATAAGACAAGGTAGTGACTATAGATACAATGGAACTAGATATTGTAGCAGAGGAAAAGACAGATGAGGAAGAGGTTGATGAGACAGAGGCTACAAGAAAAAAGACATTTATCCCACCTCATCAAAGGAAAGTGGTAAAGTCTGTGCCCTTTCCAAACAGTCTAAAAGCAACCAAGGCGGGTCAACAATTTAAAAAAAATGGACAACTTTAAAAAATTTCATGCCAATGTCCCCTTGATTGATGCAATCGAGCAGATCCCTTCATGTGGCAAATTTCTAAAGGATCTGATCAACAAGAAGAGGAGGATAGATGAGGTGGTAGTTTTAAAGGATCAAGTTAGTGCTTTTATTCTGGGTACATTGCCACTGAAAAGACAAGATCTAGGTTGTTCTAATATATGATGTTTTATTGAGAAGATTATATTTGGAAAGGCCATATGTAACTCAGGGGCTAGCATCAATCTTATGCCCTTGACTACTTTCAAGAAGCTAGGTCTACAAGAGTCCAAAAAGAGCAATGTGACTATTCAGCTAGATGACAACTAAGTGGTGAGGCCTTATGGTATTTGCGAGGATGTTCTTGTCAAGGTGAACATGTTTGTATTTCTAGAAAATTTTGTTATCATAGAGATGCAAGATGGGCAAGGCAACAAGTTATTTCTAGGGAGGCCATTCCAAGACACAACTGATATGATTCTGGAAATGGGCAGAGGAAGACTGGCATTGAGCAACAGAGAATAACAATTTGAAATCTTGATGTTTGAGCCTACACAGACTGCCAAAGCTAAAGCACAATGTCATATGTTGTTGCAAGTCCAAGAGAATGTGTCATTATTTTTGGGGAAGCCATTTCTTGAGATGGAACATGTGATGACACAAATCCATAGAGGCAAACTAGCGTTGGACATCTTGGACAACACAAAGGAGATATTTTTAATAAAGGTGGTTCAACATCCTGAAGATAAAGAAGATGAATATTGCCTAGCAACAATGGAGGAGACACCCTCTATCTCTCTTGTTCAAGCATATCCACAGCTACCTTTAGAGGCACGTTTCATGAATCTAGTATATGATTATACCATATACTATTTTTTTTGGAGGAGTGTGTCTTTCGTCTCAAGACCTTGCCATGCTACTATACCAGACATTTTGAGGATTTGGGACCACCCCTACCACCAATGGTCCCTTATTTGTTGAATCCCTCATATTTGGAGTAGAAGCCATTGCCACCTCACTTGAACTACATTTTCCTGGCGACAGAGGAAAAATTCCAGTCATAATCTTGGCTTCACTAAGCGTTTGAGAGGAGGAGCAACTACTTGGCATTTTAAAGAACCACCATGCAGGGTCAGGCTGGTCTGTGGCATACATAAAGGGGATCTCCCCTAGTTTCTATCAATACAAGATCAGACTGGAGGAAGGAGACAAGGTTATAGTGTGTCATCAACATCGAATCAACCCCATCATGACTGAGGTAGTGAAAAAAGAGGTAGTGAAAATTTTATATGCATGTATTATATATGCTATCTATTATTCAAACTAGGTTAGTCCAACACAGGTGGTTCCTAAAAGGGGGGTATAATGGTCACTACTAACTCTAATGATGAGTTGATTTCTACTAGACTAGTGACTGGGTGGCATGTTTGCATAGACTATAGACGTTGGAATGTTGCCACACTAAAAGATCATTTTCCACTCCATTTTATTGACCAGATTTTAGAGCGGCTCACCGAACGCTCTCATTTTTGTTTCCTTGACAGTTATTCGGGATAAAATCAAATTTCTATTGAGCCACAGGACCAAGAGAATTTGACTTTCACTTGTCCTTATGGTACATTTGCATATCGATGTATGTCATTTGGTCTTTACAATGCACCGACCACTTTCCAGTGATGTATGCTTGCCATCAATCCGATATGGTAGAGCAATGTATGGAAGTGTTTATGGATGATTTTTTGGTGTACAGGAAGTCCTTTGATGATTGCCTTGACAATATAGATAAGGTGTTGCAAAGATGCAAGGACACTCACCTTGTTTTGAATTGGGAAAAGTGTCACATGATGGTGAGTGAAGGAATTATCCTAGGACACAAGGTGTCCAATAAAGGATTGGAGGTAGATCAAGTCAAAATAGAGGTGATCTCCAAACTACCTCCACCTTCATCGGTGAAGGGAGTAAGGAGCTTTTTAGGACACATCGGATTCTAGTGCCGCTTTATCAAATATTTTCTAAGATTGCTAAACCGCTCTCCGAGTTATTAGAAAAGGATGTTGAATTTAAGTTCGGCAAGTGATGTTTGAAATCTTTCAAGGTGTTGAAGAAGAAGTTGGTCTCCACACCCATTGTCCAGGCTCTAGATTAGAGTCAACCTTTTGAGCTGATGTGTGACACATCAAAATAAGAAGTAGGGATTGTTCTAGGCCAACGCCGAGATAAATTCCCCGTAGTCATCTATTATGCATCCAAAACTTTAATCCCTAATTGAATTATACAACAACTGAAAAGAAGTTGTTAGTGGCTGTTTCCACTTTGAGAAATTCCATCAATATTTGATAGGGGCTAAGGTTGTAGTATGGACTAATAATGCAACCATCAAATACTTGATACAGAAAAAAGATTCTAAGCTCAGGTTGATTAGTTGGATCTCATTATTGTAGGAATTTTATATAGAAATTAAGGACAAAGTCCACACTGAGAATGTGGTGGCGGATCATCTTTCTAGGCTTGAATGAAGGATATTGATATATGTATTGTGGAAGATTTTCCTAATGATCATCTCTTTTCTATGAAAAGCAAAGACCCATGGTTCGCAAACATAGTGAACTATTTGACATGTGGAGAGTTTCTAGGAGATTGGGGATATCAGGAAAAGAAATGGTTCTTCCACTCCTTAAGGAATTATATATGGGATGATCCCATCTTGATCCGGCACTGTAGGGATGGTATTCTAAGGAAGTGTGTGCCGGATTGTGAATTCCAGAGTATCTTGGCACACTGTCATTTTTTTACATACAAGAGGTCATCATGATAGTTCTAGGACTGCGGCTAATGTTTTAGAATGTGGTTTTTATTGGCTGACTATTTTTAAAGATGCGTACGGTTATGTTCGTCATTGTGATGCATGTCAAAGTGCATGTAATATCTCAAAAAGACATGAAATGCCTTTGAATATTTTTCAAGAAATAGATGACTTGTGGGACATAGACTTCATGGGCCCTTTTGTGTCTTAAAATTCTAATCTTTATAGATTACTTGTTGTGGACTATGTATCTAAGTGGGTTGAAGTGATTCCAACCTGCACCAATGACGATCAGGTGGTATGTAGATTTGTGAAAGAACACATTTTTTGTAGGTTTGGGGTGTCTGATGCGATGATTTTGAGTCGCATTTATAGACCTTTTTCATATGTGTTTTATGCTCTAATTAGTCATTTTTATGGATAATATTGCATAATTCACTCATTTCGGTCTTTGCCATCATTTTATGTCAAATCCCCTTAGTTTTATCATTTTGAGCATTATTTATCATATTATCATAATTTGTGTGGATTTATTTGGTCTTGTCTTGGAATTTCAGGAAAAACAAGTATCTGCTTCCGTCGATACCATCGACGGAAGTCGATACCATCGACCAAGCCACAGGTTGCCAGCCGAGAGGAGCAGCACAGAGTCGATACCATCGACACACAAGTCGATGGCATCGAGATACCTTCAGGTTGATGGCGAGGAAGTTGTCGATACCATCGACTCGAGTCGATGCCATAGACACATTGAGGCTACAACGTCGCTAAACGAAAACAACCGACGCTAAAGAGAGTCGATACCATCGACCCTAGTCGATGGTATCGAGATGGACACAGGCACTCAGACGAAAAGAAAAGAAGGCTGCCGCTAATACGCTGGGTCGATACCATCGACCCGCGTCGATGGTATCGACGCCGACAGATATGCGTTGGATTCATTTTGATCTCAATCGGACGGCTGGAGTTATTTGACGACCTAATTAGGGACTTATACCTAATGACGGCCGCCGACACGAGAGGATCATCTAATTTGTCATTGCACAAGTGCCGAGGAGCGGGAGAAAGGAGAACGGAGGCCAGAAGCTCATCCCTGTCGTTCCGGATGCTGCCGAAGACGAATTTCACCACCGAGAGGCGGGAAAGCTCGTGTTCTACGCAAAGGATCCACCGGTTCTTCTCCGTTCAGGGGTTTTCCCATTCAATTCACGTTTTTCATATGATTTCCCCTATTTCTACCATATATTTGTGCGAGATGACCATGTGGGGCTAATCCCCTCCATCTTTAGGACCGGGAGTAGCCCGGGAATGCATTGTATGACAATTTTATATTAATAATTCATATTTTCTCTCTTAAATCCGTGGTATAGTTTCGTTTTCTCCATATATTGTTATGCTTGATCACCATAATAATAACTTAATGCCCTTAATCACTTCGACAGAAGGATTAATGGTTGAAAAGAGATAAAACCTACATTAATCGATAAATCCCTTGACAAAGGAGGTGTAGAATTAATTGTGGAAACTGAGAGATCGTTCGTAATGCGCTTAGTTTAGGGGAATGATTACTACGACGGTGGAATCAACCTAAACCTAAGTAGTGAATTACACCACGACAGTGGGTAATTCTGTTTTCAGGCCACTACCCGGATAGAGAGAGAAGACTGAGGAGTTATATGAAACCTAATGCAATGTTGACCCGCGGTGAACCGCAATCCTAAAGATATCCTTTTGAATTGATTAAATTAACCTTTAATCGATTGTTTGCTTTGTTTTATTTTTATTTTCTTTTAATTTCGACAACAAACCCAACTTTCTTATCCGGCCTAGCTGATCACAATTAGTTAGTAGGAGTCTCCAATAATTCACGTATCCCTGTGTTCGACTCGGGCCTCACAAAGGCCTGTACTACTCGACGCGTATACTTGCATTTTTTAGCACGTAGTAAAATACACATCAAGTTTTTGGCGTCGTTGCCGGGGATACGGCGAATTGTTGGCACTTCGAGTGCTACGAGCGGCCACTCCAGGCCACAAATTTCTCTTTAATTTTCATTCAATTTCAAATATTTCTAAATTTCTTTATAATTGTATTTACTCGTTCAAGCATAGTACTGAACTCAAATTTTCTCATTTCAGGTACTGTGTATGGTGCATACACGTAGTACAGACTACGACAATTGCACACCTGAGGTTCCACCTCCAGGACCTGAGGACGAGGAGCACTACGAGAAAGAGCACCAAGAGGAAATAAATTCTGAATCTGAAGCAGAAGAAATGGCCGAGCCACAGACCATATGGGAGAAGATCAAAGCCTCTTCTTCATCAGCTTCAAAGGGGCCTATAAAGAAGCAGGCGGTCAACATACCAACATATAAGATCGATCCGGCATTGATCAACTTGGTAAAATCAAATGCATTTCACGGGCTGAAGAATGAGGACCCAGTTGCACACATCAGCCAGTTCGTGGAGAACTGTGACATGGTGAAGATCGACCGATTCCCACAAGATGCTTTGTACCTCAAGCTATTCCCAAGTTCCTTGGCAGGAGCAGCAAGATAGTGGCTACATAACCTCGATGATGAGTTCGTTGAATCATGGGATCATATGGTGGAGGTTTTCTTCGAGAGGTTTTTCCCTCCTGAGAAGACCAACGACATGATTAGGAAGATTCACAATTTCACCCAACAGGCGGGTGAAACATATTCTGAGACCTGGGAGCGATTTCAGGTCATGTTGAGGAGATGTCCGCATCATGGGTTGGACAAGGAGACACAGGTGAAGATCTTCTATTTTGCTCTCTCCGAGCATGATAGGAGTAATTTGGACGCAGCCGGTTCAGGATTTTTCTTGAATAACACTGACACGAGATGCTGGGAAATACTGAAGAACATGGCATGAAAGCAATCCTGGGGAGAAAGAGAGAGAGGCCCAATTGAGCAAGCTAGAGTCGCCAGCGAATCAAAGGCAATAAAAGAGCTTAATGAGAAGATGGATCTTCTCGCAAAGAAGTTATTGCAAAAGGAAGGCAATGAGTCCGAAGATGAGGCTCAAGTCAAGTACATCAGGCAACAACAAGGGTACAGGAACAATGACTATTCATGGCGAAAGGACAAAAAGTTCTCATGGAAGGATCCGAACAATTTTCTGCAGGATCCTGACGCCAAGCCTGCACTAGCCACAGAGGACAAGAGCACGGAGTTGCTCAATCAAGTCATCAAGCAAAACCAGGAGTTAATGAACACATTCGGGCAACAAATCAAGCAACAGGGTGAATATATGAACCAATTTGGGCAGACTTTGTAGAGCCACGGGGCTCAAATGAGGACTATAGAGACCTCCATGGCGCAGATGGCAGCAGAAATTGCAAGTCTGAAGAAGCCAGCACATCCGGGTTTTCCGGGGAACACCAATGTTCCCGGGGGAAACCAGCAGGCCAAGGCCATCTTACTGAGAAGTGGCAAGAAGGTGTTGAATCCAAGGAAGGATGACACAAGCACACCGCAGGATAAAGTTGAAGATGCAACCACTAAGGAGCAGCCCACACCTGTCACAGGGCAAGCTGAAGACATAGCTGTGGATGGTAATGAAGAACAAGCTACTGAGGAGGAACCGCAGAAGTTGACACCCTATGTGCCACCCCATCAAAGGGCACATACCGTTCCGGTCCCCTATCCGAATAGTGCAAAGGCAAGGAAGGTAGATGCACAATTCAAGAAATTCTTGGACAGCTTTAGGAAGCTTTCGGTCAATATTCCGTTGTTGGAAGCGATTGAGCAAATCCCGTCATACGGGAAGTTCCTAAAAGATGTCATCACCAAGAAGAGGAAAATACCGGACACAGAGGTCGTGGTGTTGAAGGAGCAAGTGAGTGCTTTCATTATGGGCACTCTACCGCCTAAGAGACAAGATCCCGGATGTTTCAACATTTCTTGTTTTATCGGGAAGTTCAAATTTGGAGAGGCACTATGTGATTCTGGGGCAAGCATCAATTTGATGCCCCTTTCTACATTCAAAAAGCTGGGATTAAAGGAGTCACGGCCGAGCAATATGACTATCCAATTGGCCGATAATTCTGTGGTGTAACCTTATGGAATCTGCGAAGATGTCTTGGTAAAGGTGGACCGATTTGTTTTTTCGGCTGATTTTATGGTTATGGAAATGCAGGATGAGCATGGCAATGAGCTGCTACTTGGACGTCCTTTCCAAGCTACAGCCGATATGATCTTGGAAATGGGAAGAGGTCGCTTGACCTTGGGCATAGCGGATGATCGCTTTGAGATGGTCATGCCCACTAGCACTGCGTCTACTAAAGCAAAAGCACATTGTAACATGGTTAAGCATGTGGATCACAATATCTCACTCTGCCTTGGAAAACCATTCTTGGACATGGCTCATGTGATGAGCAAGATGGATAATGGAACCTTAGCTGTGGACATCATGGAGCAAACTAAAGTTGTCTCTTTATGCAAAGCTGTTGGATTTCCGAATGATGAGAATGAGGACATTCCACCTTCTTGGGAGGATGATGCGATTACTACTTCAGTTGTTGAGGCATATCCGGAATTGCCGTTGGAGGCGTGTCTGTTGAATGTCACCTATGATTGGATGCGGAGTAAATCACTCAAGGAGTGTGCCAAAATGCTTCAGATGCTTCCATGTTTCTACACGAGGCACTATGAAGATTTAGGTACACTTCCCCCACCGCTGCAATCATCTCTCATTTGCCCGCCTGAGTTGGAGTTGAAGCCGCTGCCCCCGCATCTTAAGTATGTCTTTCTAGCTGAGTAGGACAAGTTATCAGTGATTGTATCTGCTTACTTGAGTACGGATGAGGAGGAGCAACTACTGATAGTGCTCAAGAACCACTGAGGAGCTTTTGGGTGGTCTGTTGCAGACATCAAGGGGATCTCCCCTACACTTTGCGAGCATAAGATTCGGCTCGATGAGGGAGCCAAGCCAGTCATTCAGCCTCAGAGACGTTTGAATCCGAGCATGATGGAGGTTGTGAAGAAGGAAGTCATAAAACTTCTTGCTGCAGGGATCATATATGCCATATCAGACTCGACGTGGGTGAGTCCCACACAGGTAGTCCCTAAGAAGGGGGGAATTATTGTTACTACAAATCTGTTGAATGAACCTGTCACCACCCGATTGGTAACCGGGTGGCGAGTTTGCATTGACTACCGCCGACTGAATGCCGCCACTCTGAAAGATCATTTTCCTTTGCCATTTATCGATCAAATTTTGGAACGTCTTTCCGGTCGGTCGCATTTTTGTTTTCTGGATGGGTATTCGGGTTATAACCAGATTTCGATTGATCCTTTGGATCAAGAGAAGTCTACGTTCACCTGTCCCTATGGGACTTTTACTTACCGACGTATGCCGTTTGGATTATGTAATGCACCGGAGACGTTTCAACGCTGCATGCTCGCCATATTCTCTGACATGGTGGAGCGTTGTCTTGAGGTTTTCATGGACGACTTCTCAGTTTACGGTGCGTCTTTTGATGAGTGTCTATATAATCTGGACAAGGTGCTGCAGCGTTGTGAGGATACACACTTGGTCCTCAATTGGGAGAAATGTCACATGATGGTGACAGAGGGAATAGTGCTAGGACACAAGGTGTCTAGCAAAGGTCTTGAGGTAGACCCAGTCAAAATTGAGGTGATTTCCAAGCTACCCCCACCAAATTCTGTAAAAGGGGTGAGAAGCTTTTTGGGACACGCCAGGTTTTATCGGCGATTCATTAAGGATTTTTCTAAAATTGCAAAACCTTTATCCGAATTGTTGGAAAAAGATGCGGTTTTTGATTTCAACGATAAGTGTCTTCACGCATTCGAAGTTTTGAAAGAAAAATTGATTTCGGCTCCGGTTGTTCAAACGCCGGATTGGACAAAACCATTCGAGTTGATGTGTGACGCTTCAGATTATGCAGTAGGAGCCGTTTTGGGGCAAAGGGTAGATAATAAGCCCGCTGTGATTTTCTACGCTTCCAAAACGCTTAATGATGCTCAATTGAACTATACAACTACAGAAAAAGAATTACTTGCCGTTGTGTTTGCTTTTGAAAAATTTCAGCAGTATTTAGTGGGATCCAAAGTAGTTGTATGGACCGATCATGCTGCGATAAAATATTTGATGGAGAAAAAGGATGCAAAGCCTAGACTCATTAGGTGGATTTTGCTTTTACAAGAATTTGATATTGAAATCAAGGACAAGTCCAGAATTGAAAATGTGGTGGCTGATCATTTGTCTAGGTTAGACAGGGTAGATGAAAAAGATTTACACATACCCATAACCGAGACGTTTCCCGATGAACAACTTTTAAAAATTAATTCTAAAGAACCGTGGTTTGCTGAAATTGTTAACTATTTGGCTTGCAGAATCATCCCGGAAGACTGGTCTTATCAAGAGAAAAAGAATTTCTTTCATTCTTTGAGATACTATTTTTGGGATGACCCAATTCTTTTGAAGCAGTGCAGGGATGGTATTCTACGCAGGTGTGTGCCGGAGGTGGAGTACGAGAGTGTTCTCCACCATTGCCATGTGTCGCCTACGGGAGGACACCATGCCAGTTCACGGACAGCAGCCAAAGTGTTGGAAAGCGGCCTTTATTGGCCAACTTTGTTTCGGGATGCCTACGATTTTGTAAGGCAATGTGACCCGTGCCAGCGAGCAGGTAACATTTCGAAGAGACAAGAGATGCCCCTGAATGTATTTCAGGAAGTTGAGGTATTTGACTTGTGGGGCATAGACTTCATGGGACCCTTTGTGTCCTTGAATTCAAATTTGTATATCTTGCTTGCTGTTGACTATGTGTCGAAGTGGGTGGAAGCAATCCCCACAAGGACTAATGATTCTAATGTAGTGTGCAGGTTTGTGAAGGAAAATATTTTCTGCAGGTTTGGGATACCCCGAATGATAATAAGTGATGGGGGCACACACTTCCGGAATCAGAAATTTTCGACACTTTTGAAGAAATATGGGGTCAAACACAACATCGGCACCCCATATCATCCACAGACGCAAGGCCAAGTGGAGGTCTCAAATCGGGAAATCAAGAAGATTCTAGAACGGACAGTGGCATCCACAAGGAAAAATTGGACTGCCTTACTACCGGACGCACTTTGGGCGTATAGAACGGCGTACAAAACACCTATAGGCACCACGCCTTTTAGGTTGGCGTATGGCCGGGCTTGCCACCTTCCGGTGGAGTTAGAGCACAAGGCCCATTGGGCGCTTCGAAGGCTGAATTTGAGTTATGATGAAGCCGGGAGAAAGAGGATGTTCGAGTTGAATGAACTAGATGAGTTACGCATGACAGCATATGAGAATGCCCGCATATACAAGGAGCGCACAAAACTGATCCACGATCGTCATATTGAGATGCGCACGTTCAAAAAGGGAGATAGCGTTCTATTGTTTAACTCCCGCCTCAAGTTGCATCCCGGGAAGCTGAAGTCCCGGTGGAGTGGACCATTCGTAGTGGAAGAGGTGAGACCGCACGGTGTGATTCTTGTGCGTGATGGAGATGCCACGTTCTTGGTGAACGGACAGCGGTTGAAGTTGTATTTTGGTGAAAATTACAAGAGAAAAGTGAATGAGGTCAAACTCATTACACTTGTGGATGAATGAGATGCTGGGAAGATGTCTAGCCTAAGACGTTAAATAAGGGCGCTTGTTGGGAGGCAACCCAACCATTGGTACATTAGGATAGTTTAATTATAGTCATAGATTGCTTTCATTGCGTTAAAATTCTAGTGTAAAGAAGATACCTTGATCCGTTTGTTCAATGTGCAGGCACAGGCAGGGTCGATACCATCGACACACTGGTCGATGGTATCGACATAGGTTCAGGTCGACAGCTGCAAAAAATTGCTCTGAGTCGATACTATCGACGGTCCCGTCGATGGTATCGACATACCTACAGGCAGGTTGCGTAATAATTGTCGATAGTATCGACACACCAGTCGATACCATCGAGATCTCTGGAGAAGTTCAGAACGATTTGTCTCAGTCAACTCGATACCATCGACGGCCTCGTCGATGGTATCGACATGGTCACAGGTTGAAATGAAAAAGTGGCGGTGTCGCAATGAAGTCAAGTCGATACTATCGACATCTGTCGATGGTATCGACATCCATGTCACCGATCCGCGCAAAGACATCGACGGCGATCGCGAGTCCACGTCAGCAATCCGGTGCTGCGTCGATACCATCGACCCGCGTCGATGGTATCGACAGGTTAGCAATCCGGGTTTCCCGATCCAGCAAACGTCAGCCGTCGATACTCGCGAGGGAGGCGGATAGAAGCGAGACGTGTCGATACCATCGACCCGCGTCGATGGTATCGACGGGTCAACAGTGGCGCCGGCCAAGTCTATATAAGGAGAATTGCAACGTCATTTGACGTCACACCTTCAGAGCAAACTTCCTCCTTTGCGCCGAGTACTCCCCCGAGCCCTCCAAGACTGAAAAGCAGCAACATCGAGCAAGGATCTTCACCGAGCGGAGAATCATTTCTCCATCTTCCCCGAGCTCTCTTCTTCTAATCCCATCTTTTTTGCAACAATGGTGCACGCCGCCGGATCATCGTCCTCGCGCGCGAATCCCATGGAGATCGGGGAGTTTGTTCCACCCCCTACTTCTTCCGTACCACGTCCGCGCTTGGTTCACCCTTCCGTGGAGGTGAAGAAGGTCTATGAGGAGATCATGAAGCGGAAGATCGAGCCGACCCGGTATGTGGACCGGGGTATGATCCAGGAGCTTGGATTCGAGGCCAACTTAGCCTATGTGCTGAAGGGTCAAGCACGCCACACCAGCAGAAGGCCAGACGAGCTGGAGCGCCATGTGGATGGGTAGCCGTTCTTCGGCGAATGGCCCACCTACAAGGAATTGGTGGCGGAGTTTATGGCGTCCCTCGACGTTTGCGTTGTGCCCAACTACGTGGTTGCATCGGATCGTGAGTGGATCAAGGGCCGGATATCGTTGCGGCTGTTCAACATCAACTACAACATCACTCTTAAGCAGTTCAACAACATCTTTAACTGGAACCACTCCCAACATGATCACCGGCGCCCAGATTCCTGCACCGACTACGACAAGATCTTCGCCGAGCTAGTCACAGTGCCGGCGGGAAAGACAGTGAGATACCACAATGCTGCGGTAGCGGACATCGAGCATCCCTTCGTCCGGGTCTTACACCGGATGTTGAGCCTTACGTTCTTTGCTCGGAGCGATTTAGCATTGAGCAAGTTTTAGGAGAGCGATCTTTTCTTCCTCTACATGCTCCTGAAGCGACAAGAATGCAACTGGGGTGCGTTCTTTCTGCAGCGCGTCCTGGCAGTGAAGAGGAGTACAAGGAAGGCTCTGATCCATTTTGGTGGGCTCATCACCAAATTGGCGTTGTACTTGGGGCTGAATTTTCAGTCTATGACTCCGATTTCCACGAGGAGTAAGGTGAACGTGCAACATCTGCACCGTTCAAACCTTATCCTTCTCCGGGATGGGTTGGCGTACACACACTGCCACGTCAACCACGCTTACCAGGAATGCGCACTGCCGGACGCCGTCTTCAACATCAAGGGCGCACAGCACTTCCGGTGGCTGATCATAGCCGTCGAGTCCGATGAAGAAGAAGGCGGAAACGATGGACAAGAAGGCGGGGCTGAGGAGGAAGAGGAGGCTTTCACACCTCTTCGTGCACGGGTAGCACCCCGGAAGCGTCCTCGGATGCATCCGGGTGCGTCTTCATCATCACAGCCCCCGCCGCCATCACCACAGCCCTCGCAGCCAGCCGAGGATGTCTACTCAATGCAAGGCATGTATACGATGCTGCAGGACATACATCAGACACAGCAGCAGCATCTAGAGATGTATACCGGTATTCAGGATACTACGAACCGGTTACTTGACAACCAAAGGGCGATGTTTGAGAATGAACGTCTCCTCCTCAATAACCAACAGCAGATACACAACTGGTTGCAAAGGATGGAGACGCAACAGGAGCCCTTTTATGACCACTACTGGAGTCAGAGCTACTTTGGAGGCTATCCACAGCCTCCGCCGAGGACCCATTATGATCTGAGCTTCCAGGGGGAGTATCCTTCTTGGGATCCTACGGCCCCACAGTACCCACCTCCGCCTCCACAAGAATGATCAGGGTATCTCTGTTCCACTCTTAAGTTTGTTTTTGACTATGAGGCCATAGTCGAATTCAAGCTTAGGGGGGATAGTTGGAACAGCTCTATCTTTTCTTTTATTGTTTTTAGTTTTTAGCAGTGTTATTTATTTCTTGCATTTTTAGTTTTGGTAGGATCCATGTGCTATCTAGTGTAACCGTGGATGTCGTAAAAGTTTGTCATCTTGCTGATAATTCATGGGAAATTTAAGGGAAATTTAAAAAAAATTTGTGTCTTTAGAGAGCTTGACTTGGTTGTCCTTGGGGAACTTATCCTACAAAAATGATTGATTATGTCAACTTTAAAACAACATTTCACACCTATACTCCTTTTGACTCATGAAAAGTGGATAGTAACGGTTGTTTGAGCCTAACCTAACCAAATGGTAATGAGACCTTAATTGGATGTAAGAGAGAGAACCCTCCAAACCACTACACAGGTCAGTAAGGAGGGACACATAATATCTTTCTAAGGTTCAGTCATTTAATCTTGTGATCATTCCACGTCATTTTTCCATAATCCACCTAAGAATTGGAAGTAAAGTGCAGTTTTAATTCCTTCTTGTGTGCATAGCATTTAGATAGGACTTGCATTGATATTTTCCATACGTTTGCATAAAAAGAAAAAAAATATAGGGATTCATGCACATTACCTTTAGGTGCATGCCATGTAGTTGCACTCATGACTTTCATGCATAAAGTACACCATGTATCTCAATTTTTCCTCAAAAGTGATCTAAACTGTTCCATACCTTTGAAATATTGCAAAGATTTCCAAGCATGAAGTAAATAGCCCAATACACTTATCTCTAAGCAATTATGGATACGTGGGCTAAAGTGAAGAAAAAAAATCTGAAAATCTGAAATAAAGAAAAAAAATAATTAGAAAAGAAAGAAAAAAAAAGAGAATTTAGAAGAAAGTGGAATAAGAGGGAGAAAGGAACATGATATCACTCGCATTACAGGAAAATTGAGTACATGATGTGGCTTAATTAGATTTCCATCTCATTTTGGGGTGGAAGGTTAGTGCACGCATCATTTCACCCAATTTTAGGCATTAGGGCATTTCTAATGTGCATTTGCATCATTTAGGACATTTTTGTTTTATGCATGTTGAATTTGTACAATACTTCCAAGTTCTTCCATGAAACACCCATTTCCATCCACCCGTTGCTCGGATTGGTAGGCCACCGTGAATTTCTCCTCACTAATGATTATCAGGAGAACTGCTTCCATGTAGATGGTAGTTAGGGCAAGCAACGTAGTGTAGGCGATCACAAGATGCACCAATGCTGAATCGACGAGTTTTATTATGTTAACTGCCTTATGTGATAGTGTTCATCGGTTTTAAGGATAATTTCTCTTATGGATGATTATTGTCGCCTTTAGGGTAATTACTGTTCTATGGTTAGAGAAGGCCGGTTTGAGAACGTTCGGTGGAAGTCACATGGGATGTTGGGTTGGTGTGTTGAATTTTAGTTGACATCTGCAATTCTATTCTAAGGATTAGTTGCTCGAGGGCGAGCAATGTTTAAGCTTAGGGGAGTTTGATGCGATGATTTTGAGTCACATTTATAGACCTTTTTCATATGTGTTTTATGCTCTAATTAGTCATTTTTTATGGATAATATTGCATAATTCACTCATTTCGGTCTTTGCCATCATTTTATGTCAAATCCCCTTAGTTTTATCATTTTGAGCATTATTTATCATATTATTATAATTTGTGTGGATTTATTTGGTCTTGTCTTGGAATTTCAAGAAAAACAAGTATTTGCTTCCGTCGATACCATCGACGGAAGTCGATACCATCGACCAAGCCACAGGTTGCCAGCCGAGAGGAGCAGCACAGAGTCGATACCATCGACACACAAGTCGATGGCATCGAGATACCTTCAGGTTGATGGCGAGGAAGCTGTCGATACCATCGACTCGAGTCGATGCCATCGACACATTGAGGCTACAACTTCGCTAAACGACAACAAACGACGCTAAAGAGAGTCGATACCATCGACCCTAGTCGATGGTATCGAGCTGGACACAGGCACTCAGACGAAAAGAAAAGAAGGCTGCCGCTAATACGCTGGGTCGATACCATCGACCCGCGTCGATGGTATCGACGCCGGCAGATATGCGTTGGATTCATTTTGATCTCAATCGGACGGCTGGAGTTATTTGACGACCTAATTAGGGACTTATACCTAATGACGGCCACCGACACAAGAGGATCATCTAATTTGTCATTGCACAAGTGTCGAGGAGCGGGAGAAAGGAGAACGGAGGCCAGAAGCTCATCCCTGTCGTTCCGGACGCTGCCGAAGACGAATTTCACCACCGAGAGGCGGGAAAGCTCGTGTTCTACGCAAAGGATCCACCAGTTCTTCTCCGTTCAGGGGTTTTCCCATTCAATTCACGTTTTTCATATGATTTCCCCTATTTCTACCATATATTTGTGCGAGATGACCATGCGGGGCTAATCCCCTCCATCTTTAGGACCGGGAGTAGCCCGGGAATGCATTGTATGACAATTTTATATTAATAATTCATATTTTCTCTCTTAAATCCATGGTATAGTTTCGTTTTCTCCATATATTGTTATGCTTGATCACCATAATAATAACTTAATGCCCTTAATCACTTCGACAGAAGGATTAACGGTTGAAAAGAGACGAAACCTACATTAATCGATGAATCCCTTGACAAAGGAGGTGTAGAATTAATGGTGGAAACTGAGAGATCATTCATAATGCGCTTAGTTTAGGGGAATGATTACTACGACGGTGGAATCAACCTAAACCTAAGTAGTGAATTACACCACGACAGTGGGTAATTCTGTTTTCAGGCCACTACCCGGATAGAGAGAGAAGACTGAGGAGTTATATGAAACCTAATGCAATGTTGACCCGCGGTGAAACCGCAATCCTAAAGATATCCTTTTGAATTGATTAAATTAACCTTTAATCGATTGTTTGCTTTGTTTTATTTTTATTTTCTTTTAATTTCGACAACAAACCCAACTTTGTTATCCGGCCTAGCTGATCGCAATTAGTTAGTAGGAGTCTCCAATAATTCACGTATCCCTGTGTTCGACTCGGGCCTCACAAAGGCTTGTACTACTCGACGCGTATACTTGTGTTTTTTAGCGCGTAGTAAAATACACATCAGTGTCCATGTTGATGATTAGTGATGGTGGTTCTCATTTCACCAATAGAAAGTTTGGGGAAATTTTGAGAAAATATGGGGTGAAACATAGGGTAGGTACTCCATATCACCCCCAAACTCAAGGACAAGTTGAAGTGTCTAATAGGGAGATCAAGAAGATTTTGGAAAAGATAATTTTAACCAACAAGAATAATTGGATAATATTGCTCAATGATGCTCTTTGGGTGTATAGGACCGCCTATGAAACACCTATAGGTAAGACAAAGGAAAACCATGATCAACATGAAGGAGAAAACCATGGAAACAATCATTAAAAACCCTAGGTCATTGATCATGAAACCACCAAGAAAGGATCTCATCCAAGGGATAGAGAACCAGGGTCAAGGTGTCCAAAATAGAACCTAACCTCCCTTCAACATCTAGGTACATGAACACCATGCATGAGAGAAAGAACAAGGTCAAAAGATATGAAGAACCTCCATAACATATCAACCACAAAAATAGTTGCATGTAGATTAGGGTTTCTGATTCTACCAAACCAAGCCAGATATCCCCACCAAACAAGTTCTATAGATTATCATTATCTACTAGAATGACAAGGGAGCACTTTAGAGAGATAAGACAGTAGCAAACATGCATAAAAGAGTGCAATAATAGTGTAGGTTAAGTGTTGTATAACCCGACTTAAGAAGATCACCACCAAGGATTTCAAGATCCAAGAACACGATACAAGGGTTGAAGAAGCTCCACCAAAAGCTCCACTCTCGGCCACAAGATCACCTAAAGTAGGAGAAGACACCAAGGTCAAAGATCATGCAACAAAAGAGAGAAAAAAAATCACTAGGCCAATCCAAAAGAGAGAAGAAACTCTCCACACACTTGGGTCTACCTTGTCAAAACATGGTCTATGATCCTTGTGATGAGGAGCTTCTCTCCCAAAACGACCACCATGGAGGAACCAAGGTCTAGGGCTGAGAAAATATAGGAAGATGGAGGTAGGAGATCAAAAGAAATGTCATCAAGGAAGATAAACACTTACCAAGGGTTGAAAATGGACTATAGTCACCACAAGTACCATATGCAAGAAGAGTTCAGTCACCAAGCTCGAAGAATGGATCTCCTTGCTCCACCAAGCTCCAAGAATAAGCAAAAGAGAAGGAAGAATATAGAGTGACGAAAGGGTTATAAGCATGGAGAGATAAGGGGTTATATAGATGGAAGATGAGAGAGAAGGCAAGGGATCATGTGTCAACACTCCAAGGTACCAAACATACACTTGTCCACTCAAAAGACCAATATGCACCCACATGCAACCACCCTAGACTCACATTAAAGACATGGTGATACAATATAGGTTGTTTCTTAACCACCTTGTCCCACAACCCTCCATGGTTCACCATCCATGGCCGCGACACACACACCACCATCACCACTTGGTCGAGACAAGGGACCACCTCCAAGCCTAGGCCGAGACATCCTATAAGAGGACAACCACCAAAACTCACCCTTGGTCATGACCTAAACACATAAAGGGGGTGTGTAGACCATGACACCCACCAAAACTCACCCTAGGTCGTGACCTAGTTCAAGGTAACCCACTAGGTACACATGGGTCGAGACACTCAACACTCATAGAAACCCTAATCGCCACTGCGGATGACTCTCCTCAACCAAGGTTCAAACAAGGCACCTAATTATTTATTTATCCTATATATGATGTCAAGAAAGATAAGAAACACTCTGGAGGTGACAAATTGCACATCAACCCCCTACTTTGGGTAAATTACAATTTGCACCAAAACTAGCACATAAAGCACAAACATCATCCAAACGAGCTCAAACTTGAAACTTAAGCTCTCCACAAGCCCTAAACACATCTCAAAAAATTATATGAAGTTTATAAGCCATGATTAGGCCAAAGAAAATACAAACTCCGGTCAGGGGTCTTACACCAGCGGATCACATCAATAAATATAAGATGGGAAAGATGGTTTCAAGGATATACCTAGTGATGGAGCAAGTCCAGTGACATATTCTCATCATTCTTGATGCAAAACTGTTGACTAGTTGCTCTTTGGATGGTGTCTATGCAACTCCTGGTCTTCACCATGGATAGCAGACTGGACAACTTCTGTTGTGGCTCTTGCGATCTCACCATAGACTACGAGTTGATGTTGTCCTCCTAGAAGAAGCCAAAGGACTCCTACTTCTAGAAAAGTCCACACAGACCACATAGAGCTCTTGTCATCCTACTAATAGAAAAAAGGAGTTGTCCCTCCCGTTGGCATATTAGTCACCAACTTGCTCTCCCATGACAATGATTCTCAGTTGATCTCTCCATTTCTATCCCTCCCTTTGAAAAGTAGGACTTGCTTGGGCTCTCTATTGGTTACCAAAACCACATAGGACAACAACTGTTAGAGCAACTGATTCTCAATTATCTATGTTGTTGTTTGGGAAGCCCCCAGTACCCCTCTATTTATAGTAGAGGCCAAGGTCAGGGTTTCCAATCTATGCGGGAGTGGGAGGGACTGGAAAATCTTGAATTTTCGCAGCCTACAACCACCCAAATGGCTGTCTGGTGACCCATACAGTCGTCTGGAATGCAAGATAGTCATCTCACACTGCGAGATGTTGCACAGTTTCTAAATAGCATACGAAACTAGCAATTCGTTTCCCATTAATGCTAAACATCAATTCCTTGCACCACAAGTATTGTGCAATTGAAACGAAGGAATTCAAAAAAGTACTAGAACCTTCCTCTAGCCCAACTGAGTGATCTCACCCATGCAATGCGATCTCACCCATGCTAGATGGTCGTCTTGCTCACCCAGATGATCGTCTGGTGAGCCGAGCTGAGTCTAACGGTTCATCTGAATGAACCGGTTGGTTCACACCTCAGTTTGAGTAGAACTTAGCCATCTCACTTTGAATCACTCTGACACTCCAAACGCCCATCTCAACCCTTGAGATGATGATTTTCCGCTCCAGACGTCCATCTCATTCAATGATACAATCGTTTGTCAGTGTAGCCAATTGATTTGTTGTGTGAGTTGAATACCTAAACACTCTAGTAATTAATTCAATCATCATTCAAGATTAAACTCCTCTCCTAGGTCGAGACCTATGTGTGTGACCCTATGGGTCCCATATCACGTTGGCAGTGAATGTCCATAACTGACTTATGACATCACAAGCAAAGAGTGGTGCCTAGTCGCACATTAGTGCTACCCAAGTGAATGAAAAGTTGGGGAACAACTTCAACCCACAATTTGTGTTTGGTGTTATAATGTTTGTATAATTCCTTTATCATTGATATCCATATTGAACTCAAGGAATGGAGAAGTCACCCTCTTCAACATTCAATCTGTTTCTTGAACAAAATCAACATGTCTAAGATATATGTGAGCTCAATATCACATATTGACTCACATGTGCACGACCATGCATTTCTTAGTCTCGCTAATCAAGAGGCCTAGGATATCATACTCCCTTAGGAGAAAAATCCCATCTCTATCACTCACAGTCATTCCCCATGTGTCACATTCACACAATCATCACTATTATCACAAACCATTTTTAGTACTACATTTGATGGTGTCAAAGTGTACCAAATGACATGTGACGAGTGCAGTGATTTTAGGTCTAAGAACCACAAACACCACCATAACTATGCAAGCTGACTACGACTACCATGGTAATGGTTTCCATGTAATAGTGTGACAACCTGACTTTTCTGAATCCTATCTTGTACCCTTCTCCTTCATCATTTGACCTCTTACTCAATTCAATGTAAATTTCATGGTTTGATGGTTGGGAGACTCCATATTAGTCACATCGATATTCAATTTTACTAAATGTGACATCAATTTGTACTTTTGAACTAAATACCATTTAGTTCATATCACCTTTTTGTTAGATATTTTGAAGATCGTGACCATAACCTTTTGGCTTAGTAACATGTGTCATGATGTACGTGATTTAAATACAAATCCAACGGAACAAAAATCACCCGGATCCTAGCTATGAATCCAAAGTTATAGTATTTGGAAGATGATATGATCTAATTGCCTCTATATGCCTTAAGATGTTGGGACGACCCTACATGGGCCCAGCTAGATTGTGGCCCAATTTCTAACCTTGAAACCCCCTTTTTTCCCTTCCCGTTTGGGGAAGAAACGCAAGGCACAGAGACTTCCCCTCGCCAAATCGGGAAAGAAGATATGTTATAATGGATTTAATGACCCCAAACCCTAACTCCCTGCTCCTTTTATAGCACTAGCCGCCACAAGGTCGACTCCATGGAACAACAAGGCCGCCGGAGCACCCACAACCCCTATGTTGGGCTGCTTTAAATGGAGCGATCGCCGGAAGTGGTGGGGGGCGTCGTCCCCTGTTTATGCCCTGTTCCGACATAAAGAAAGGGGGGTTGCGTGCGAGGTTGCTCGATGGGTGAACGACCCTCCTGCCTGGGCTCGTACAAGGGGTAGTGATGACATAGGCAACGAATATGCAGGGGTCTCTTACCCTGCCAAGATCTGCGGTGGAGGTGTGCCAGGTTGTAAGGAGGGAACCCTTTTCAGCCTCTGTTCACGGTGCTGAAACAGGGGAAGGCGGTGATCTTGGCCGCCAGACCGACAAGTGAGGACTGATAGGTCCATGAGGCAGAAGATGGGTGAGCCCCGAAGATCATCCATGGCTGTCGATCGTGAGCCAGGAAAACTACGGAAGTAGCAAGCCGTCGCACAACAGGTTGCAGGTGCGAGCAGGGTCGCCCCCCCCCCTCACGCAATCGCGCGCAAGAGAGAAGAGCCTCGCTGGGCTGGGTCAGCATGCCCTGAGCGTGGGCCAAGGCCCAGGTCCAGGAGGCCAGCACGAGGTGCCCTCCAGGAGGGAGCGTGTGGTGCATCCATAGCCTCTGATCTAGAATCAAACGGCCCAGAAACAATCACATCAAGGTAATCTTGCTAAAATCCCAATAAATGAAAGGAATGTCCGATTTCTACAAATAAAGAAAAAGATCTACAATATGAGAATAGTTCCAGACCCTAAAAATCCTTCATATTTCTCCTTTTTCGTCAAATTTGTAATCCTTGACTCTTTTGACCTTCTTTTTGTGATAAATTCTATTGATAAAGTTTGATTCTTTGATTCTCAATCTACCTTTTTCACCCCAAATCAGTAACCTTATGATGTTCTATGACCTAATGTCTATGATCATCCCCTAGTGCTATGATGATAACATTTGAAACCCTAGGTTTACTAGTGGTGGCTTAGTGTGACACCTATTGTTGGGTTGTTTTCTTTGTGCCCCAAGTGTTGATATGAAATCTTAATCTCTTCTCTTTCCGCTCCATAAAGAAATATGTTTTATATTGTGATCCTTATGGTTTGAATGCCCCACCTACCTCATCTATTTGAACCTTATGGACTATGTCTTACATGTTGGTTTTGGGATGCATGTTGATAATGTGGAAACCCATGATGCTTGGACTTAGGGACACACACACCTATCTTTGAATGCGTTCATTTGTTCTTTTCTTATTGATATAAATAAACTCCTATGCTCGAACCCCTTAAATTGATGATCTTTGACCTTGATTACTCTATTATGAGTCTTTAATCCTTTAATGTACTAAGGAACTTGAACCTTGAAATGGTCATATGTAATTTGTGGAACCATACAATGATATGAAACTAGAACCACACCATCATGATGACCTCTAGATCAGTACGATATCATATAATGAACCAATAAGCAACTTGGAACCCATCTTGGCCAAAACCCTAAAATGCATCTAATTAGGGTTAATAATGAGAATCTAATGCATATATGTAATCTTGTTGTTCATCAGGTTGGCTTATGATCTAGATGGTAATGGACGAGTTAAGTTAATAATCTCTTAATCATGTATGTGTCTCATCTAGTTATATGACTATAACTTTCTTGTTTGAAAAGACATATATTGTATGCTTGTTTGTTAACTTGCTCAAATATTGTCATGTAGTATTGCTATGTCTTACTCGATGTTTGCCTCGTCGGTTTTATAACTTGAACATATATATATAACTCCATTATAATATTGTTGATAAAGGGTTAACTCTTGGTTACGTCCTTGAGGTCCCTCTCATATAAAAGGGTTAGCTAAGCTTGAGCACCCTTACAGACCCTTCCGACGGGAAGATGGCCAAAGGCCTTAAACATGCTTGATATTGTTGGTATAATTGAGTGAAATGACATAAAATATGGTTTCATATTTATTTAATAGTTAACATATTTATTCTTGTTCGTTTAGTCTTGAAATCTTTTCAAAGTTATACAAAGCATATACATATGTGTATTTTTCTGGCCCATACTCAACACCTCATGTGTTGACCCATTTCTCGTATGTTGTTTTTAGGTTCAGAGATGGCTAGAAGGTTGATGGGCTTGGTGAGCTATGCTAGGTGTACTTGTTGTAAGATCCAGATATAGTATACATGAGCAGACTTGTACAAAGTGACTCTTGAACATGTAATTCAAATCATGTAATATAATGATGTTTCTTAATATATCTTGTTGATTGTTGAGATTATGTTGGTGCCTTTATCTTGTTATCTGTTCATGTGTGCTAAGCTTTACGCTTTCGCATGTCGCCTTTGGTATTTGTTTGGTTCATGGGACTGGGATTCCAGTTTCATGACAGATGGTATCAGAGCATGAACAATAACTACACCAAACATTGCTCACATGAAACACAAACTAAACTCACCCTACATCTCAACCCTAGAAATTAATGAAATATCCTTGTGGATTGGGTTGACTAAGCCTCTAGGTTAGAACCTAGATGTTCTAGAACTTGGAGTAGACTTGTGTAAATTACCTCCCTAGACATGATTCGTGATGTACTTAGGATGTCTACACAAGTGTGCACCATGTTCTCTCTATTTCTCTAGGTATCATGATACTAGACTGCCTAATGAGTGTGCTAACTCGTTTTGGTTTTGGTTTTATTCGAATGGAGTATGGTGGTTTTCATCGAATGTTTCAACGTTGGAGAAAATCTATTTCAAGTACTAGTATATCTAGCTATGAAAAATGTTACCACACCCAGAAAGGCAGTGAGTGTCTATGTAACCTAAGAGAAATAGATGTAACATCTAGTCTAGATGAGAGTTTAGATGATAGTGATAGTCTCTAGAGTTGTCTAGAGCCATGATATAGGTTAGGCAGGTGAGTAACCTAGAAACCTCAGATGATGATAATGATTTTAATGATGATGTTGATGTTAATAAGACCCAAATTTGTCCTTGAGAAATTCAAATAGGTTGACATTATGGAATGAATTTGACCATGCAACCCTAGATAGACCTAAACTTTGTTGATACATATGACTTGGTGGATGTGCTAAACATAGCTAGTGGGTTGGCATGCTTGCTTGTACCTAGTCTTGCACATGTCGAGTTATGATATATGATATATGGTTTGAGACCAACACGGGCCTCAATCTCTTTATAAAGGAGGACCTCTAGCATGGGACATATGAATAGGGTGACCTTTTGATATGAGTCGACCTGCCTCGGGAGAAGGTTAGAGTACCTAAAACTCCATAATATTTGAAATGTTGAAAATATGAATGATGAAATACTTGATGATGAGTCCCTAGCTAGGATACTTCTAAGTATATGAGATAAGTCGCCTGGTTCATGGTCCCTTGAAAATGTTGAACCCTAGATTTCCTATTAAAGAATCTAACCCTAGAGAAAGAGGCAATTGAAAATTTGATTCTTGCTATATAGGTGAGGGGGATGTCCCAAAACCCTAAGATAACGTATATGATGTGTGATATCCATGGTGAGCCTCATACTCGGGTTAGTAATTATATATAAAGGAGTCTAGTAGTTACCCTTGTTCCTCAAAAGATCGGTAGAAATTTTGTTATGGGTAGAAATTTGTGGCTAGCAGGTCTTGTTGGACATATATACATCTTAGCTTGAGTGTCTTGATCTTGTGGAGCTCTTTGTGATAAAACTGAGAAAGTTTCAAAACCTTGACATTGATGATAATATTGTTCCTTGAATGACGCTTGATACAAGAAATATCTCATTAATGTTTAAAAACTTGACATATGCTAGATAGCCACTCTCATAAGCCAGAACTAGTATGAAATCATACTATACATAAAAGATGTATCCTGGAAATCATGAACTCGATACGATGATGTCTAGAGATCTTAGCTTGAATAATCAGGGGTAACATGCCTTATATCATATCCAAATGAAAATAAATAAACTCGATATGATGTTTCTCTTGGGATGATAACTCAAATAAATAAGATGGATAAATGGCTTATTTCATATCCAAAAGATGAGAAATGATGAACATGATTGGGTAAAGTTAATAGAATTTTGGGGAGAAAACTTAAACATGCATGAAATCTCAATGATGACCAAATTTTAGAAGTCATGATTGAGGACATGTTCATTTGTAAATTGATAACATATATTTTGATAATATACTTTGGTCTCATCTGAATATGTGAACAAAACCCTAATGTAGGGATACTAAGGGATGGGTAAACCCTAATGCCATGATGATGTCACATTATGATGGAACACTAAGTAATATGTATACAATCAAGATGAGTACACCCTCAATATGGTAACCTAGCACGCATCCCATTGTGGGGAATGTCATGACAACCATGGTAGGATACCTAGGCATGATGAGTATGAACTTTGACTTTCGACTATGATCTTGGACTAATTTCGAGGACGAAGTTTCTTTGAAGGAGGGAAGGATGTGACAACCTGACTTTTCTCAATCCTATCTTGTACCCTTATCCTTCATCATTTGACCTCTTACTCAATTCAATGTAAATTTCATGGTTCGATGGTTGGGAGACTCCATATTAGTCACATCGATATTCAATTTTACTAAATGTGACATCAATTTGTACTTTTGAACGAAATACCATTTAGTTCATATCACCTTTTTGTTAGATATTTTGAAGATCATGACCATAACCTTTTGGCTTAGTAACATGTGTCATGTTGTACGTGATTTAATTACAAATCTAACGGAACAAAAATCACCCGGATCCGAGCTATGAATCCAAAGTTACGGTATTTGGAAGATGACATGATCTAATTGCCTCTATATGCCTTAAGATGTTGGGCCGGCCCTACATCGGCCCAGCTAGATTGTGGCCCAATTGCTTACCTTGAAACCCCCTTCTTTCCCTTCCCATTTTGGGAAGAAACGCAAGGCACAGAGACTTTCCCTCGCCAAATCGGGAAAGAAGATACGTTACAATGGATTTAATGACCCCAAACCCTAACTCCCTGCTCCTTTTATAGCACTAGCCGCCACAAGGTCGACTCCATGGAACAACAAGGCCGCCGGAGCACCCACAACCCCTATGTTGGGCTGCTGTAAAGGGAGCAGTCGCCAGAAGTGGTGGGGGCGTCGTCCCCTGTCTATGCCCTGTTCCGGCATACAGAAAGGGGGGGGTGCGTGCGAGGTTGCTTGATGGGCGAACGACCCTCCTTCCTGGGCTTGTATAAGGGGCAGTGATGACATAGGCAACAAATATGCAGGGGTCTCTTACCCTGCCTAGATCTGTGGTAGAGGTGCGCCAGGTTGCAAGGAGGGACCCCTTTTCGGCCTCTGTTCACGGTGCTGAAATAGGGGAAGGCGGCGATCTTGGCTACCAGACCGACAAGTGAGGACTGATAGGTCCACGAGGCAGAAGATGGGTGAGCCCCAAAGATCATCCATGGCCACCGATCGCAAGCCAGGTGAACTGCGGTAGTAGCAAGCCGTCGCACAACAGGTTGCAAACGCGAGCAGGGTTGCCCCCCTCACGCAATCGTGCGCAAGAGAGAAGAGCCCCGCTGGGCTGGGCCAGCATGCCCTGAGCGTGGGCCAAGGCCCAGGTCCAGGAGGCCAGCATGAGGTGCCCTCCAGGAGGGAGCGTGTGGTGCATCCATAGCCTCTGATCTAGAATCAAACGGCCCAGAAACAATCACATCAAGGTAATCTTGCTAAAATCCCAATAAATGCAAGGAATGTCCGATTTCTACAAATAAGTAGTCCTTTCTAGTTAGAAGAAAAAGATCTACAATATGGGAATAGTTCCAGACCCTTAAATCCTTCATATTTCTCCTTTTTGTCAAATTTGTAATCCTTGACTCTTTTGACCTTCTTTTTGTTATAAATGCTATTGATAAAGTTTGATTTTTTGATTCTCAATCTACCTTTTTCACCCCAAATCAGTAACCTTCTGATGTTCTATGACCTAATGTCTATGATCATCCCCTTGTGCTATGATGATAACATTTGAAACCCTAGGTTTACTAGTGGTGGCTTAGTGTGACACCTATTGTTGGGTTGTTTTCTTTGTGCCCCAAGTGTTGATATGAAATCTTAATCTCTTCTCTTTCCGCTCCTAAATCAAAGATGTTCTATATTGTGATCCTTATGGTTTGAATGCCCCACCTAACTCATCTATTTGAACCTTTTGGCCTATGTATTACATGTTGGTTTTGGGATGCATGTTGATAATGTGGAAACCCATGATGCTTGGACTTAGGGACACACACACCTATCTTTGAATGTGTTCATCTATTCTTTTCTTATTGATCTAAATAAACTCCTATGCTCGAAACCCTTAAATTGATGATCTTTGACCTTGATTTCTCTATTATGAGTCTTTGATCCTTTAATGTACTAAGGAACTTGAACCTTGAAATGGTAATAAGTAATCTATGGAATCATACAATGATATGAAACTAGATCCACACCATCATGATGACCTCTAGATCACTACAATATCATATAATGAACCAATAAGCAACTTGGAACCCATCTTGGCCAAAACCCTAAAATGCATCTAATTAGGGTTAATAATGAGAATCTAATGCATATATGTAATCTTGTTGTTAATCAGGTTGGCTTATGATCTAGATGGTAATGGACGTGTTAAGTTAAGAATCTCTGAAGCAGGTATGGGCCTTATCTAGTTATATGACTATCGCTTTCTTGCTTGAAAAGACATATATCGTATGCTTGTTTGTTAACTTGCTCAAATATTGTCATGTAGCATTGTTATGTCTTACTTGATGTTTGCCTTATTAGTTTTATAACTTGAACACATATATATATAGAACTTGATTATAATATTGTTGATAAAGGGTTAACTCCTGGATACGTCCTTGAGATCCCTCTCGTATAAAAGGGTTAGCTAAGCTTGAGCACCCTTACGAACCCTTCCGACGGGAAGATGGTCAAAGGCCTTAAACATGCTTGATATTGTTGGTATAATGGAGTG
This sequence comes from Alisma plantago-aquatica, assembly GCA_963693085.1. Lineage (NCBI taxonomy): Eukaryota > Viridiplantae > Streptophyta > Magnoliopsida > Alismatales > Alismataceae > Alisma > Alisma plantago-aquatica. The sequence continues at coordinate 864,491,396 of OY856412.1, forward strand.
AAATGACATAAAATATGGTTTCATATTTGTTAAACAGTTAACATATTTATTCTTGTTCGTTTAGTCTTGAAATCTTTTCGAAGTTACACAAAGCTTATACATATGTGTATTTTTCCGCCCCATACTCAACACATCGTGTGTGGACCCATTTCTTGTATGTTGTTTTTAGGTTCAGAGATGGCTAGAAGGTTGATGGGCTTGGTGAGATATGCTAGGTGTACTTGTTGTAAGATCTAGATATAGTATACATGAGCAGACTTGTACAAAGTGACTCTTGAACATGTAATTCAAATCATGTAATATAATGATGTTTCTTAATATATCTTATTGATTGTTGAGATTATGTTGGTGCCTTTATCTTGTTATCTGTTCATATGTGCTAAGCTTTACGCTTCCGCTTGTCGCCTTTGGTATTCGTCTGGTTCATGGGACTGGGATTCCAGTTTTGTGACAGATGGTATCAGAGCATGAACAATAACTACACCAAACATTGCTCACATGAAACACAAACTAAACTCACCCTACATCTCAACCCTAGAAGCTTAATGAAATATCCTTGTGGATTGGGTTGACTTAGCCTCTAGGTTAGAACCTAGATGTTCTAGAACTTGGAGTAGACTTGTGTAAATTACCTCCATAGACATGATTTGTGACGTGCTTAGGATGTCTACACAAGTGTGCACCATGTTCTTTCTATTTCTCTAGGTATCATGATACTAGACTGCCTAATGAGTGTGGTAACTCATTTTGGTTTTGGTTTTATTCGAATGGAGTATGGTGGTTTTCATTGAATGTTTCAACGTTGGAGAAAATCTATTTCAAGTACTAGTATATGTAGCTATGAAAAATGTTACCACACCCAGAAAGGCAGTGAGTGTATATGTAACCAAAGATATAGAGATGTAACATCAAGTCTAGATGAGAGTTTAGATGATAGTGATAGTCTCTAGAGTTGTCTAGAGCCATGATATAGGTTAGGCAGGTGAGTAACCTAGAAACATCAGATGATGATAATGATTTTAATGATGATGTTGATGTTAATAAGACCCAAATTTGTCCTTGAGAAATTCAAATAGGTTGACATTATGCAATGAATTTGACCATGCAACCCTAGATAAACCTAAACTTTGTTGATACATATGACTTGGTGGATGTGCTAAACATAGTTAGTGGGTTGGCATGCTTGCTTGTACCTAGTCTTGCACATGTCGAGTTATGATATATGATATATGGTTTGAGACCAACAAGAGCCTCAATCTCTTTATAAAAGGAGGACCTCTAGCATGGGACATATGAATAGGGTGACCTTTTGATATGAGTCGACCCACCTCGGGAGAAGGTTAGAGTACCTAAAACTCCATAATATTTGAAATGTTGAAAATATGAGTGATGAAATACTTGATGACGAGTCCCTAGCTAGGATACTTCTAAGTATATGAGATAAGTCGCCTGGTTCATGGTCCCTTGAAAATGTTGAACCCTAGATTTCCTATTAAAGAATCTAACCCTAGAGAAAGAGGCAATTGAAAATTTGATTCTTGTTATATAGGTGAGGGGGATGTCCCAAAACCCTAAGATAACGTATATGATGTGTCATATCCATGGTGAGCCTCGTACTCGGGTTAGTAATTGTATATAAAGGAGTCTAGTAGTTACCCTTGTTCCTCGAAAGATGGGTAGAGATTTTGTTATGGGTAGAAATTTGTGGCTAGCAGGTCTTGTTGGACATATATACATCTTAGCTTGAGTGGCTTGATCTTGTGGAGCTCTTTCAGATACAAGTGATAAAGTTTCAAAACCTTGACATTAATGATAATATTGTTCCCTGAATGACGCTTGATACAAGAAATATCTCACTAATGTTTAAAAACTTGACATATGCTAGATAGCCACTCTCATAAGCCAGAACTAGTATGAAATCATACTATACATAAAAGATGTATCCTAGAAATCATGAACTTGATATGATGATGTCTAGAAATCTTAGCTTGAATAATCAGGGGTAACATGCCTTATATAATACCCAAATGAAAACAAATAAACTCGATATGATGTTCTCTTGGGATGATAACTCGAATAAATAAGATGAATAAATGGCTTGTTTCATATCCAAAAGATGAGAAATGATGAACATGATTGGGTAAAGTTAATAGAATTTTGGGGAGAAAACTTAAACATGCATGAAATCTCAATGATGACCAAATTTTAGAAGTCATGATTGAGGACATGTTCATTTGTAAATTGATAACATAGATTTTGATAATATACTTTGGCCTCATCTAAAGATGTGAATAGAACCCTAATGTAGGGATACTAAGGGATGGGTAAACCCTAATGCCATGATGATGTCACATTATGATGGAACACTAAGTAATATGTATACAATCAAGATCAGTACACCCTCAAAATGGTAACCTAGCACGCATCCCATTGTGGGGAATGTCGTGACAACCATGGTAGGATACCTAGGCATGATGAGTATGAACTTTGACTTTCGACTATGATCTTGGACTAATTTCGAGGATGATATTTCTTTGAAGGAGGGAAGGATGTGACAAGGTGACTTTTCTCAATCCTATCTTGTACCCTTCTCCTTCATCATTTGACCTCTTACTCAATTCAATGTAAATTTCATGGTTCGATGGTTGGGAGACTCCATATTAGTCACATTGATATTCAATTTTACTAAATATGACATCAATTTGTACTTTTGAACTAAATACCATTGAGTTCATATCACCATTTGTTAGATATTTTGAAGATCATTACCATAACCTTTTGGCTTAGTAACATGTGTCATGTTGTACGTGATATAATTACAAATCCAACGGAACAAAATCACCCGGATCCGAGCTATGAATCCAAAGTTACAGTATTTGGAAGATGACATGATCTGATTGCCTCTATATGCCTTAAGATGTTGGGCCGGCCCTACATGGGCCCAGCTAGATCGTGGCCCAATTGCTTACCTTGAAACCCCCTTCTTTCCTATCCTGTTTGGGGAAGAAACGCAAGGCACAGAGACTTTCCCTCGCCAAATCTGGAAAGAAGATACGTTACAATGGATTTAATGACCCCAAACCCTAACTCCCTGCTCCTTTTATAGCACTAGCCGCCACAAGGTCGACTCCATGGAACAGCAAGGCCGCCGGAGCACCCACAACCCCTATGTTGGGCTGCTGTAAAGGGAGCGATCGCCAGAAGTGGTGGGGGGCGTCGTCCCCTGTCTATGCCATGTTCCGGCATACAGAAAGGGGGGGGTTGCGTGCGGGGTTGCCTGATGGGCGAACGACCCTCTTTCCTAGGCTCGTACAAGGGGAAGTGATGACATAGGTAACAAATATGCAAGGGTCTCTTACCCTGCCAAGATCCGCGGTGGAGGTGCGCCAGGTTGCAAGGAGGGACCCCTTTTCGACCTTTGTTCACAATGCTGAAACAGGGGAAGGCGGCGATCGTGGCCGCCAGACCGACAATTGAGGACCGATAGGTCCACGAGGCAGAAGATGGGTGAGCCCCGAAGATCATCCATGTCCTCCGATCGCGATCCAGGTGAACTGCGGCAGTAGCAAGCCGTCGCACAACAGGTTGCAAACGCGAGCAGGGTCGCCCCCCCTCACGCAATCGCGCACAAGAGAGAAGAGCCCCGCTGGGCTGGGCCAGCATGCCCTGAGCGTGGGCCAAGGCCCAGGTCTAAGAGGCCAGTACGAGGTGCCCTCCAGGAGGGAGCGTGTGGTGCATCCATAGCCTTTGATCTAGAATCAAACGGCCCAGAAACAATCACATCAAGGTAATCTTGCTAAAATCCCAATAAATGCAAGGAATGTCCGATTTCTACAAATAAATAGTCCTTTTTGGTTAGAAGAAAAAGATATACAATATGAGAATAGTTCCAGACCCTAAAAATCCTTCATATTTATCCTTTTTCGTCAAATTTGTAATCCTTGACTTTTTTGACCTTCTTTTTGTTATAAATGCTATTGATAAAGTTTGATTCTTTGATTCTCAATCTACCTTTTTCACCCTAAATCAGTAACCTTATGATGTTCTATGACCTATTGTCTATGATCATCCCCTTGTGCTATGATGGTAACATTTGAAACCCTAGGTATACTAGTGGTGGCTTAGTGTAACACCTATTGTTGGGTTGTTTTCTTTGTGCCCCAAGTGTTGATATGAAATCTTAATCTCTTCTCTTTCTACTCCTAAATCAAAGATGTTCTGTATTGTGATCCTTATGGTTTGGATGCCACACCTACCTCATCTATTTGAACCTTATGGCCTATGTCTTACATGTTGGTTTTGGGATGCATGTTGATAATGTGGAACCCATGATGCTTGGACTTAGGGACACACACACCTATCTTTGAATGTGTTCATCTGTTCTTTTCTTATTGATCTAAATAAACTCCTATGCTTGAACCCCTTAAATTGATGATCTTTGACCTTGATTTCTCTGTTATGAGTCTTTAATCCTTTAATGTACTAAGGAACTTGAACCTTGAAATGGTCATATTAATCTGTGGAACCATACAATGATATGAAACTAGAACCACACCATCATGATGACCTCTAGATCAGTACAATATCGTATAATGAACCATTAAGCAACTTGGAACCCATCTTGGCCAAAACCCTAAAATGCATCTAATTAGGGTTAATAATGAGAATCTAATGCATATATGTAATCTTGTTGTTAATCAGGTTGGCTTATGATCTAGATGGTAATGGACATGTTAAGTTAAGAATCTCTGAATTAGGTATGGGCCTTATCTAGTTATATGACTATCACTTTCTTGCTTGAAAAGACATATATTGTATGCTTGTTTGTTAACTTGCTCAAATATTGTCATGTAGTATTGCTATGTCTTACTCGATGTTTGCCTCGTCGGTTTTATAACTTGAACACACATATATATAGAACTCCATTATAATATTTTTGATAAAGAGTTAACTCTTGGATACGTCCTTGAGGTCCCTCTTGTAGAAAAGGGTTAGCTAAGCTTGAGCACCCTTACGGACCCTTCCGACAGGAAGATGGTCAAAGGCCTTAAACATGCTTGATATTGTTGGTATAATGGAGTGAAATTACATAAAATATGGTTTCATATTTGTTAAAAAGTTAACATATTTATTCTTGTTCGTTTAGTCTTGAAATCTTTTCAAAGTTATAAAAAGCTTATACATATGTGTATTTTTCTGCCCCGTACTCTCCCATTTCTCGTATGTTGTTTTTAGGTTCAGAGATGGCTAGAAGGTTGATGGGCTTGGTGAGCTATGCCAGGTGTACTTGTTGTAAGATCCCGATATAGTATACATGAGCAGACTTGTACAAAGTGACTCTTGAACATGTAATTCAAATCATGTAATATAATGATGTTTCTTAATATATCTTGTTGATTATTGAGATTATGTTGGTGCCTTTATCTTGTTATCTGTTCATGTGTGCTAAGCTTTACGCTTCCGCATGTTGCCTTTGGTATTCGTTTGGTTCATGGGACTGGGATTCCAGTTTTTTGACAAATGGTCTCATGGTAGGTCTGTCTGATACATTGTTCTCTAACATGTATCTATGTGATTGGTTTGATATAGCCATATCATGAGTAATGAGATTTTATCATCAACCAACTCACACTTTGATCTTCTGTGTCATTCTTTTCTATCAACCTTCCACAAAAATAACTGATCAGGGACATAATCAGAATAAATATGTACTCTTAACATTTGTATGATCTCATTTCCCCAAGTCACGTACTTGAAGACATACATCATTGAGTAATATAATTCTTTAGATATTTATAATGTTACATCATTATCTCATAACTAAATTAAATAGAATAAATTGGAAGATTACCTTTATTTATTAATCAGATCAATTACAAATTATTCCATTACAATCATCACATGATTGGCTCTCAGGACATACATACCAACACTTTTCCCTTATTTAAGCATGATTATAATTTGTCTTAATCACCCTATATGCATGTGTGATTAACTAGTAATAACTAGAAAAAGTGACACCATTTTATTTTAGGCGTGAAGTTTTAGTCCTCCTACCTAGGGTTGAGCATCGGTCCAAAACCGGACCAGATCGGACTACAGACTGGATTTCAACAAATATATGGACCGCAGACCGAACTATTTTGTGGTAGGACCAGATCAGGACTAGACCGTTTTGTGCTAGGACCGGACCGGACCGGACCGGATTGTTTGGACTGTAATCAACCTTTTTTACATGTTTGACAACTTATTTAATTGTACAAAGTTGATAATCTTAGTCACTTATAATAATTATATAACTTTAGTATCAAACATTTACACTAGTAGTGCTTATATATGTACTATATTTGTAGTTATTATATAATACACCTTCAAATATACATAAATTTTATATAAAAGTTAGTCTGCGGTCCAGACCGGACCAGACCGGTTTTGGACCGGATCAGACTGAAGACCGAACTCATCGAAATTCCCAGACCGGGCTCAAAATGGACCGGACCGGACCATACCGGATTGAGCGGTCCGGTCCGATTTTGCGGTCTAGACCATTATTTGCTCACCTCTACTTCTACCATTGCACTGAGGTTTTAGTCCTCCTGTGATATATTCTGGGCACTGAGATTTTAATCCTCTTACTAATGCACTAACATTTTAGTCCTCTTGCAACTATTATATTTTGTTTGACACTGATGTTTTAGTCCTCTTAACCTTGGTATGAAATATATGGGTTCGTATCCTATTTTTAGTATATGCTAGTCTGCTTATTACTCACCATGTAACTATTTATGTTTGTGATATTATTGATGTGACATTGTCAAAAGGAAAGAAACTCTTTTATTGATACCTTATCTAAATGTTCTCTTCAATATCCATGTGGATTTCTTTTTCCTTCTTGATATGGGAAGCCTTGATAAATTGAATTGTTGTCCTCTTTTCATAATATTGCTCAATCCCTATTCATATGCTCATACTGCCTTTTTATGCTGACAATTTCTACTTTGTCTTCTCTTGTGGAGTATACTTCCAACCCCTTGGTGAAGGACATGGAGGACTTGACTTGCATACCTAGACATTTCTTAGAATTGACTCTTGGGAGATATATTTGAGATAGTTTGAACTTCCCTCCGCCTATCTAGTTGAAATTGTTACTTTCATGTAAGCCCCATTTGGGAATCATTGTGTAATCTTGTAAAATTAAAAATAGTCATGAAATATTATTCCATGCTACACTTTGGTCTTTGTGATATCCATTATGAAAAACCAAATAAAATTTATTGATCTAATTGTGAAAAAATTATGCTTGTTTGTTTTAGATGATGACTATTTTTTTTCTTTAAGTGATTGGATCACCTGTCAGGTCCCACTCCTTATACATCTCTCTCCCAAAAGCTTACCATCTACTTTTCTCTATTAGAGCATCAACTTAACAAGACTCTGGCTTGTGTTCAACTGAATGTCAACACCAATAAATCCATTAACACACTTGCAAGACCCTACAAAAAGCATATACGCACTAACCTTGGAATCATGACATCAGTGTCAACAAAACTTATAACTCCTCTACACACTCTGATCACAATACTCATTATGGAATTTTTTGGAAGGTTAAATGTCATGACAAAGTACATATGTGATCATGAAGGAATCTTTATTGTGTGTAATTGTACTAAGGGAGGCTTTTTTCTCCCCTATACCGACTATTTGTGTTATCATCACGATGAATACATCACATACCTTTTTTTAGTGTAGTTTTTCTATGAAAATATGGGATCATTTTTACCATATTTAGAACACTCAAAATAATGTATCATATGAGTCCACTACATCAAAATAGATAATCTTATATATACCATATTCAAACGCTAAAAGTTGATACTTTGACTGCTTGTATCCTTTGGAATATTTGGACAACGAAAACTTCTTTTTGCAAACAAAAGACCAAAAAAGTTTTATTAGTTCAAATATTTATAACAATCTCAATTTCTAATATGCAAATCTCTACATGTGATGCTTCTGTGACCACAAACTAAAATCCTCTACACGTGTGTTCTTTATCCCAAATGAGGATGAGACTTTCTCTCCCACGTGCTTAATCAATTTCGATGTTGAGGTTGATGAGGCGATAAGCCCTCTCGGTTACATGATGACTAATAGATCACCCCTTTGTTATTATGGGTTTAGTGGGTTGTTTTAAGGGAGCCCCCCCAACTCTTTGTATGTGTCTTTTTGAAGCCATAAACGTGATACATATTGTCTACTAACCCCTTATCACATGTGATTCTCCCTTTTATGGGATGTTTATGATAGAGTATCCACTTCTATGTTTTCTTTTAGAGGCATCCTTGGTGCTTATCTTTTTGCTGCTTGGGACACATATGTGTGGGCGTTCTCCAAGCCCCTGTTTGGTTCGGGACTGGGATTATGTAGTCTGAACTGGATTAGACGGGGTTAGTCAGGATCCAGTCTAATCTATTTGGAAAACCAGTCTGATTTTATTTGGCAACTCAGTATGATTCTGGTCAGCTGGTCTGATTTGAGTCTGGATGCAGTCTAATTATGTTTGGCTATCAGTCTGGATTTAGTATGATTTTATTTGGCAACCTAGTCAGGATCTGCTTATTCTGTCATGTTCTTACAAGACTATTTCAACAAGTACAAAGAATGTGAAGTTGTGATGCCACATCAATATAAGTTCAAAATTTACAAAAAATGTTTATTTGTATCATGTGGGTGCTAGTTTTTGTTATTTAGTGAAGTGAATATAAGAGACGAGTATGCTCATTTTTATGTATTTATTTAAAATGAATTAACCTTTACAGTTGCCTTACATGGCATGTTCATGTTGTATATATGTATAGTTGTACATATTTGATCCAGTAATTGGAAACTGACAAGATAATTGAAATTGTCCTAATATAACATAAATTACGTACAAGTAGAAAAGTAAAGGTGATAACGTTTTCATCAGAACTTAAACAAAGAAAAAAAATGATAATAACATGTTTTGTTCCCGGGCAAATACGTCATGAACATACAAGGGAGAGGGACAAAAAAGGAGAGGCATGCCCTGGACCTAGACATAGACACCCATACACATGATAAGATGGTGACCAACCATTGTGGTAGACAATCTTGGATGTGGAGGATGATTTATATTGATCCCATGTAGGACCGCCCCAGTCGGCCCACTTTAGGGCCTCATTGTACTCATCCCATGACACGGGACATGCTTCCTACAACGGATGATTGGGTTGTTGTTTGATGTCATCTTTTGGCCGATCAAACACCAATGGCAGATGACGAACATGATGAGTGACCACATCCTTGCCTTGTTCTTGGCTCCCGTATTTTCCCTCCTCATGTGTATCCTCGTAATATTTTTTTTGCTGATAAGGTTTTCTTCAACATATTTTTGTAGCTTTGACAGAGACATCAATATTTTTTCAAACTTTGCCCGTAAATTTGAACATGACGTCGACATCTAAATTTAATAAATAAATATAAGTATGAGCAAATAACGATAATAGCAAACTAACTGTGATAATAATCTATACAAATAAATGTTGCTAGCAAACTTAGCTAAATACAAGTTTGAATGTGATGTATGTCTTCTAAACATAAGAGTAAAATAGAAGTTTGATCAAATGATGGTAACAACAAACTAATGTAACACATAAGTTTTACAACTAAATGTTGCGAATCAAACATAAACAAATACAATTTCAAGCAAATATGTTACAACTTCATTCGTTTGTTTCACCACCTAATGTTGTATTTGTATGGTTGATGTTTTCTTCAGTGTTAAGGTATTCAACAACTTCAGGTGGGTAAGTGCGACGAGTTGTCACAAAGTTGCGTTGAATGGCGTGTTGTACAACCAATGGCGGGGGAGGCAATAAATCTTCCAAAATGAAAAGATTTTCTCTTATGAACTCTCTCCTGATGTACTGCCATCATATTTGCACCTCGCTCAAAGATATGTAAGGCCCCCTTGTTATGTTTTGAAAGTCACACCATGCCTCCCTCCAAGCCTGTGCAGTATATACTCCATTCACACATCTCCCCATTTCATATTGGTTTCTCATCAAACCTCTAAGAACCATATCAAGCTCTGTACACCACATAACATACGGTGCCGTTGGATGCCCACCCATATTATAGATTCTGTAAGTAATATATTTCAGAAGTAAGGGTGTATATCACAATTATGGGGATATAGTATGACTATTTGGTTTTAAATAACATTCAGCAACACTACAATACATAACATACACCTTCCATAAAACATTCAACAACATTACAATAAATAACATACATCCTCTATAAGACATTCAACAACATTGTATACATAACATACACCCTCCATAAAACATTCAGCAACATTATGATAAATAACATACACACTTCATAAAGCATTCAACAACATTATGATAAAAATCAACAACCTTATAATGTAATACAACATTTATATTAGTGAATGAATTAATAAAGTTTATAATGTTAATAACATCTAATGATAGACAATCTAAATGTAGCTCTTCCATTCAACATTATGGCATTATCAGAGGTGAAAGAATGTCCAAAAGAAGACTATAAGTTTCCTCCAGACTGGAAATAGAGCTTTGTAGAACCTCATACTCATACTTTTTGTTGGTGTATATATCATCGTAGTTGTGATGGATTTCAAAAAAGTCCTTCATGTTCATTGCCTGGCCCCACACTAACTTGCACTCGACAGTTAGTAACATAATCTCAGCTTTCAAAGAATTAGTCATTGGTGGGAGATCGACTGCCCAATGGAAGTATATGCATCGCTATTTTCCCTAAAATGTATTACCAAGTTCAAGTTAATGACAACGAATGTGCAGCCTACACAAGGGCAACATATTATTTATGGATTTACTATTGCACCTCACAAGAAGGACATATGTAATACATTTTTCCTGACCTTTCACTCAGAATGCCAAAGTCATATGACCATGCATCCTCTGTGTTAAGCCGCAAGGCTGCATCCAGCCCACAATCACACCTCAGAACTTCAGATGGATTCATCGACATCTAAAACATGGTTGATGATTAGTAAAATAATGTCAGGTTCTACACATAGATTTCAAATATAATTTGCAGAACATTTCAATAGGCCTAGTTGATTGTTTAAACATACAAGTGAAGTTCATTTGGATAGATCATAATATATTACATCTATGATGTATTGTATCCATCTTCCTATGTTGAAGAGTCCTTATCACTCGTTATGTGAAGTCATTGGCGAAGATATTGGCACCTCTTCCGCAGAGTTGAAATTTCTTCTTCTAGCCTATCGGTGTCTGCTCTTGTCGAACAGACAAAGTCGCGGTGTTCTAACCATTGCTTACATTCGTTGCGTGCATATGCAAGTTGTGTTAGCATTGCATCCCTAACTGCAATAAGCATGACCACTGCAGGTTGTACTCACTACGCGGGAAACCTCATATGACATCTGGTCGGAACAAGACCCCTACCACATGTAAAATACATCCTATGGGGATTGTTTTCTTCAAACCATCCATTTGCCGCATCCGCGACATCCATGTACACTCGTATTGTGCATTGTAGGCCACATGGATAGGACGACATTCCATTATCCATTTAAAGACAACCTAATGAAACATAATGTGACATTTTTAATTAGGAGCCATAAAACATTTTATGAAACAAACATTTTAGGGCACATGTCAAGTGGTTGATGAGTTCTCATACGTTGCAGAAATGATGACAAGTACAAAGTAAGGTCAATGAGTATCCCAAATGAAATTAGAAATTGTTTCACGTAATACATCACCCTCGCTGGCATCATCCAGAGTTGTTTGTTGTAGCAAACTCAGGTCGACCCCATTGGGTGGGACGACATATGTTGAACTGTTTTCTAGGAGTTCCTCCATCATAGTGTCACCATCATTCTAGCGACGTATAAAATTGTAGAGGATACAACAAGCCATTATGAGGCGACACTACAAATGTATAGGATATGTCACCCCTTTTTTAAGGTAGGCAAACTTCTTCTTCAGCACACCGAATGCTCTTTCTACAACATTACATAATTTAGCGTCGCAATGGTTGAACATCTCCTTCTTGTTGTTGTATGAATGTCTATTTCCTCGATAATTAGAAATATGGTAAGATGTGTTGCGATAAGGTACAAGAAACTGACAAGTGTTGGCATACCCTACATCAACTAGGTAAAACTTTCCTGGTGGAACTTTAAACCGCCCGTGGTTGTTGCTGCTTGTAAGACCCTTTGGTCAGCAGCCAAGCCCTCCCACCCAGTAAGGACATATGTAAACTCCATCAAGAAGTCTACTACAACTATGACATTCAGAGAGACATTCCCTTTTCTGTCTCAGTAACGATTTTACTTGTTGTGTTTGACCAAGACTGGGATGCGTATTTTGTCAATTGCCCCGATGGCATTCTATAACACCAAAGGTGGTTGTAAACATACAAAGTAATTGAAAATGATTATAAATTGTATGGATAACTATTACCTTGAAGTAAAGGTAGAACCTTGGGATGTCCAATATACGACGATGTGTTGTTGTGCTTTTCGATGTGGTTTGCATAACAACATAGTCATGGGACAACACACCCACCCCGTCCAATACTTTGTTGAACTTTCTACTTATGGTCTCACCAGAGTGAATGTAGTCCTCAGCTGAAACATGATTTGTTTGGCCATGGCCAACCATCTGTAGGAAGTAGCATACAGCCTCAACTGATGAGATGCCTCTAGTCCTTTGTAACAAGCCACGAATCTCAAGCTTGTCCACGAGGGCTATTATAGTCCATACAACCTCAACTGATGAGATGCCTCTAGTCCTTTGTAACAAGCCACGACTCTCAAGCTTGTCCATGAGGGCTATTATAGTCTGTGGTCACATTCGGTATAGGTCATAAGCCCTTTGTTCATGCCCGATTATGATTTCTAACACCTTTTGGTGGCCACTCCTAATGCTAACTGACCTAGGTATTGTAGGTAGTATGTCGTCATCATCGGAAATCTCATCCATGATGGAGTTCACTATTGACTTGCTATTGCATCAACAATGTGATTTCCTGGACACAATATCTAAAATGTTTGTGAGGAGGTCAGTTGATTGTGTATGATCACTAGCAGACATGATGCCTACAATTAAAAGGATAACAACCTTGACATGATGACTACAATAAAAAGAATAACAACTTGAACATTATATGAAAGATTTGACAAGAAGAAAACAACATCACATTACATATAAATTAGATTGTACGAGAAACAAATGTTTGTACGGGAAATGAATTATTACAATAATAAAGCAAATTGAAATTGATGTCCTCAAACATACAAAACATAATGGCAAAATAAACTTCTCACTTATAATGCTGAAGGGCCAACATCATTGGTTCCAGTATACCACACTGAAGGCATACTTGATGTGCTGTTGACGTTGGGTGACTAGGACTATGAACCAAATCCCTACTGAGATGGCACAAAAGAGGATGACATTGAAGGTAGTGGTGTTGCACTACCACCTTGGGATCTTTCCCAAAGGTCTTGCAACGATATTGTTATTTTGTGAGGTGTATGTGTAAGGCTGAGGTAGATGTTGCGGTTTGTTGACTCCTTTATGGCATTCACACGTGTTGTAAATATAGGGCTAGGGGCATCGGGGAAAGTGTCATTGAAATGTTACAAAATTGTTGCAAACTCTTCTTTTTCAAAGGCTCTGGTGGCCACACCTCTGCCTAACTCGCACACCTTTGCGTACACCTATGTGAATTCAGATTGCACTTCATTAGAAAGCACACATCGCTCTTTTGACATTGATGGTCGCTTCTTGCACCTGTGGATAGGAGGAGTCCTCCCCCCCAACACCCTGAGTATCTATTCTGCCTCCCCTGGTGTCACCCTCACTTTGCATCCCAGGTGCGCCTATGTCCGGTTCCCCTATTGGGGTTTCTGTGTTCATGGGTGTATCAGACGCATCTAAGTCGACAATAACTGCATCCTCGGAGGCAACGTCAGACGGTATTTGTCTGTCTGTAGCAGACATTGCATGGTGTCCTCTAGAAATGTTCCTCCCCGCCATCAAATCGATGTCATGGTAGTGGGGAAAGGGGCGCTTAATCAACCTAGAAAGATCCTTATTTGCCTAAGTTTAAAAAAGATTTTATTAGGAGATTTAAGTGTAAATGTAGGACATTACTTTTGGGGCCAGGGTATGATTATTGTACATACCGCAAGGCTCTCCCTCCACTCAAGAGTGTGAGGCAGCGTGGGCTTGTTCCTAGTCTAATCCCATCCGACGCCACTCTTGTTGGTAACAAGCTTCAATCTGGCATAGTCCCTCCTCAGGTTCTTCCACCGAGTTTTGACACGGTCTAACGAACAATACGCCTTCCCCATCCTATTTTGCAAATCACGAAGTGCCTCCCTCCAAGCGTCCCTAGTAAATTGGCCGTCAATACACCTTCTACATCATACTGCCTCTGCAATGCTGATACTAGAGCGTCTTCAGACTCTCTTGACCAAACAATACAGAACTTGGGGTCTGCGGAAGACATACTCGTGTAGGTGCTGCAATATATAATGATAGTGAGGGGTGTTTATAGTGATAATAAGTATATAACATGTATGGTTTTCAATAGGTACAACCCATGACAATACAATAATCCTTGTGCTAATAATGAATTTGATTTGGGGCCCATCCCAAACCTAGCAGTTGGATGTGAATGTTTAGGAAAGATACTCAAGTATGTGAATTACTGAATCTATGTTACACAAGATTCCAATTTACGTGAACTAGAGACAAGACTATGCATAAGATGGTTCTTGAGAGAGTGGATGCAGAACCTGAAATTATATTTGGCATCATACATTTTCCTGTCATAAAGTCTTACATCTTCCCTTGCACAAATCAGACCATGCATCTATTGTAATGCCAAAAGACAAACAGAAGGTCAATAATATTTTTTTTTCTTCAAACCTATGTAGATGTGCATGTGATTAGTGCTACAATAGGGATCCCAAAAATGAATTAGAGACTACAAATTAACATCAGTGTTGAATTAGCAAAGTTCTATTGGTTCCTTAATTGATACAACAGAAGAGTCTGATTTTATTATTCATGCCCAATAGATTCTACATTAATTTTTTCATCTCATAGAATTTGATATCAAACCTACATGTATCTAGCATAGAATTTGACATGACGACATTTCTTACTTCACCGACCACCATTCTTAGAAGAAAATTGATATTAAACCTACACATGATTAGCTGATCTTTTTTGATTAATTCAAAGAAAACATTCCTATATTAATACCATTTATAATCTGAACAAATGTATTTATATAACATATTTACAAATTATCCTCCTACAATTGCATTAATAAGAGGTTTAAATTGACTGTTCTACAAAGAATATATTAATCAAAATCGTGGCACATAAACCATTGTGTGGATATATCCTTTGGTACCTATTTTATCTTTCACACGTATCATTAATACCTATGGTCTCAGTTTGAATTATGAAGTTGGGCTATGTAATGCCCTATTTTTGAACATGTATAGAATTTCTTAATGAATGTGTCAGATATCTTGTAGATATGTATTGTATCTCCTAGGCTTGTAGTTAACAAGCCTTAGAATTTGTTATTTTCATAGGATCTTCTCTGTAATCCACCTCTTTTAACAAGGGAGCATTTCTAGACTACAAAGTAACATCAGTGTTGAATTGTCAAAGTTCTATTGGTTCCTTAATTGATTCAACAGAAGAGTCTGATTTGCTATGTGATTGGTCTATTGATTTTGGATACATCAAGTATCTTTGTTATTTATTATTTGTGAATATGAGCATTTTCAACAACATGACTGTTGTTGTTAAAAAAATTAGGGTATAGCAGATAACAACATTGAATAATGTATTTTGTCTACTCACCTATTGATAGTTTTTGTATAGAAATAATTTTCAAGCATTTGAATTCTTTACATATATGGCATGACTTGATGGTTTAATATGTCAAATAGAGGCATATGATAAGATTTTTATTTTATTATTCATGCCCAATTGATTCTACATTAAATTTACATCTCATTTGAAATTGTATCTAGCATAGAATTTGACATGAAGACATTTCTTACTTATTTGACTCCACCATTCTTAGAAGAAAATTGATATCAAACCTACACATGACTAGTAGATATTTTTTGAATAATTCAAAGAAAACATTCCTATATCAATATCATTTATAATCTAAATAAATGTATTTATACAACAAGCCTTAGAATTTTTGTTCTACGAGAATTTCATAATTTGCATGTAAATGACATCCAATATGACACCATTTATTTTATTAAATACACAATGTTTTTAAATGTATGTACAAGTTCTGTTGTATTTTATAATGGAGTGCCATATGACTACCTAGATTGAATAAGATTGATGAAACTTGTTCAATAGTGGTTATTATTGGGATATGAAGGAGGTTCCACAACATTGACAAGCTTATTTACCTTCGTTGTGATGAAATACATAAGATAAATAAATGCCCCTAGATTGGTGTTCTTCTCATTCATCCTTTCTTCCATATTCTCATGTTGATATCCCATTTCAGTAAGTATCGACTCCATGGGAAATATTTTATTGGTTTACAATGTCTACAAAATACACTGACAATATCAAAGTAATGAAGTCCAGTTGGAGTTAAGGAACTAATTAGCATAAGTTACCCCGATATACTTGAGAATGTTAAATCAAACCAGTCATGGAAACTGAAGAACATACATCGTTAAGAATTTTTTTGAAATATACTACAAGCAAAGAAACATTTCATCAAGAAACAATGACGGGACAAGAAAATAGTTAATATCTTTATAAGACAACATCTCCTTAAGAGCAGTCTATAAAATAATTTGACAACATCTATTTAAGAGCTAACTATTACTACATGTACTTATACTGTAATCATCAAAGAGCCTCACCATATGTTAGACT
Source organism: Alisma plantago-aquatica (assembly GCA_963693085.1). Lineage (NCBI taxonomy): Eukaryota > Viridiplantae > Streptophyta > Magnoliopsida > Alismatales > Alismataceae > Alisma > Alisma plantago-aquatica. The sequence goes on from OY856412.1 coordinate 864,508,408, forward strand.
GCCGCGAAGAAGATGAAGTCCAACCTTTTCATCATGATTCAGTAAAAAAATGAAGATAATATTCATCATCACCAACCTTTTCAGAAGTGGTCGACAACGAGCAGTAGCTGTAGAATCTTCGGGATGAGCAGCACCACCGGAGAACTAGGGATGACCACCACCTTCGGAATACCAGGGACGAGCACCAGCTTCAGAGAACAAGTGCTCCAAGATGCGTAGGTGGATGTGAAGGAGCTCGATGCACAACACAATGAATATGAAGGAACACAGACACTGCTTGCCCTTGTTAGGGTTCGACCTGTGTGTCGACAAGATGAGACGATGACTACTCAAGCTGAGTCAGGTGGACAGTGACAATAGACGATGGCCAGAAGGACATGGCATGGGTACCTTACTTTTTCAGGATGTAGCCACCCTAGTAGGTTGGCGGTCGCAGATGGCCACATTGAATCACCACGCGTACGCCCCTCCCGACGTTTGCTGCCCTCCAACCGCGAGCTACTCGAGGTAGCAGACCTCCCTTTAACTCACGAACCAACAGTGAGCCGGTAGTAGGTAGAGGGAGAGGGGAGATTGTAGCGAAGAAGAGGGCTGAGAAGGAGAGGGCGAGAGGGAGAGGGAGGGGCACGAGGGAGTGGGGGGTCGGGGGCTCTGACCCGGACTAGGATTCCAAATCCCGCCTCTACCGAGACTGGGTCTGTCCGGATTATGAGATTCCGTTATTCCAAAATGGGGGTCGATTGGGGTTGCGAACCAAACACAAATTTTGCCCAACCCGGACCAAGTTCCGGATCGCATCCATAACCAAACAAGGGCTAATGGTTTGAAGTTTAATTAACAGATGGCTAGTTTTTTAAAGCATAATGTGATTTTGATTTTAAAAAAGTAGATTTTAAAATTTTTGAAATTTGAAAAAGGTATTTCGATTTAAAAAAAATCTGAAATCTGAAAAAGGAATTATTAATTTGAAAATCATTTGGCTATTTGAAAATATTTGAATTTAAAAAATAAATTCTTATATTTGAAAATGATTTGGATTTTAAAATAGTTTGTTGTAATAAATTTTTACCGTTGCATTATGCTAGCGTCATTACTCAATCTCTGAATCATCTCTTCAGGGGTGGTGTGAACACAGCAGCTGCCGGTCCTCTTCCAACAAAAACAGATGGGTGAGTAGTTAGTTTCCGGTGCTTTTTATCTCTTACTAGTGCGCGCACACGTGCACATGTACGTGACATATGAAATTTGTTGAAAATATGCGGGGGAGAGGACTCGTCCGTGAAAGGGTCCCTACGATAAAAGATATTTGTGTTGGTTGTTTGAAAGGAGAGAATCAAGGAACCGTTTTTGTGGGATGGAGAGAGAAATACAAAATTAAAGATAATAAAAGTTAATAGGAGAGTGTGAGAATAAATATTTGTATGAGCAAAATTCCTTAAAAAAAGGAGAGAAGAGAACAGTATAGATATAGATTTGGGAAATCATCGGGAAAAATGAATGGCAAGCAACCAAATAGGCCTTAATAGTTTTTCATCATGTAGAACGTCAATTGTAATTACGACATTTTGCGCGGGTGTAATGAAATGCCATACAGAAAACTCGCAGTTCCACGAAAGGAGAGAGAGACAAGTGAAGTGGGATAGTCGGCCTCACGATTGGATCTAGGCCGCCGCAGTTGGGAGCCCGACACTCTCTGCCTGCTCCCACCACTTCCCATCGTCAGTGGACTCTGGATTGCGGGCAGCCGGCGTCCACGCACGCAAGCCCTCCCTCACCGATGGGGAGGAGGATCGCTGTGTCGGCGGGAGCCTTGTTCTTCCGCTGCACCTTCTGCATCCTCCTGCTCCACTTCCCCGCCGCCGGATTCTGCAAGACCATCAAAAGGGACGGTAATGTTTTCTGGCTGTCGCTGATTTTAAGTCTTCTGCTTTCATTATCCTCTTACTGGGAAAATGCGTCTCTTTCAATAACATATCGGACGACCATAGGATTCGGAACTGGCTAAATCCGGATGTAAGCGGACTTGTGTTTGGGAATTAGACTGGGGAGGTGCCTTTGTAGTCGTGCCATGATCGGGTAGGAGCTTCTAACTGGCTGGTTTCAACTCAACTTCACTTGAACTCCAACGGAATTATTTAGAAATAGGATGCATAACGAACGCAAATAAGTTGCTAGGATTATGGTTGTATGACTTATAAATTAGTTCATGATCACTCTTCAAACAGTGCTGATCTCATCACAACAGGCGGTTGTCGACTTTATAGAGGTGTTCTGCTGCTTCCCGGTGATAAAATTTCTGACGATTGATGGTGAGCCTGAGGTTATATATACTTATATGTATAGAAGTCTGCACTGCATCTACTTGCAGTTTATTCCCCTTGCACCGGTAACATCTATATCTTGAGCCGACCAAAAAAAAGATCTATATCTTGATAAACTTTATTCTACATTTACAGATTAGGAGGAGGTTTTGCAATCCAAAAAGGACTCGCGGCACACCCGCTTGTCTTCTACTTTGATGTTAATTTTATTTTCTTAAAATATATAACATATCAAAATTGAGGAAACATTCTACATTTACAGATGGTCTAGATGCCGCGAAGTACAGCTTTTGTACTTAAAAAACTTCGTATGCAAATCATTGATACATTTGTGATGGTCATTTGTTGGGTAGCAGCTAATCTCGACTTTGTGGAAGAAATTTAATCTTTTCCACTGTTTCAGTGAAAGCTTTAAATGAAATCAAGGCGTCCCTTGGGTGGAGAGTGGTGTATGCTTGGGTTGGAGATGACCCTTGCGGTGATGGCGATCTTCCACCTTGGTCTGGTGTGACGTGCTCGCAGCAAGGGGAATATAGAGTTGTGACAGAATTGTAAGTTGTATTTCTGTATTCATGCAGGAATAAAAAAATGTATCTTTTAATTACCAAATTTTTTAGAGGATAGATTGCTTGCCTCGTTGATCTGTATTTGACATATTGGTGATCACACTTTCTATCTCTCCAGGGTATTGATGTTCACGATTATATATAGTGTTCTATCAACTTTCTACTGTCAAACTTATAGTTATTATTGACCGGCTTATTTTGCAAGCTTACTTGGTTAAATTAATAATCCATTATGTTCTGCTCACCTTGAGTTCAAAATGTTTATCACTTGCAGGGAAGTTTATGCTGTTTCTATTGTTGGACCTTTCCCACTGCTGTTACAAATCTGCTTGAGCTCACAAGGCTGTAAGATATTGTTCCGTTTTATCAAAATCTCTGTTTATAGTGCAGCTTTTCCCCCTCAAGTAACATTCTATGACCATGTGCTTTTTCATTGCTTATTTGCTTTACTTGGATGCTCTCTAGGTTATTGGTTGTAAGTTTGTCATCAACAGCATTGCTGTTAATTAAGATGATGCTATAATAGACGTGAATCCCGCTATGCCAAAGGATAAGAATGTCATGCAGTTGATCTTTGGTAATGGGTAGGTTTACGCAGTCTGCTATGCTGAAAAGGAAGAATGCCATGTAGTTGATCTTTGGGTACTTTTATTCTCAATCAATGAACATGCACTGATGCATGAAAACGACACTTGCATCTAAATTGATATCAAGACTATCGGGTTTCACGTAGTAACAGCTCTGCACCATTATATTTGTGTAAAGGAACCATGCTTTGCATTTGATAATAGTGTTTAATTAGGAAGATTAAAAAAATGTTATTAACAGAGGTTCGACTAGGAGTTGGCTTACATCAGTTTCACGAGAAAGGTTGTTAAATGATCCATAATCCTTAATTCATCGTATCGTACTAGAAGGCTAAAGTGTAGGGTATATGGTTCATAAGATGAAAAGCCAATAAGATTCAAATTTAGCATTATACCATTCTCTCGGTCTCTCTACTTTTCACCTAAAAAATAGTGTGATGACCTGTATGTTATTATCTCAGTCTTCACTGAATTTGATTCTCATAACCTAACCTGGATGTTGATTGTCCCAACAATATAGCATATGTTTCCTTTCTTGGATATGGAAATAGAAAATATAGTTGGAACAAACTGTAAGTCAGTTTATTACAATTTTACCGGTTGCGCCACTTATGTGTGTCTTGGAGTGGGCTAAACTTGTCGACATTCCTGAGAAACCATTAACTTAGGTAGTGTAAAGGTTGTAATGCATATGACACTACTGGTCCTTCCAATAGGAATCTGATTCAAAGAAAAATCACGAGCAATGAAAGTTGTCAAATCATAAAAGCATAGACTGACAAACTGAAAGTATGCTGAATAGTTGATACCCCATAGAGCTCAGAGTTTCCGGAAGACCAAAGTGCATTGTGATGAAGACAAATGCCGAAGAAATGTGTGTAGGGAGTCAACAATTAAACAAGGAGAATAAGGATGCTATTTTTTGAGTCCGGTGTCGCATGACACTAATTGCAAAGTAGATCTGACCTCATATATAATCTCTATTAATGACATCAAACCCTAATCTATCATGAAACTTATTTTTAATTGTATTCTAAAGGGAGATCCCTTTACTCCAATATATTCTCTTCATAGACGAGTCATATGATTGTACCTTAGGTTGAATATATATATTTATACACACACACATATAATATTAATGTATAATATATATATATATATTTATTTATTTATACACACATATAATATGTATGTATAATATATATATATATATATATATATATATATATATACACACACATATAATATGTATATATATATATATATATATATAGAGAGAGAGAGAGAGAGAGAGAGAGAGAGTCAGGTTAGATTACACTCGAGTGTACAAATCGCACGAATACACTCAAGTGTGTTTGCATATCACGACTATTTTTTGCAAAATGTAAACCATTGATCTTAACTGTCATACTATAACTAGGCTACATACAAATTTTGAGCCCATTTGGATGAGTGTAAGTTACTCATCCAAGGGCAACAAAATCGACGCGCAAAACTAATTTGAAATGCATAATTTTTGCGGTCTTTATAACATGACCTATAAATGTTCAAATGTGCTCAAATTTTGCGTATGTGCTATTCACAAGATGTTTAAGAAGATCAACGGATTAGATTTTTGAAAAAAATATTGCATCATGAAAAACTACTTGAGTGTATTCTGCTCCGAATACACTCGAGTGTATTCTAGCGTGACACACACTCTCTCTCTCTCTATATATATATATAGGGTAGCGATCCAGTGAGAAACATCCTACGGTGAGAGCATGAGAGGCATTTGAATAACTACAAATTGGGAGCTGTTTTTAAAAATCCAACCGTATAGATGGAAAAAGCATCATTTCATTTACCTTCTCACAAAAAATCATTGCAATCAGACATTATTTACATGGCCATATATACAATATACACTTTTTACATCCAACGGTTAGCCTGCAATTCAATATAGAGCGTCGAAAAGTATTTTGTTGTTGTGAATGATCTACAAATTGGATGGTGATAAAATTTTGTAGGAAGGTAAATATTAATGTATACTTGTAATCTATACGGTTGGATTATGAAAAATTGATCTATATGGAGAGTTATTAAAATGCCTCTCATGCTCTCACAAGATATGTTTCTCACTAGATCGCTGCCCTATATATGTATATATATATATATAGAGAGAGAGAGAGAGAGAGTCAGGCTAGAATACACTCGAGTGTATCCGGAGCGGAATACACTCAAGTAGTTTTCCATGATGCAATATTTTTTTCAAAAATCTAATCCGTTGATCTTCTTAAACATCTCGTGAACAACTCATACGCAAAATTTGAGCACATTTGGATATGTATAGCTCATGTTATGAAGACCGCAAAAATTATGCATTTCAAATTAGTTTCGCGCGTCGATTTTGTTGCACTTGGATGAGTGACTTACACTCATCCAAATGGGCTCAAAATTTGTATGTAGCCTAGTTATAGTATGACAGTGAAGATCAACAGTTTACATTTTGCAAAAAATAGTCTTGATATGCAAACACACTTGAGTGTATTCGTGCGATCCGTACACTCGAGTGTATTCTAGCCTGACTCTCTATATATTATATATATATATGAGATAAGTGACTTAGCAGACGGCGAGGAGGGAAAAGCAGGGGATAGGCAACCTGCACGGAGTACTTGAGTGCGAGGCTGGTAACGGTGTCCCTACGTCGAAGGCAATGAGAGATTGCGAAGCGACCAAGGTCCCCGTGGCGCCAGAAGCCAGGGGAGGACGACTCCCCGAGGACGCGCCTAACTTTCTACGGCGCCGCGAAAACCCTCTCCTGGACCTCCCTTTCCGACGCGGCATGGCTCCAGAATCTGCACACACACGCCGCTCTTGCCAGGTCGGGCGGTGGGAGGAGCTTGAGGATGGACCGGAGGAGGTCTCTAGTGAAGAGTGCCGAGAAGTTGGAATTCATGGGGGAAATTGTTAGTTTGGACGCATCGTCACATGAGGACGACGAAGATGACGGGGTTTGGAGAACGGAGGAGGTGTGAAGGTCAAGAGCGGGTGGGCGACACCGTCGTCCTCTTCCTCGTCCCCATAGCATCCCATGGCTGATCAGTGATAGCTGACACGATATACTTTTCCAGGAGTAAACGGCACAACTTGCAAGCCGTACTTCTCGAGTTACTTGTGGCTCACGCCTCCCCGTGTTGCGGAGACTGAGAAGGCGAATTCTAAGGCGACTGAGCGCCGCCGGCCTTCCATTGGTGGGATTCTTCAGATCTGGAAGCCGAAATCTAGTGAAGCAACTCTGAATGTTCATCCTGAATCTCCCAAGGAATGGTTCGAAGTCCAGCATTGTGAGAGGAAGCCGATCGCACCTTTGAATTCCACTAATGTAACAGTACAAGAAGGTCAGATCATATTTCCTAGCGCCGAAGCAGCGAAAAATGCGGCAAGGTGGAAATACTGTCTCTCGGGATACGTTATCGATTTTCTTCCAGATCCATTGCTTCTTCATAGTCATCTTCTCAATATCTGGGAGTTGTAAGAGAATGTCGAAGTTATTCCTAGACCAAATGGTCTTCTCCTTTTCATATTTGCTAGTTACCGAGATATGCAGTGGACGCTGAAGAATGGTCCATGATATGTTAAACGATTCCCTCTAATTCTTATGAAATGGCGTCCTGGTTTACCTCTTTCTAAGATTGGTTTTAAGAATGTTCCGATCTGGATTAGATTGTATGACATGCCGTTAGATATATGGGACTCTCGTATGTTCGAACGGATTGGTTCTTATTTGGGTTCGCCTTTGAGATCTGATAAGTTTACTAAGGAATGCAGTTTGTTGGAGTATGCCAGAATCCAAGTGCTTTTCAACTCGCTTTCAGAGTTTTCGAGATCTGTGAGTCTGCAAAGTGATGATGGTAGATTGCATGAAATCCACATTGAATATGAGTGGGTACCGTATGTATGCAAGAATTGTCGACTCTTTGGTAATGAAGAGCTCTGCTGCCCTGTGTCTAATCCGACAGAGAAATCTTCTAATTGTTCAGATGGTGTTTTTGTGGAAGTTCCAGTATCAGCTCCTGTCTCTAGTGTTGATTCAACTGGCAAAAAATCTGTTGAAAACATTCTTGTGTCTGTTTCTGAAGGTTTTGATTCAGGTTGTGGAAGGATTTCTGTTTCGGGATGTCAATCCATTCCTTCTACTCCGTTTCAAGTATTTGTTGATCTCTCCTTTCTTTTGAGGCTGACCAGGTTGGAGGTTCTAGACCTGAGCTATTCGCTAGCTCTCCTCCTTCTGTTCTGCCCAAGATGTCTGAAGGTATATTCCCTAGAGCCACTAACTCTGTATTCTCTCCTCTGAACTGTTTAGTTCCTATTGAAGTATCTGCTGAGGCCGACAGCACAACGGCCCAGGTTTCCAAATGACCCCTTCAATCAAAATCTCCTCCTGGAACGTCAGAGGAATCAATAACAAAATAAAGAGTGTCCAAGAGGAGCTTAGAAGGTTGGGTAGTAGTATCTTGATTCTGTTGGAGACCAAGCTTAGGAAAAGAAATATGGAGAAGTTTTTAAGTAGACATTTTCCGAATAAAATCTTTACTTCTAATATTGATTCTCATGTTTTGGGTCGCATTGTCATTGTTTGGGATCCAGATATCTGCTCTATTGATAAAATCCTTGAAACTGATCAACATATTCTGTGTAATGTTCATATCGATGATTTTGAATTCCTTATTTCTGTGGTCTACGGGCACAATGGAGATAGTGATCGGTCTAACCTTCGGGAGTCTCTTCACTCTTCTTGTCAGTACTTTAATTTGCCATGGATTTGTTTGGGCGACTTTAATGCTGTTCGTAAAGATAATGAAAGAATCAGTTTGAACCCTCCTTCAGGTAAATCTATGAATGAGTTCAACGAATGGGTTTTAAACCATGGTATCTACGAGTTGGATTTGAAAGGTCCCTTTTTCTCTTGGGACAATCATCAAGATGATGATGGCTTCATTACTTCCAAGATTGATAGGGTGTTTTATAATGATTTTTTCCTCAATCAGGTTGAATGTATTTCTGGTGATCTGGTTTCTAATACAATTAGCGACCATAAATCTATTCTCTTATCTATTAGTCAACAGAGAATGATTAAATCCCCTTTTTGCTTCATCAACTCGTGGTCCAAGAAAGATGGTTTTAAGGAAGTGGTTAAGGCTGCTTGGGATATTGATATTGAAGGTTCAACTATGTTCAAAGTGTACAGGAAGTTTCAAAAGTTAAGAAATGATTTGAAGGCTTGGAATCGAGAATGTGTGGGAGATCTTTTTGGCATTGTTAGGGTGGCTAAACACAATGCTCTCCAAGCTCAATCTAAGGCTGATCTCGATCCTTTGAACTCTGAACTGCAAACTGAAGCAAAAAGGCTCAGAAAAGAATTGTTTGAAGCTGAAAGGGTGGAAGAAAGTTTCCTCAGACAGAAATCAAGAGTTCAGTGGCTTGCTGAAGGTGATAGGAATTCGAATTTCTTCTACTCTTCTCTTAAGACTAGACGTCAGAGGAATTTTATTAGATGTTTGAATATTAATGGCCAAATTTGTTATGGCTTAGATGAGAATAAAAGTTTTGCTCTCAAGTTCTATTCTGGCCTCTTTAATAGTGGTCATAAGTGCGAGGGCTTGAAGGACTTTAAATGGTCAGGTCCTGTTCTCATTGATAAACATAAGATTGATCTCATTAGTGGTGTGCATCAATCTGAAATCGATGATATCATTGCCAATCTCAAGTCTGACAAAGCCCCTGGCCCGGATGACTTTAATGCATATTTTCTAAAAGAAGCTTGGTCTACTGTTGGAAATGACATCTCTGTTGCGATTAAAGATTTCTTTTCAAACGGTAAGTTGCTTAAGGACTCTAACAATACATTTATTACCCTTATTCCCAAAGGGCTGGATACTGCTGAGATCAAGAATTGGCGTCCCATTTCTTTATGCAATGTGGTTTTCAAAGCTGTCTCTAAGATTATGGCCAATAGATTGCAAGGCATTTGATCATTAGTAATAACCAAGCTGCGTTTATTAAAGGCAGAAACATCAAGGATTCTATCTTACTTTCGAATGAAATCCTGCATGATTTTAATCGGTCTTCTTCTGGAAGCAAGATGTGCTTAAAGATTGACATTTCCAAAGCTTATGATAGTGTCAATTGGACCTTTCTTTTCGATGTGCTCCATAGAATTGGTTTTCCTTCCATATGGATAAATTGGATTTCTAACATTTTTCATTCTGTTTCGTATCAAGTGCTTTTTAATGGTGAGTCTACTGAAAGATTTTACCCTTCTAATGGAATTCTCCAAGGTGATCCTTTGGCTCCGTATTTGTTTGTTATAGTAATGCAAGCTTTTACTGTGATTATGAATGAAGCAATTGCTAATAATGAGGTTAAACCTCTAAAAGCCTCTAAAGATTTCTCTCTTTCTCATCTGATCTTTGCGGATGATCTCATGGTGTTTCTGGAGGCCAGTACTTCTAATGCTGAAGCTATCCTGAGGATTTTGAAAAAGTTTGAAAAGTTATCTGGTCTTAAAATCAACCAGGAGAAAAGTGAAGTTATTTTTAGTAAAAGCAGTAATGCATCTAAAGAATGTATTATTGGTATCCTAAAGTTCAAAGAAAGCTTCTTGCCTTCTACTTATCTGGGGGTACTGTTAGTCACAGGTAGGATCCCTAGATCTGCTTGTGCTGTTCTGATTGATAAAGTTAAATCTAAGTTGGAAGGCTGGAAATAAAAAACTCTATCCATGACAGGTAGACTTAAGCTTATTCACTCGACTTTAAGTGTTCAATATCTTCACTGGTGCTATGCATTCCCTATTCCTAAAGCTATTATGGATTCTATTGAAAGACTTTGTCGGGATTTTCTTTGGGGCAAAACTGAAGAGAAGGCTCAGTTGCATCTTGTTAACTGGAAGAATGTTACTCTCCCTAAGAAGGAAGGGGGTCTTGGGATCAGGAAGGTTGTGGAAGTGTCTAAAGCCCGTCTCTTTTTAAATGCTTGTGATGTAGCAAGTAAAAAGGATTCCCTTTGGGTAAAATGGATTAATGAGAAGTATATTGCCAATTCTTCTTTCTGGTCTGTTAAAAAGTTATCGTCCATGTCCTGGATGTTTGGCAAAATTCTGGAATGCAGATCAGAAATGCTGGATTATGTTAAATTTAACATTGGGGGTGGCCATGATACATTTCTTTGGTTGGATCCCTGGGTTTATAATAATAAGTTTTTGTGGGATCTGATTGGTAAAGAAGCCTATCTAAAGCTGGGTATGCCTCTTAATTGCAAGGTTGCCTCTATTGTGAAGGAGGAAGGCTGGATTGTAAATGATAACAGGTATAATAGGAGGCTGAATGATCTTCTTAAAAACATCCCATGTCCTAAGGATGGTGTTGATTCTATTTGCTTTCATGATATGAAAATCCTTCGGTTAAAACATGTGTGGAACTTTACTAGATCTCCTGGAAAAGAATCTAAGTTGTTTACTTGGCTGTGGAAGGGCTCTATACCACGAAGATATCAATTGAATATGTGGAAGATTATCCATGAAAGACTTCCAACCTTTGAATTTCTGAAAAAGTTTGGTTTCTCTGGTCCATCAAAATGCTTTCTATGTAACTTGGATTGTGAGAGTTCTAGCCATTTACTTTTTAAATGTGCCTTTGTCAAGGATATTCGGGCTTGCCTGGAGATTCTGGAGAAGGCTTGTTACAATGTTGTTGTCTGGGATGATCTTCTGAAAATTCAAAAGAAGAAGCATAAGTTCTTGTTAATGAGCTCTATGTATTTTTCTTGGGGGGAAAGAAATGTCAGAGTCCATGAGGACAGAGCGTCAACTGCTGAAGATATCAGCAAGAAGATTATGCAGGATTATTCTTTACTTTGGGGTAATTAGACCAAGCTATCCTGTTGCTCCTCTGAGTGTGTTCCCCTTCCTGTTATGAAGAACTTTCTCCTGTTGGTTTTGGCTTTTCCCTTTGGTGCGAGCTGTCTATGTTATACTCCTTCATGTTTCTCTGGTTTGGATCTGCCTTTGTTTTGGGCTGTGCTGCTTGTTAAGACTCTTTGTTCTCTATCACTCCTAGTCTGCTGTATGTTCTCTGCTGATGAAGCTTTGCAAGATATGGGGTATCATGAGTTGATCTGTCCTTCCTAGGAGCAATCTGTCCGGCTATGCTTATGTTCAGGGTTTGATGCCTGAAGTGACAGTTGCTATCTACCTTTCTTGACCTTCTGAAAATCTTTTTCTGCTGGACTTTTTTGAGAGCTGAGGTTGTTTATAGTTGGATGTTTGGGCTTTCAGTTGGGCTCTCGTGCTTACCATTTTTCACTTGGCCATACTTGTACATCTGTTTTTTCCTTTTCTAAGCTCGATTGTTATGAGCTCTTACCTCTTTTCTCTCACATTACATTGCACTTTTACAGAAACTTTTAGAAAAATACAAAAAAAGAGAGGAGTTTACAGGACCAATATATATATATATATATATATATATATATATATATATATCTATATGAGTCAGGCTAGAATACACTTGAGTGTACGGATCGCACGAATACACTCAAGTGTGTTTGCATATTAAGACTAGTTTTTGCAAAATGTAAACCATTGATCTTCACCGTCATAATATAACTAGGCTACATACAAATTTTGAGCCCATTTGGATGAGTGTAAGTCACTCATCCAAGGGCAACAAAATCGACGCGCGAAACTAATTTGAAATGCATAATTTTTGCGGTCTTCATAACATGAGCTATACATATCCAAATGTGCTCAAATTTTGCGTATGAGTTGTTCACGAGATGTTTAAGAAGATCAACGGATTAGATTTTAAAAAAAAATATTGCATCATGAAAAACTACTTGGGTGTATTCCGCTCCGGATACACTCGAGTGTATTCTAGCCTGACTCATATAGAGTCAGGCTAGAATACACTCGAGTGTATCCGGAGCGGAATACACCCAAGTAGTTTTTCATGATGCAATATTTTTTTTGAAAATCTAATCCGTTGATCTTCTTAAACATCTCGTGAACAACTCATATAAAAAATTTGAGCACATTTGGACATTTATAGGTCATGTATGCATTTCAAATTGTTTCGTGCTTCGATTTTGTTGCCCTCGGATGAGTGACTTACACTCATCCAAATGGGCTCAAAATTTGTATGTAGCCTAATTATAGTATGACAATGAAGATCAATGGTTTACATTTTGCAAAAAATAGTCTTGATATGCAAACACACTTGAGTGTATCCGTGCGATCTGTAAACTCGAGTGTATTCTAGCCTGACTCTCTCTCTCTCTTTCTCTCTCTCTCTATCTATCTATATATATATATATATATATATATATATATATATATATATATATATATATATATATATATTAGTTAAGATATAGGCATCATTAGTAGCTATTGGAAATTAAGTTGAGCTAGATCGTATTCGTCCTACAGTAGTTCAAGTTTGATTGCATGAGTTTTTGGCTGCAAACCGTCTTAGTCTTCTTTTGGATCTTAGCATAGTAAATTTTTTTTACTAATTAAATTGTAGACTATGATATCTTTCAAAAAAGAAAGTCAGCATTTGATTGAATAATGTCTTAATATTTGTTATCTGAAACTGCAGGGATCTACACAACAACAAGTTAACTGGACCAATTCCTCCTCAAATTGGACGACTGAGGCATTTACGATCACTGTAAGTATACAATGGCTTATTGTAATCTATTAAGGGAACACTTAACAGTGTATACTTTATTTGCAACGGAGAGCATCATGACATTACATGTCAGCGAGTCTGACATGCTAAGAACAGGGTATATAAGTTATAAAGAGTTCAGTACATGAATGCAAGTTTAACCAAAATATAGGAGCACTGCCCAACATGTGGGTGCACACACCACAATTTGTTTGCCTATAGATGTTTGGCTCAGCACAACTGATTTCTCTTGTTCAAATTTTTAATTTTCAAAGCATTTTTTTGCTAGGTATTTCTAAACAACTGACATTTTAAGCGTATATGCTGGTTGGGCACTCCATATGATAGTGATGACTTGAACTATGACAACTGAATAAACATTTGTAATGCGATTTTCTTTAGTACTAGTATGATTAGGAATGCGAACCAAAAGCATGAGGCACACTGCTATACTTTCTTTACGGGAAGGTGAGTTCCATGGTCCAAATGCATCATGGACGGTTCCTATCATCAAGATTGACCCTAAGCAATCGACAATTCAAAATGAATCTAAATGGTGATTCAACATTAATCCGAACGAATCATTCTACTGGCTAAAATACAAATGAAGAGTGTAAAGATAGAGGATGAGTCGCTGACTTGATGTAACCTAGTCGGACCTGTAAGGAGAAAGTTTAGTAAGCAGAGTACAAGGGGACAAAATTTATATGTAGACCTTTCATATAAACAATTACATGGCCTTGGAACATTACATTAACACTCCTCTCAAGTTGGAGCATACATACAATATGTTCCTAGCTTGTTACACAAAATTGAACCCAAAAACCGCTGAAGGACTTAAGTGAATAAATCTGCTAACTGATTTTCAAACCTGACTGGAACAAATGAGTCAACTTGTCTTGAAGCATCTCTTTAAAAAAGCGACATTCCACCTCTATATATTACGTTCTTTTATTTAAGAGTGATTAGAAGCAATGTGTACAACAACTTGGTAGTCTCACTTCAACTCGTAGGATCACTCTTTATAAGAAACCTAGTTCCTACAGATGATGTTCGATCCATAACAACTCACCAGTTTCAAGCCCCCGCTCTGACTGAAATTACAGTGCGGCTTGTGCTCGGGAGCTTAAGTGCCTGCTTCACCTGCTTTTCTATTCATTGTTAGTGCACTTTGGAAATTTGATGTGGCACCACATTCAGCACCTGACCTCCTCCCTTCACTATTACGTCATCCACATGTGATAAAAAATTAGAACTTGCCTGAGTTTTTGTAGAGCTCAGACTGAGCGACCATGGCAGACTTGTCATTAGCAAAAGAGCTCAAGACATAAGCTTCCTGCTCGAAGTAGACATGTTACACCCAATAGGCCTTCGAGAGATGGAAGCTTCGCTCAAGATATAATCTGACTGTAGAGTCCCTCCCAATCATGTTGACGTTCAGTTGAAAACTTTATCACAGTCATCTGAACCCTCTACTTCTCCATCTTCTAGATATCGCTGGTGAGAGATAGTAAGGCAAGCTTATCATTCGCTAGACGTATGTCATGTATAACCTCTAATATATCAAGAAATTATCTCCTTACTGAAGATCATACATATTGATTTGCATTCATACATTCCAGAAATATTCATGTAACGTATACGTGTCGGGTGAACCCATGGTCCTTTTAAGTCTCAAAGTGATTTGTCATGCCTGCTAATTGCGCTTCCATGGAGTTTCACATCATAGACAAGAGACTAGCATAGTGGTGTTCCCAATGTATCATGGTAGCATTAGTACAAGGAGGAGACTGAGCAAGATGCTTGTATATTCCCTGTCCTTTGAAGAAGAGCTTTACAGTTCAACCCATTAGGCAAAATTCTTTTTCATTGAACTTGTGGTTGGTCATGGTTAATTTTAAACAATATTAGCAGATTGCTGAATTTGGTAACCCGTGGGCCATGGCGTCTTTCTCACCCATTGTTGATGAAGTTGCTTCCCCTTAGTAGAAAGGTGCCATGACGTTGCTATCTTCATGTTAAACAGGCTTTATGGAAATGAGTAGGGTTGTGATTCTGACGTTGATCTAATGCAAATGTACAACGTGAAGTGTGACAGGGCCCCTCAATAGGTGTGGCCTACAGTAGGAGGCTCATTTAGTGAATAGCAACAATCCTGCACGACCTGTGGGACTCTGCGCAAGAGAAAATTGAATGACTAATGGCTAGGGACACAGATTGTATGAGATAGCCGACCTTGACGTGAGAGCCAGATCTTGCCTCACATGAGACGGGACTGTCGGAGTAGCCATTGACTGTGTAGAAGTTGGCTAACCTTCATAGGGAGCATAGTGTTAGACTCTATAGGAGTCACTTTCCATGAGAAAGAAACCCCCCTCTCAAGGGTTTTAGTCAACCACTGTGCTTTAATGCATGAAGGGCGTAAAGATTAGGGAAGACTTGATCTAAGTTAGTCGACATGAATGCTGAAATATTTGTAAGGAGAGTACAATGGCACAATTTATACATAGATCCTCACACATATGCACAACCTCTTTACATCTTGTCCGCAACAGGAGAGGATGCTGGTTGGACCCTGCTAATGGCATCCACCAGTGAAGTTTTTCTATTGACATGGGCCTGAGGGCCAATATGGCCGTGTTGTTGGGCTTAGCTGTATGTTTGACGTAGTACAAGAGGTTTAGTCCAAGCCTAACAGGCCATCCTACTTGGATGAGAAAAGGAAGCCATCGGGGAGGTGGTTTCTAAGCTGTACTCTTCTCTTCAGATGATCAAGTTATGTGCCTCAGTCCTTCCTCTCACAGGCTGCTCTCCTCAACGAGCACACACAACTCCCTCTTTTTGTGTGTGTGTGTTTTGGGGTGGGGGGGGGATGTGGCAGAACTAATATAGTTATCCTGATGCAAGGGGGTCAACAACAGCTTGCTAGTTTGCTGCTATTGTTGTGGGCCTTGTGTCCACTGCCACAGGGCTTGTCGTTGTTTTTGGAGGCACTATAGTGAGTGAACCTGCCGGGAAGCGGCGGCCTCATAAGGAGAGCAATGTTCCAGTGCTTGCTCTTTGCTATAGGGCAATTTGAAGTTGGCATGATGCAGATCTTACGAATATGGGAGTTTAACAGATGTGAGTCCAGAACAAGATGCTAGTGCAGTAGTACCTGAAGGCAATGATGGTAATAATGCACATGCTTGATGATGTACTGATTTTTAATGAGAATGAAACATGTTTGAAGAAGACAATAACTAGGAAGCATAGTTTACCAAAAAATAACTAGGAAGCATAAGATGCAGGAAGATGGTTATATAACTAAAATAGGTCAAATATATAGCATATATTTAAAGAGTATTGACCAATTTTGATACCAGTTAGCGTGGATTTGGTAGCGTGGAAAGGGCTATATGTTGGTATGTATGCCCAGAGAGCCAATCATATGATGATTATAATGACATTATTTTATAAATGATTTGATTAATAATAAAGACAATCTTCCATTTATTCTATTTTATTCAGTTATGAGATAATGATGTTACATAATAAATGTCTAAAGAATGATGCTACTCAATGACGTATGTCTTCAGGTTGATGACCTGAACAATGAGATCGTACGGATGTTAAGATTACATACATTCTTGTTATGTCCCTAGTCGGATGTTATTGTGGAAGCTAGATAGACAACAATAACACATAAGGCTAGAGTGTGTTGGTTGATGACAGAATCTCATTAGTCATGATATGCGATATCAAACCAAACACATAGATACTTGTTAGAGAACAGTGTATAAAAAAGAGCCACCTTGAGAGTGATGCATGGAAACTATTGAATGATAGTCAAAATCATCTCTCATAGTGATGGTGGTGATTGTGGTTCTTAGACATGAAATCACTACACTCATCAAATGTCGTTAGATGTACTTTGACATCATCCACCATGACCTTGAATAAAGGTTGCCATAAAGGTGATGCTCAGATACATTGTGACACATGGTAATGACCGTTGACTAATGTAGATGAGATTTGTCCCTCCTATAGGAGTTTGATATCCTGACCACTTGATAAGCGAGACTGGGAAATTCATGTCCGTGCTCGTGTTAATCAATATATGATATTAACTCACACATATCTCAGACAGTTTGCTCTAGTTTAAGGAATATGGATTGAACATTGAGGAGGATGACGATTCCATGCCTGAGTTCAATCTGGATATCAGAGACAAAGGAACTATACGATCATTGTAACACCAATCACACATTATAGGTTGAAGTTGTTCTCTAACTTTCCGATTACTTGGGTAGCACTGATGTCTTGCTAGATACCACTTATTGTTTGTGATGTCATAAATTAGTTATTGACATTCACTGTCAACGTAATTTGGAACCTATAGGGTCATACACATAAGATACACTTGGAATAGGAGCTTATTCATTAATGATTTTTAAACTTGATTACTAAAGTGTTAGGTATTCAATTTAAACAACATCGACAATCCGCACTCTGTAGCGACCAGTTCAGCAAGTGAACTGATCGACTCAGATGTGTGAACCGATCAGCTCAGGTTGTGAACCGGTCGTTTGGTTGATCAGTGAGATTGGATCAAGGATTGATGCTGACTTCATGTTGCGCATTAATTGAATATTAAAAGCCAATGTAATTGCGAATAGGAAACATAGTGAAACGATCGGTTCAAGTGTTGAACTGATCGTCTCATGTGTGAACCGATTGTTTTGACGCTCACAAGTTCTGGAAAGTTCATGAAATTCCATCTCTTTGACTCCCAGATGAACTGAAAATTCTGATCCTGGCCCTCCTATGTATAGAGGGGTACTGTGGGCTTCTCAAACACAAAAATAAGCTCTACCAATTGTTGTCCTCTCTAATTATGGTAACCAAGAAAGCCCGAGCACGTTCTACCCGTCAATGAGAACTGCAACAGAGAGACAATTGGGAGAGCAAATCTACGCTAACACGTTGACTAGAAGGGACAACTCCTTCCTGTCAGTTCCAGAGAACGATAAGATTTTCCGGTAGTCCATGTGGACTACTACATAGGCAAGGAGGCCTTTACCACCCGCTAGGAGGACACTGTCAACCGTTGTTCGTGGTGCGACACCAGGAAGCCGCCACCGACAACCGTCCAGGTGTGACTTGAGAAAGAAGCACGCTGCAATAAGGGATAGTCGTTGGACTTGCTCCAGAACCAGGTATATACCTTGCAACCATCTTTCCATCCAATAGTTGACGCGATCTGATATATTAGGGGAATATGGCAGTGATTTTTTTTATTCCCGCTGACATATCTGATATCATATTTCCCAACACTATATTCTCGTTAGAGGCCAAGTTTTTATGATCAATTCATATCAATTTGATATTTTGGGACAATGTCCATACTCTGAATATCTAATAGTACTCGTCTTGAGTCTCATGACACAAGCAATATAACAATTTGGAAACAATTCGACATGAAGATGGTCATAAATAAGTGCCTATTCATCCTACTAATTAATACTACAAAGTTAATTTAATACATTTGCCACCGAGGATCCTATGCAAAGCTATAATAGGTCTCCCAAGGCAGCTTACCTGCCTAGATGATTTATAAGCAACAAACTTTATAATATGAATCTGACCTCGTTAATATTTGTATGTTATCACTGTCAATCTTGCAAAGATATGTTGGTATTTACATCTGAAAGATACAACTCTTGTATTGATCTAATTTCTGAAGTTGGAACTGTCTTCGAGGATGTTTTCTCATTGTGCGTCACAAGTTTAAAACTAATGTATCGTTCTCTCTTCAGAAACCTGAGATGGAACAAGCTGCAAGATGTAATCCCTCCCGAAATTGGTGAACTCAAGAAGCTGACTCATTTGTGAGTTTTCCCTATTACTGTATTAGTGCAACCTGGATCGGACTCTCTCTGTTGTTTTTCATCCACCTAACCTTCAACCATGTATTTTTGGCTTTTAGGCACCTAAGCTTCAATAACTTCAAAGGAGAGATTCCAAGGGAGCTTGCCAATTTACCAGAGCTTCGGTACTTGTATCTTCATGAGAACCGTTTTATTGGGAGGATTCCTCCTGAACTGGGAAATCTCCCCAAACTGCATCACATGTATTTCATCTATCTTGCTTGTTCTCTCTTTTGTGGGATTGCAAGCTCTTCTTCCACCGATATGCTTACTTTTTTACTTTGTAGCTCCCAGTGTGCATTGTTGCAGTATCTTTTATTGTGCCTTGCATTGGTCTCACTGACTTCTTCTCAAGCAAAAGAAGCTTCTGGATCAGTGTACTAAATCGAACTTTTATTGTCTTCAGGGATGTTAGTAACAACCATTTGGTAGGGACGATTAGGGATCTTATCCGTATTACAGGAAACTGTTTCCCTTCCCTCAGAAACCTGTTAGTAACATCTACCTAAATATGAAATATATTAATTCTCTGGACGTGTCTTGTCACTGTGAGGGCCCAAAATCTTGTCTAATGTAGGTACCTAAACAATAACCAGCTAACTGGAGGGATACCAGAGCAGCTCGCAAATTTGACAAATCTGGAAATCTTGTATGTATTCCTGTATATGGGTATGTTTATCATTGTGACACAGTGATGTGCTTCGCAAGTGACCTTTTACCTTTTAAAATTGCCCAAGGTATTTGTCACACAACAAGATGAGCGGAATCGTGCCTGCAAGGATAGCTTCAATCCCCAGATTGACTTATTTGTATGTACCATACTTCTTATTGTCTATTCAAAGAAAAATTCTCGGCTGTGATTGTTTCAAAGTTTTGATGGATCGCCCCTGTAATGCCCAGATACCTGGATCACAACTCATTCAGTGGTAGGATACCCGATGGTTTCTACAAGCACCCTTTCTTGAAAGAACTGTAAGTGGGTGTGCTTCAAGTCGTTATGCTGTTTAATGTGGAGCAACCTTTTGATTGGTGATGCGCTGTGGTTTATGCAGGTACATCGAGGGCAATTTGTTCAAGTCCAGCTCCAAGTCGAAAGGTGAACATAAAGTGCTGGAACTTTCAGATACGGAATTCTTGTTCTGATCCCAAAATCTACAGGATTAACGTCAACTTCCTGAAAACACAAGTTATTACGTTATGAACTTATGATAAAGAAAATATGTATTTAGAATCACAGGAAAGGTCCAGTATGTAGTGTGTAGCGTTTTCTGACTGTCTTTTTCTTCTTCCTTTTCCTTCTCCAGTAAGCTTTGTTCAAACGTTACGGCCACTGGATGAGGTTAACGTCCAAAAAATCATGTTGAATCCTTGTGGCTATCAGAGTGTCAGGAAATTTTGTGGTTCATGGTAGAAAAACATGACTTTTCGTTCCTCCTGGAAGAAAACAAGGGCTTGCTTAGTTAGGTTATCCATAGTAAGATCACACTATTTACACAATCGTCTCAACTTCACACATTTGATATGGTTAAAAATCCCGGTGTGAAAAAAAAGGGCATCAGAAAGTGCTAAAAGTATACCCTGGGCTTTATGTTCAAATTGATGAAAACATAGTTAGTGATAAAATCACTCTTTGGTTTATCTCCTCGGTGAGAGCACCAAATTTTCTGTGCTCAATCTTTTTACCTGTCTAACCCTTAGTTTGTGGGGTCTATGACGGAATGTATACCTGGAGTATGTTGGTACACTATTCCGGGTATAGGAGATTTGCAGAGGCAGCAACCAATGCAAAAACCAAAATGATCCATACCTGAAGAAGCAAAAAGAATGGAAGTATAACGGTTATTTTCCCCACGGTCAATTGTGCACGCCAACTAAAAAAATGGAAGGAATGATGTCGGTGAGTGATATAAATCCAAAAATGTATTTGAAATTTCAGCATACCATTTAGGTTCCAACCGGAAGCAAATGGAGACGGGAAACTTGGATTCTTTTTATTGAAAAGTTTGGTGATCATATTGTCAATTTGTTTGTACTCTTATATAAGGGCAGTGATACGCATATCTTGAGACGAACCCTGGAATGAACCCGCTAATGACTATATTTTAGTCATTAACGATCCAATCTCTGTACTGGTTATGGACGTTTCTGGTACTAGGCGTGTGTATTTTTGTACAACTTCTCTTCCATATATGTAATGTACAAATATATCTATTATAGCCAACAACTCAATAATGGTTCTATAATAATCACTAGAGGTCTAGATTTTTTTTTGTATTAGTCGTATATATTTCTTGTACCAAGTGTGTATATTTCTTGTACATGTCATTTTATACATGTGTACTGGAAAAAAAATATTTGTTATAGGCCAACAACTTAGTAAAGGTGAAAAAGATTCCCCAATGTACAATCTATTGTATAAATATGTGATATTTATGTACTAGTTATGTGTAAAAACACATATAGGTATTGTTCGGATATCAAAATAGTTGTAGAATTGATTTTGTATATTTTTTTCTTGTATAGTTTTAATGAAAATTCATAGCATAGATAAAAGATTAGCATACAACCCATATGCTAATCTCCTCCAGGGGCACCCCCATAAATAGGCCTCAAAAGTAGTGGGTGGCAATTCAGAATCTATTAGTCTTTGTTAGAATCTCCTCGATGGTGTATTGCGTTGCAGTCTTCTCTCCATAGTGTGAAGGTGGGTTCTGATTTTCCTTACTCTAATATGTGATGTCATGTAGATCTGCAATGTAAAAGGGGGTGATATGAGTGTTGGACATTTCTGATGAATCTTATTGCTATTATTGTTGTTAGACTTTCTATTATTTCTTTTAGTCCATATGATCCACATCAAGAGGCCATGCACATTTTTTGTATGTATGTGATTAGATTTTTTGGTTTGGAAATTTGAAACATATGCTTTTGTAGGTGTTGATGAATGAGTGTTTTGTGATAGGAAGAACTGGTCTTTGAAGAGTGTGGCTGTGGGACAATTGATGAAAATATGCTTGATTATTTCCTCATGTTTGGAGCATAGAAGGCAAATAGAAGGACCCTCAAAACTTCTTTTATTTCATATAACGATCAACAAGAATTTTGGCGTATCAAATGGGCTAGATAAGGAGTTTGATTTTATGAGGGCCAATGATGTTCCAAATGAAGTTAGTAGGCCATAGGTGGCCACCATGTGTGTAGAATAGGTTTGCTATTTTTTGGGAGAGTATGTGGGTCCCGATATCCAAGAGGTGTTTGAACTGATGTTTGATTCTAGATGCCTAGTAATGTCTGATGTGATATTGTTTGGGAGGTAGGTTGTGAGGGTCCTTTTGAGAAGGTTATTTTGATGAGTGCCTAGAAGTTTCAATGCTTTACCAGTAGTAATCTTTGATATTGAATGTAGGATGTGCAGATGTATGGTTTGATTTTTAATTGTCTGCCTGTGGAACCAAGGTCCTATCCAAAACTTACTATTGTTGATAATGTGTGGTAGGGTATTGATGCAACTTTGGATCAAGTAAATGTGGTGATTGACATGTTTCTAAAGCAGTGATTCCCCTCCATTTTTAATTTTCCACCAAGAGTTTCTATATTGGTAATATTTATTTAGGACGTGCTTTTCAAATGATGTTTTCATCTGACCAGAGAGTTGCAATGATTTTAAGGATCACAAAGAGTGCATGTGTCTTGATGTTGATGATGCCCCAACCTCCATATGTTTATGGTGCACATATGATATCCCAATTGGCCAAGTGGATTTAGTCCCCAATTTGTTTCCAGATAAAGTCTCTTTTGATGTGATCAATGACTTTGTGGATGTAAGCTGGGAGGGGAATACAACTCAGGTAGTAGGTGGTCAAATATGTAAGTGAGATATTAAGGAGAGTGAGTCTACTAGCTACATTTAGGAATTTTTTTCAAAAAGAAAAGCAATGATTGAGTTTAATGATGTTGGGGTTCCAGATGGATGCAGGTAAGGGTTGAGGTGAAATAGGAATTCCTAGGTAGTGAAAGGAAAGTATCCTATCGTACAATTGAGTAGAGATTGATAATGATTAATTTCCTTAGTGTCGACATGTGTTCCAATGATCACAGATTTGTGCAAATTGATCCTAAGCCCTAAAATGTAAGGGATGATTCCCATGATATGTACAATGTTGGTGACAATTGTATTGTCTGGGTGAATGAAGATGATGGTGCTGTCAACATATTGAATGATGTTTCCCCTGCATTCATAAGGGGATGAGATGAGTCCATGGTGAATTCCAAGTTTTATCATCTTAGTGAGGATGGATGTGACAAGGATGAAAAGATACATAGAAAGTGGGTTTCCTTGCCTGAGACCATTAGAGCTCTAAAAATGGCTATAGGGGGTATCATTGATGATGGTGGAGAAATTCTAGGTCGTGATGCATGCTTTAATCCATTTATTGTAAAAACAATATCCTTCCATACACATGTAAAGGTAGTTCAAGTTATTGTTGTCGTAGGCTTTTTCAAAGTCAAGTTTGATGGCTAGAAATGGTTTTTTTCCTAAGGTGACATGTGTGGGTGGTTTCACTGACAATGATGTAGGCATCTTGGATATTTCTATTTTTAAGGAAGGCACATTGTTGTTCTCTAATATCATCATTCAAGTATGTTTTCATCCTAGTGCTAAAAGTTGCGGCAATGATTTTGTAGGATGATTTAATGAGATTGATAGGCCTGAAATGGTGTAAAACCTTCGAATTGTCAATCTTTTTAATGAGTGTTATGTGAGTTTGGTTGAGGTCACCTATTTGGGGACTGATGTCATCATGGATATAAATATAGTGGAAGAGATTGATGAAGTCAGGTTTGAGGTGCTCCCATATGTTATGATAGAAGATTGTATTGATACCATCTGGCCCAGGTGACTTGTCAGCGCCCAACTGGTAAACAACTCGTTTTGTTTCAATTTCTGTGGGTTGTTAATAAGGTTGTTTGGATGATTAATACAAGTTGGATACAGAATGTCCCATTGGATGTGGAGATAGGGGAAATGTTGGGTTTGCTATTGAAGAGTTTCTAAAAATTATTTAATAACATGTGATGTGATGATATGCCTGTTTGTGGTGTGTTGACCTTGGATGTTTAGACTGTGGATGGAGTTGTTTTTAATATCATTGTTACAAAATTTGTGTAAGAATTTGGTATTCCTATCTCCCTCCTCCATCTATTTGATTTTTTATCTTTGTTTCCACGTGACATCATTTTTGAAGGGTAAGATGTTCTATTTTAGTTTGGCTGCAAGGATATGTGATTGGTCTACACATGGGTCACTGTCAAGTTGGAAGACTAGTGATTCGTTGCCTTTGAGAGTTCAATGGATGTTAATGAAGGTGTTTTTGTTCCATATTTTGAGGGTATCTCTAATGTTTTTGATTTTATTGAGGATATTCAACCCCACTTCTAGTGACTTAGTGAGTGTTGGCCAGTTGTGTTGTATTAAGGTTTTGAATTTGGGGTCTTTTATAAAAAAGCATTCAAAGCAAAATGGTTTAAATCTTTATGAAACAAAATTGGTATTAATGAGTATGGAAAAGTAGGTAAAGATAGGTCTAGTGGTGGCAAATGAAAAAGCTAGTTGATATGTGTCCTCCCATTGGTGAGAACATAAAAAGTGATCAAATTTAGTCCATGATAGTCCACAATTCCACGTGTAATTGGAATTCATGACAGAGATATCAAGGAGTCAGAAGTCCATGACGAGTCAGTTGAAAATCCTATCAAAACTAGAACAATTAAGACCTGAGGTTTGTAGTGTATTGCATCATTCTGATTGATGTCTTGTAAGGTTGAAGCCCCCTCTAGTTATCCATGGTTTAGATGAAAATGATTGTGCCAAGTCATGCATTTCATCAAGGAAATTTTGTTTTTCACAAATGGATTCACCATAGACTCCCGTGAATAACCAAGTGAACTGGTCATATAATTTTTGGATGGTGACAATGATAACTTATTGGTTTCAATATCGGTGGGTGATCTTGAATTTCCTATTGTTGGTACATATGGCAATGCCCCCCTTTGAATCCATTTGGTAGAATTTGGATCCATTCATTTATGTACTTCCTGCCAATGAAATAAAGAAGGAAGAGGGAAGGTAGGTTTTGTTTCGTGGATTGTAATGATGTTGATTTATGTGTGTAAATAATATTTTTGACGCCTCTCCTCTTGATAGCACCTAGGCAACACAAATGTTCCATGATGCTATAATCATGAGAAAAAGGCTGAGATCTATAAAAACGTTATGAATCTTTTAGATACTAAGTTCTTCAATCTATACTCTGGCTATATAAATAGGTCTGGTATTATATCATCCCATGAAACATTCAATTTTAAACAAAGCCAAAGTAGCATGCAAAGTATTATGAAAATGTATTTAGGAAGAAAACTTAGTGAAATCATGAATATCAGACCATGAGGATAAATTTTTGATATTATCAATACTATGCATGATAATGTCTTGAGGTTGGTGAACCTTGTATGAATTAGAGTCAAGAAAATCATTTAAAGTAAACACAAAATGTGTAGAATTCGTACATGTGTCATTAACTACAAAGTATTTTTTCTTTTCCAATCCTTATGGTGTTGTGATGAGTGAACTGAAAGCTTTTACTGTAGATGGAGCCTTGGTGGGTTTCTTATGGGTAGGGATATGTGAGGTTTTAGTTCTTTGACAATTTTGACTTTGACCCGATTGACGACTTCTTTGCTCAGGCATGGTGATGTGTGGTCGGTGGGGTTGTTGGGGAATGGGAATGAGTTGCATGCTTCTATTATTGGGGGTATGAAGGTTTGTGTTCAAGTGATGGTATGCGTTGGTGTTTGTATGTGGTAAGATTTTTTTGGTCTAGATGATGTACAATTATTGGTTTGATGGAATTTTCTTTTCAATTCCATTTTCCTATCTATTTTTTTGAGGTTTCCATTGTTGATGTTCTTTTTATCGTTGGTGGGACAACACGAAGATGATGGATGGGCTTAGAATAGAGAAGGTTGTGGGGAACTATGTTGGGTTCTCTGCAATTAATTTGATGGTGTAAAATGTTTCTCCAAAACAAATCTTAAGTGTGGTTGGGAGTTTAGTGGCTTTCTTGATAGAGAAAAGCTTTTATATGGGTTGAAGAGCGTCTAGGCTAAAAAATTGTAAAGTAGTACCTATAGCGTGGGCTAAGTATCAAAAGATATCAACCTCCCATATAACACTATGGGATATTAGAGAAGGAGACCCACCCAAGCCTCCTGAGCCAGCTAGGGTAGCACCTTGATTAGTCATACATTTGGAGAGGGCAACTTGGACAAAGCTATCTCTGCATGGGATTGTCATGACCTATCCATATATGTCCTTGAGTTTTGTACCCTTCGGGATGGAGTAGATGAGTTGGGATGGTGAAAGAATCGTGGGTCTGAGTACCGTGTGTCTTAGTATGAGATGGGTGATAGCTCGGGTGACGTCTAGGATGTTAACGATGTGGTTATTAATGTTTTTTTGTATAGAGACCATGATGATGCAACTCATGAAGACTTTCAGTGGCCTCATAGAGTTTGCTGGAAGATCAATGGGGAACTCGGAGTCGTAGTTAATTGTAGGGAGAGCCATATTGATGATGGATAATGAAGTGATGGGTGTGGGAGAGGTAGATGGAGGGGAGGGGAGGGTTGTGATCATGAATATGATAGGGAGGTTAAAAAATGTTGGAAAAGGGGTAAGGAAGGGTTTGATGGAATAGGTCAATGGGAAGATGCAGGTGGTATTGGCGAATGGAAAGGAATGAATGAACATGTCGATAGGTTATAGAAGGGTTTACACAGAAGATCAAGATGTTCATACAAGTTTGAAGAGAAAAGAATGGGTTAGTGGACACATGTTTAGAATATGAGGATAGAGATGGATGGGAATCTAGTTTGTTTGAAAGGATAAGGGGAAGGGAACGATTAGGAGAATTCCAGGAAGAGATAGTTTTCTTAGGAAACTGTAATAAGTGCATAGAGAACAGAGGTTTGGATGTGATGGGTCTATAGATGGGACTGAGGCATGCAAAGGAGAGGTGGCTGCATCCTTTACACGTAGAGTAGAGAGCCAAAAAGGTGCAATGACATTTATGGTGTCCCGATCGCATGCAACGGGAGCATCGAAGAGTTTGTGAGGGGTTTTTCATTTGTGGGTAACAACAATTCATGCAGATGATGATGCATCATAGGAGATGTACCGCTCTATAAGCTCAGAGTTAGTAGAGGAGGATGAGGAGCCTAATGGGGGGATTTGGTGGAGTATGTTGCATCAGATGATGTGATGTGTAGATATGAGTGGTGAAGATTAGCGTGCTTAGTATGTAGTTGGTATGATAAATGATAGAACATATGTGGTAGGAAGGTTTGAGGTAGCACCCCTAAAGGATGATCTCTATGGTGCTTCTATGATAATGTTACACCATGTCTGTCATCGTGACATAGCAATATCATTCACTGATGTATCAAAGTCATCACTTTTTATTATGAAAGTCCACAAAATATATTAAAGATTAGCATACAATTGCATGGTAATCTATGGCATACTATAACTTACAAAATAAAGCTAGGTCAATGCATCAATAGCACTAGGAGTGCCAATGAAACCATGAATCTTGAAACTTGGATGATGAATTAAAAGTTAGTAAACCAAAAGTTCTGGCATACTAAGGGAAAGGCACCCCAAAAATAGGCCTTAAAAGTAGTAGATGTAAATTCAAAATCCATTAATTTATGCTTAGAATCTCCTTGTTGGTGTATGCTTTTTTTTGATGTGGTCTTCTCTCCAAAGTGCAAAGGCGGGTTCTTATTTTCCTTACTCTAATCAATGATGTCCTGTAGATTTGCAATATGAAAAGAGTTTATATGAGTCTTGGACATTCCTAATGAGTCTAAGTTGTTGCTACTATTGTTGTTAAACTTTATATTGTTTCTTCAACTCCATTGGTCCAAGTCAAGGATGCTAGAAGCATTTATTGTATGTATGTGACCATATGTTTTGGTTTAGCAATCTGAAACATATATTGAATGTCTGTAGGTGTTGATGAATCAGTGCTTTGAGATAGGAAGAAGTGATCTCTAAGGAGTATAGTTGTGGGATAATTGATGAAAAGGATGTTTAGTTGTTTCCTCATGTTGGGATCACAAAAGGCAAATATAGGAACCTAGAAACATCTTTTTTCATATTATGATTGATAAGAATTTTGTTGTACTGAATGAGCCAGATAAGGAGTTTGATTTTGTGAGGGCTTGTAATGTTCCAAATGAAGTTAGTAGGACTAGATGGCCATTGTATGTGTAGAATAGGTATGATTTTTTGGGAGAGTATGTGGGTCCCTATACCTAAGAGGTGTTGCTCATGATATTAGATTCTAGATGCTTAGTAATGTATGATGTGATATCATTTGGAAGGTGGGCTGTGAGGGTTCTTTTGAACTAGTTATTTTGATGAATGTATAACAGTTTCAATACTTTATTAATACTAATGTTTGATACGGAATGTGGAAGGTGCAGATGTATGGTTTGATGTTTGATTGTCTGCCCGGTGGAACAGGGTTATGTCCAAAATTTGATGTTATTGGAAATATGTGGTCGGGGTATTGATGTAGTTTTATGTAAGAACCCTGACCTCTGTTTTGGGCTTATCCTGTTTGCTTTGCCTAACCCTTGTGTTTAGTTGCTTGCTAATCACCTTTAGTAGTGATTAGGGTTTGTTTGTGCCTTGTTGAGGGTCAGAGGGGCTACTTGCAAATAACCCATGTTTTAGGGTTGATGAGCAAGTTTGTCACCTTGAGAGATGTTTCTCTCTCTCCTTGCATCCTCTAGAGTTGAGAGGATGGGTTGGGATTGTTTCTTGAGATGTTTAGGGCCTTGATGGGCTTTGCTTTGTCTTGCCTTACTTTGTTTAGGGTTTGTATCGTGCCTTGGAGAGCTTGAAGCTCTGTGTCACCTAGAGCTGTGTCGCCCATGGCTGTGTTGCCCAGGAGTGTGTCATCCAAGAGGGGTGTATCACCCATGTGACCTAGCTTTGGTTGTGTCACTATACCTTGGACAAGTGGCTATCCTTTGTAGAAGGGTGGCATGACATGTGCATGTGGTTTGCAAGGTGGCAAGACATTGGACATGTGTCCCTATGTGGGTTGACACCTTGCCTTGTTTCCCCTTTCATCCTTTTCTATATATACATCCCCTTTCATTTGCTTAGGACCCCTTTAGTTCTTTGTTGCCTCCTCTCTCCCTTGGTGCACGATACACCCTCCCTTGGTGCTTGGTGGTCGATCCCTTTGAAGGAGTTCTCTTCTTCTTCCTCTAGCTTGGTGGCTGAAGGTGGTGTGCTTTAGAGCTAGAAGCTTAAAGCTTGGAGCTTTGGAGCTTGAGGAGTTTGCTTAAGGCGGGTTACATAATTTCTAAGCCTAGCTATACTACCTTCTTTATCTTGCATGATTCATGCTCTAGTACATGTTATGTTTCTTGCTCTAGTACATGTTGTTGATCTTATGGATATAGTGACCATGATGTGGTTAATGTTGCTGATGGTTTATATGCCTTTGGATATAGTTGTCCGAACCATAGTTTGGGGTTTTCTTGTTGAGTAATACCCCTTTCTCTCCTTGGTTTTTGAGAAGTGAGTTTGAGTTCTAGTGATGTGGGCAATACCCCTCTCTCATTTAAGTTGAGAGGTGAGTCTACATTCTAGTAGCTTGGGCAACACCCTCTTCTCACCATGGATTTGAGAGGTGAGCTCTTGGATATGTGATGACCTAAGTTGGAGACATCTCTTTATGTTTCCCGATTTGTGATGGAGGTTGTGAAAAACCCCTCTCTTGGTTGTTGAGAGGTGAGCCAACTATCTTGATCAATTAGGGTTTGTTGCTTAAGAGCTTGAGTTTGAAGATGACCTTTTGGTGAGGTTTTGTGCCTTTCCCGATACACCCTTGATGAGATGTTGCCCGACACCTTTTTGTCTTGGGTCTTGATCTGGTCGATAGGATGGTGCTGTGTATGGTTGGCTTGATGTCCGTTAGGGCTCTCCTTAGGTTGTGGTGACCTTGGGCGATATGCCCTAACTAATATGGTCTTTGTGCCCCTGCTCGTCACCCTCTTCTAGGGTTGTCCTAGTCGATATGGTGGGTTATGTTCTGTTAACCTTGTTGCTGAAATGACCCTTTTTCATTATAGTAGAGTTTCGGGCAATATGTCTTAACCCATACAAACCTTACCATGGATGGTGGTTGGTTATGGGCGATAAGAGCATGATGGGTAGACCCTATAGCGGGCAAGAAGTCTGGGCTTGCACGACACCCCAAGGATGTGCTGCTCGACATGGTGCCTTAGTAGCCACTTTTCCCATGGACAATAGGGTGCCTTAGATAGCTTAGTGTCTTGGGCGATATAGTATGCTGGTTGGACGATAGGGCTCCATGCTTCTGGTCCTTGGGCGATATAGTATGCTGGTTGGACGATAGGGCGCCATGCTTCTAGTCAACATGCTTCCTGTTGAGAGGGTTGGCCGATAAAACCCTAACCCTAGTGCATGATAGGGTCCCTGGCCGATAGGACTCTTGGTTGATATGGGTGTCTCTTGTGTACAACACACCTCTAGCTCAAGATGCATGACGCCCTTCAGGGCCGGTTGATCTTTGATGCATGATAGGCTGAAGTGTTATTGGCCGATATGATGGCATAAGTGCTTTAGGGTTTGGAACCCTAGCCGATAATCGATAATGCGGATATGATCCTACCTGATACTCTTTCGGTGAGGGTTGGCGCTACCCGCCCCACCTATAGTAAGAGTTGCAGGAGCTTTGGTGAGGGTTCTGATAACCCGGAATGTATATAGATGATAGTTCTCGGTTAATAATTATAATACAAGTGATATGGTGTAATCACCTTGAATCCTGCAACTATGATAATAAGATAAGGTGATAGGTTGTGAACCTGGAAGTTTGGAAGGATATGATGTTGCTATACATGATAATGTGACACATGTATATGATCACACGTATGGGACATGATATATGCTTATGATTGATAATTAAACTATGATTTCTACAGCTTATGTGTAATATACTCATGGATGTTGCTTTATACTTGATAGCATGATAATCCTGTTAATACATGATGGCTTCAGTTATCTCTATGGATGTGTATACTAACCATGCATGTATTTTTATGTGGATTCATAGCCTGGTAAGAGCTATGAGATGTATGTGCTTGATTAGCACCATGTGATAATGAGATAACAAGTTGATATGTATGAGGACCTGATTTAAGGCTGAGTGGCTAGTTGAGGTGTTACCCTCTGATGATGAGATAAGGAATGTGTTCCTAGAATGCTGATGCATGATTATGATGACTTGAGAGGCAGTGGTTGATATAATGAGGGATTGAGGTCCCATGACAGTATGATGATGGCAATGATGATGTAATTCTATAAGGCTATGTTTATACTTTGGTTGCCTCAACAATTGGCTTAAAATATACTAATTAATTATAGATGAACATATCATGTAGTTTGCCCTGGCCATAGATCCATCATCGTCAGTATCATGGTGATGGTGAAACAGGTTTATCCTGCGGGATTTGCCTGGAGCGCATATTGTTGAATATGCGAGGTTTTCCCCAGCCTAAAATAGGAGGAATCTGAATACCACTGTGAATATATGGAGCATGGTGAACATACCCATGGCTCAGGATATGTGATGATGAGCATGATGCTTTCATGGCTCGGATGTATGTACTAGTACATGTGTCAAGGTGAGCTAGAGATATGGGTAGCTTGCGGAGCTAACCCTAAGGCTGAGGCCATATAAGCATGAGAGTGTGGTCCTGCTTTGGTTTTCATACACTAACCACGAGGAGGTGAGGTCATGGAGTCCGGTTCTCCCATTGACCTTGTATGGCACCGGTGTTTGGGCTTCACAGCCAAAGGTTGGATTTGAGCAGGGACAACTCACTTCCTCAGGGCATAATAAAACGTAATCCAACCAAATAGTATATCTTGCTTAGAGCAAAACACGAAACATTGATTGAGGCCTTACTTATATAATTGATCTAGTTATACCTTGCAGTTATGTGTACGATCCTTATATTTTGTGATAAGTTCTTATAAAGCTTATCTTGTCGATCATGTTCCATTACAAAATATCTGGATATATGCCTCCGGAATATCTTGGTAAGATTGATGTTAATAATGGTCTTGCTGAGTATACTGCTCTTGTTACACGTTTTATCAATTATTTGATTTTATTGCTTTAATCTTCTGAGGTTTTATAATTTCGACGGGGAGTTATGTTTCTCACTGGGACTGTGTGTCTCACCCCGCTGGTTTACAACCTTTTTAGGTGATCGCTCTAGATGTGGTGGTGGTCGTGAGGTTGCGGCCGTACAACAAGAAGAGTAGTAGAAGGCAAGAGATGGACATGCTACTATTTTGGTGGTTTCATAGTACAGTCCTAGAGTCATCCCTGTACTCTCAGGTCCTCGGAGGTGTTTGACGATGTTTCACGATGACTAGCTGTTGTTATTTTGTATATCCTGCTGCTGGCCGTACGTGGCCCATTATGTATGTATAAACATGTGATGAACTCTGGTGCTGACAGTACCGCTGGGTCCGATAAGATGTGGACATATATCAAAGCTTGTAATATTTTTATAACATGTTTCTCTTTAGGATCTGGATGCAAAAGTTCTCTTATGTATGCTTTCAGCAATCCGTTTTAATTAACCCGTGTTTTCGGTAATATGTGGTTACACATGTTTTTGCATGTCATCTCGCTGTCTGTGTGATGGCGGGGTGTCACATCAAGTTTTGGTATCAGAGCTCTAGGTTCGATGAGTCTACATGGATCTAGGAATAGGTTTGTGTCTGTTCTTGTGAGTTTTCCAGATTTTCTTACAATCACCTTCTTTTCTCAGCGGAAGATAAAGCTTAAAGATGTCTAGAAACCATGAAGAACATGCTACCGAGAGCAGCAAGGCTGCATCAGTTGATGGAGCTAGAGTGCATGCACATGAAGATCGGGTGCCTGAGGTCCCCCAACTTGACCCAACCATTCTTGAAAACCCTGCCTACCAGCAGCTTATGGGCCAGTTGATGGCTACAATGAATCACATGGTGGAAAGAGTGCCTCCGCCAAGAGCATATGCTCCCCATGGTGAATCATCAGGCATTGGGAAGACCTTTGAGCGGCTTCGCCGAGTCGGAGCTTCAGATTATGCTGGAACGGCTGATCTGGAGGATGCAGATCTGTGGCTGATAGGTCTTGAGAAGGCCTTACGGATCCTCGACATCCCCGAAGCTGATAAAGTCAAGCATGTTGTCTACCTTCTGAAAGGTAGCGCTGGCCACTGGTGGGCCATCGAGGAGGAAAAGCGACCCGGTGAGGTGATCAGTTGGGAGGTTTTCCGGCGAGAGTTCATCAACATATACTTCTCAAAGATGTACCTGGATAAGAAAATCAACCAGTTTGAGCGTCTCCGCCAAGGATCGATGAGCATCACCGAGTATGAAGCCAAGTTTATGGACTTGCTGAGGTTTTTTCCTCACATGGCAGCGACAGATGATGAGCGGATCAGGCGGTTTGAGAAAGGTTTGAGTGCTGAGATGTCGACACCTGCCGCTGCTTTAGAAAATCAGGAGTGGTTTTCCACATTCGTGGAGTCTGCCTGCAAGATTGAACGGTCTATCAGGGAGAAAAGGGAGTCCATGACCAGGAGAAGGCCTTCTCAGTTCTAGAGACAGAGATCTGGTGGCTTCAAGAAGCCAAGGTTTTCAACACCTTCCATGATGAGAGGTTCCAGTACACTGTCACAATGGTCTCTGAGTAAGGTAAGAGGTTATGTTTCTTCACCGTCAAAGGTGCATAGTACAACTTCAGTGGCAGTGACAGGGCCATCTAGGCCGCAGATAGAAGGCAGGTCATGTTATCACTGTGGACAAATTGGGCATTTGAGGTCAAACTACCCAAGGAGAGATGTTGAAGTAATGCAATAACCAAGACAGAGTCAACAAGTGTCAGATAGACAACAGTCTAGTGGGCGAGGACGCGGTCAAGCGTCACAAGCAGGATCGTCTGCTCAAGGAAGAAGAGGGTGAGGATGACAACAAGCAACGACTCGATTCTATGCTATGAGTCAACCGGTGGCGATAGTCAAACCGCGAGTGGTGGTAGGTCAGATGCAGTTATTTCATTCTAATTTGTCTTCTTCTTTCTTTATATCTGTTCTGGTTGACCCGGGTGCTACGCACTCTTTTATCACACATAGTCTGCTTGATAGCTGCCCTTTACCTGTTAGTTGTAAGAAAGATAGCCTGTTGTTAGAAACCCCTCTCGATGGTTCCTCGATGCTTCGAGAGGAGTGTCCATCTTGTGTCCTATCTTTCTCGGGACACAGTATATAAGTGGATCTTATACCACTTGATATGCATGGATTTGATGTGATCCTTGGGATGGATACCTTAGAGAAGTATAAGGTTGTGTTGGACTGTGGTTCCAAGCAGGCAGTGTTTGATGATGATGGAGAAAAGTGGATTTTCCAAGGAGATAGGAAGATTCTCCCGACGTGTTTAGTGTTAGCGATGGTGGCAGGAAAGTTGCTGCAACAAGGTTGTAAGGCATTCTTAGCTCACATTGTGGATACCAAGGCGAAAGGTCCTAGCCTTGAGAAGGTGACGGTTGTTCGAGAGTTTGCAGATGTGTTTCCTGATGAGTTCTCCGGTGTTCCCCCATCTCAAGAGATTGATTTTGAGATCAATCTGGTGCCAGGAACACAACCAGTTGCTCAGACACCGTACCAGATGGCTCCAGTCGAGATGGCAGAACTCAAGAAGCAGTTATAGGAGTTGTTGGAAAAAGGTTTCATCATACCGAGCACATTTTCGTGGGGTGCTCCAGTCCTGTTGGTAAAGAAGAAGGATGGGTCGATGAGGTTGTGTATAGATTATCGACAGTTGAACAAAGTTACGATCAAGAACAAGTACCCGCTGCCGAGGATAGATGATATGTTCGACTAGTTGCGTGGTGCTACAATATTCTCAAAGATCAATCTACGGTCTAGATATCATCAATTGAAGATTAAGGCAGATGGCATACCAAAGTCAACTTTTAGGATGAGGTATGGTCGCTTCGAGTTTGTGGTTATGCCATTTGGGCTAACCAACATGCCTGCTGCTTTCATGGATCTGATGAATAGGGTGTTCCATCCGTTTCTAGATCAGTTTGTTGTAGTATTCATAGATGACATTTTGATCTATAGCTGGGATAGGAAAGAGCATGAACAACATCTTCGACAAGCGTTAACTCTTCTTCGCCAACATCAATTGTGTGACGACCGTCTCGCGAAAACAAGATTAACTAATGCAGAAGCGTTCATCAAGCAGCGGATTAGCGAAAATCACTAAAAATCAAAACTTTTTGCAAAGGGATCCATTCATAGGAAAACTCTTTCATTCAGAACCAAAGTAAAACTTTACATCCTGGTTCATATATATACATCTCATGTACTTTTGCTTCTCGAGGAATACAAACATTAACTACTCTGTCTTAACTTTACACAGGTAGTATAAAACCCTCGAGGCACTAAGCCAGAATCTTGAAATCATTAACTATTGCTCCAAGGACC
The DNA here is from genome assembly GCA_963693085.1 of Alisma plantago-aquatica. Classification (NCBI taxonomy): domain Eukaryota; kingdom Viridiplantae; phylum Streptophyta; class Magnoliopsida; order Alismatales; family Alismataceae; genus Alisma; species Alisma plantago-aquatica. The sequence continues at coordinate 864,544,166 of OY856412.1, forward strand.
TGAGAGTACAGAGACGACACATAGGACTTCTATATACATCTGAACATGACATGACAGTCAATGTCTCCACCTGAGACTTTACTGCTGTCCCTGCTACTGCTGATGTCCTTCACCTCCTGAAGGATTCCTGTCTCCTCGTCCGCATCCACCTAAAAATGTGGTTCCCACGGGGGTGAGACAATTATAAAAATTGCCCCAGCGAGAGATATAACTCTTCGCCAAAAACATTATTATTGCAACTTAATAAGATAAATGTGAATAGGGAAATCATATTTATTTGACAGCAGATATTTTGATGTCTAACAAATTAAATCATTATTCTATATCAAAAGCATTGTAACTGTAACTTGATAGAATAAACATGTTACTATTCCTTTAATGAATATGAAGAACATGTATAACATCTATTCAAACTACAGAATCATTATCACTGCATTAACTCTCTTCAGGCTTAGATCATATGACTAAAGCATGGCATTATCATTGTGGAGTCATGGCCCGTAGCCATACTCTTTTCACAAGGTGTTGGGATCTTAATCCCTCATTTCAACACTGGGGCTTCTCATCCATTCTCAATTTCAATTCCATAACCATGAAATCCTGGGTATTCAAACCCTTTATTCATCACTTGAGCACTATTACCTCTTTCTCAGGTAACTAACACCTTTAGGTCATTTGACCAAGGTAAGTATGATACTTGCTACACAAGCATCCATCATGGCACTTGATGCACATTAATTCTCTTGCCACCTCTTACCAGGCACGAGGTATATTATGGCACACAAGGCCCAATTTACAATTCAAACTAATAATACATCATAGCTCATACCTGGCTATGCTCATCATCTCATAATACCTGCATGGTTAGCACATATAATAGCAGTACATAAATTATCTATCAATACCATGCAAAAACAATGTATTAATAATTCAAGGGTATTACCCTTAATCCTTTATCAGGATTTGGGTTTCCATCACACATGGCTCATCAGAACACTGTACATCTTGTCACCTTTCACTAGGCAACAACTTTATTCACATGGCTCACAAAACCATTCACATCTTGTCACCTCTCACTAGGCAACAACTTTATTCACATGGTGCACAAGGCCATTCACATCTTGTCACCTCTCACTAGGCAACAACTTAAAACAAAGGCTTACAAGCCCAACTCATCTTGTTACTTCTTTCTCAGTAACAAAAACATAATGGCACATATGGCCAATCAATTCTTATCAAATAAACATCATAGCTCATACCTGGCTATGATCATCAACTCATGAAACCTGCATGATTGTCACACATGATAATAGACTTATCAGGTTTACAACACATCATGCAATACAGGGTAACACCACTATTCCCTTACTAGGGTTAGGGTTTACCATCAATTAGGGCTTTCTCTCACATATCATTACCCTTCATTAAGAATAGGGTTTTCCATTATTAACCATTTAGGTTTTCAAGATCATATTATCAATGATCAAACCCTAGTTCATTGCTCCCCAAATCTAGGAGCCAACATTTATACCATAAGTATTCACTCATACTTATTTATTCTCATCAATTATCATTAAATGATTATCATCACAAGGTATGAGTATCTCTCTCATCCTTAAGTTGAGAATTAACAAAACGACCATGTTAGGTCACTTTCAATTCATCTCTAAGTCAAGCATAGACCACCACAGCCGTGCTACCTTGCACGGTCGTGCAAAGTAAAGCTACCACGGCCGTGCTACCTTGCACGGTCGTGCCGAGTAAAGTCGCCACGGCCGTGCTGCCTTGCACGGTCGTGCTACATAGGATCATCACATGAATCATATTTATATATGACTTCTATTATTTGATCCTTTCAACTTGATTAGGTCACATCAACCCTTCAATCATATGCATACAACTATGATTATAATAGGGTACCAAGTCATTGGTCCTATAAGCAATTAGGGATGCATTCCCAATTAGGGTTTCTCATGAAATCACCCTCAACTAGGGTTCCACATGGATGCACCCTCAATTAGGGTTTCACTTGGAATCACCCTCAACTAGGGTTTCACATGGAATCACCCTCAACTAGGGTTTCACATTGAATCACCCTCAACTAGGGTTTCACATGGAATCACCCTCAACTAGGGTTTCACATTGAATCACCCTCAACTAGGGTTGAATTCAATAACCCTGTCCATTAGGGTTTATGTTCATGTCTAGGGTTTCATGATCTCTTTGATTAAGGATCATAACCCTTATACACCACATGATTCATATTCATGTATGAATTCATGCTATCAACTTCTTAACTTGATTAGGTCATATTAACCCTTCAATCAAGTACATACAACTATGATTTACATAGTGTACCAAGTCATTGATCTTATAAGCAATTAGGGTTCATCCCTTAATTGACACTAATCACTTAGGTACTATTAGGGTTTTAACCTTTGTTCCTTCATTGGTTAACATTACTAACCATCATTGGATCAATAGTACATTCATCATCACATTGGACCTCCATTACATAAGGTATCCAAAGGAATTAGGGTTTACTATTCATCCTAATTAGTGATTTCACATGTAGGCAACCTCTTAATAGGGTTATACATGAAATCGGCCTCAATTAGGGTTTAAATCATGTATTGGATCCATGCATTTGTTATGCATTAATGACTAGTACCATTAAAGGTATCTCCCACCTAATCACATTAGGTTTTCAAAAAGGTTTGATCCATTGGACCTTTAATGACATAAGGTATCCAATTGAATTAGGGTTTCCAATGTTGATTCCTTCAATCATTGGATTCATGGAACCAATCATCAATTGGACCTATACCCATACTTCAATTGAGTTTAAATAGGTCAACCTTCATCTTATTTGACCCTTAATTAACCCTCAATTGGTCATCAATTAGGGTTTGATTCAATTGAATTAGGGTTTGGAATCGATGATTCAACAACACTAATCAATGTAAGACTAGTTGCTTTGAAATCATTGAACCATCATCCAAGTTGGGTATGACCTGACCCCAAACGGTCTTGAGGTCGTTTGTATGACCTCCAAACAGTCTTGAGACCGTTTGACCATAATATCACTCAAATCCAAGCCATCTAATTAAGGTTTGGATCATTGGATTGATCACCAAATCAACAATCTATTGCAGATCAACTTGATATCTTTAGACCTTCAACCAATGAACTATACTCAACCCTAGACCTCCAAACGGTCTTGGGTGACCACCAAACGGTCTTGAGACCGTTTGGATGACCTCCAAACGGTCTGGAGACCGTTTGCCCATCCAACCTTTGGACTCTAGTGAAAATTCATCATGGATTGGTCTATCGAGTTGATCAACAAATCAACATTTAGTTGCAGTATGATT